>JAJPUD010003022.1:210539-232600 GCA_023553655.1 Myrmecobius fasciatus
ATGGAAAGCTTTGTAAAGATCAATGTTGGGGAACTACCCATACATATGTTATACAAATAGAAAGCTTTAATAAAAAAAAAAAAAAGATAACAGCCATCTCTTCATCAGTGACTTGAAAAAATATGAGAATGGGGGATAATGTTAAAGGATTGTAAAAGGAAAGAGTGAATACTGAGTTAAAAAGCCAACCCAGCCACTTTTAGTCACTAATAATTACTTTTAAAAAAATTTCCCTCAAATTAAGCTCAAAACAAGTATCAGAGATGATCACAAAAGGTAACTTCAATTACTTGAATATTTGAAACTTGAAAAGAATGATGCATGAACAAAATCACTGCATTTTGGATCAGAGAAACTGATGATTGGGTAGGGAGCTACCACCAAGTATCTCAGATAAAGGTCTTATATCCAAGATACACATGGAACAAGACAAGAATAAGCCATTTTCCAAAGGATTAATGGTCAAAGTATATTCAAAAACAATTCTCAAAAGAAATGAACTACTAACAATACAAAAGATTGGTCTAAATCAGAACAGATAACAGAAATGAAAAGCAAACCAATTTTAAAGTTTTACCTAACAATTTAAAAAATTGACAAAGACAACAGAATTAGTCAACTTAAGGAGCTACATAAAGATACAATGATGGAAATTATAAACAGGTTCAACTATTGTTTCAGTTAGAACTAAGAAAGTGCCTAAATTTTCTGTGCATGTTGTTTATATATAAAATATCCTCTAAATCAGAGACCCCATTGCTGTGACAACTCCAAGGATGTGAGTCATAAAATAAGTCCTATAGGCACCAAAATATTTACAGCAGCACAGAACTTTTTATGTAACAAATTATTAGAAACAAAATTTGTTTGGTGAATGGCTAAAAATCTGTGGAATATGAGCATAATGTATCATTTTATGTAATAAGGAACAATGAATATGAAGAATTGAGACAAGCATAAAGCTTATATGAAATGAAATGGACTGAAGAAAGCAGAACCACGAAAAAATGACAATGTAAAAGAATAACGAAAGACTGGATGTTGCATAATTATAATACTCAGGGTCCAGGAGAAAAGAGGAGAAAATTCACCTCTCCTTTCTTTGCTAATATAAAAAACTATGAATGTAGAGCACAGCATATGCTGGTGAAATATTTGTTGGTTAATTTTGCTGAAATTTTTTTCTTTTTAATTCCTTATTTAAAAAAAAAAAAGACTGGAACAAGGGGACAGTGGGAGGAGTAGAAGATATAAAAACAACAACAAAAATTTTTAATGACAGCAAAAATCTGCCTATATGCCATTTCCATCCAAAAAAGCCGACTGGCTCTTCCTTGAATGAAGCAGAATAAGTTAAATGTCTCTTCAACATGATAGCCATTCAATTATACATATAAAGAAATCTATCATTGTTGACTGAAAAGAGATGACTGGTGATGGGGAGGACAATCACTGTTAGGCATTTTTACTATCTGGCACAGGGCTACATGCTTAAGATACAAATAAAGGAAAAAACAATCCCTGCCTAAGTCCCTGTAGGGAATATGAACAGCTCATACCCTAATGGGAGAACCATGTAAAGGACTAGGTATATACAAGATATATACCAAATAGAAGGTGCTCCCAGACAGAAAGATACTAGTAAACTAGGAGAAAACCACCTGAGGGAGGTAGAATTTAAACTGAATCTTAAAGAAAACCAAGGAAACAAAGAGTGGGAAGTAAGAGTATTTTTAACATGAGAGACAACTAGAGTAAAAGGTGAAGAGCCTAGTATATGGAACAGCAGCTATATAGTCTACAGCAAGTGGAGTATATCTGCATCAGAGAATTCATGGACAGAAGTACAGTCTAAGACTGGAAAAGTAGGAAGGAGTTAGATCACAAAGAGATTTAAATGCTCAATAATACTTTAGATTTAATCCCCAAAGTAATCAGGAAACACTGGAATTTGCAGGGCAAGGGGGTTACCATGCTTTGCCTAGCCTTTATTTGGAAAGTTGATCTTTTTTTGTCCAAATGGAGAATGGAAGATTCATATAGCAAATATTTGGTAAATTAATAAACACTTAATAAAAACTTTTTATGCTGAAAAAGAAAATAAGCTATCACTGGAGGTATTCATAGTGACCCAGGATGATTACTCATAAAGAGATATTTATAGGGGTCACAAATTTGAGGACTGGGAGGCCAGATCAGTGTTTTTCAAAATATCTTGATCACATACCTTTATCATTAAAAATGTCTTTAGTCCCTAATGCTTACATTTATTTATAAATTACGTATATATCCTACTGTACTAATAATACATTACAAAACTCAAAAACAGGTATTTATAATATATGAGATAAAATCATTGATCCTACAGTCAAAAAAGAGCTGTCTTAAGTGAGAGACATTGTCTCTCACTTAAGTGATTTTAAGAAAATCACTTTGGCAGCTATTATAAGATGGACTGGAGTGTCAAATAGAGGTCAACCTAATTCTATCTTTCCAATCTCAATGGCCAGTATTCTTCCCATCTCATACTTTGCAATCCAGGCAAGCTAGCTTTCTTTCTCTTCTTCACCCTGGACATCCTCCATCTCCCATACCTTTGCACTGGCTATCTTCTCTACCTCCAATGAGAGTCCCTGTCTTTCTCTAAAAGAGCAATTCAGGTACCACCTGCTAAAAGTTTTTCCTTACCCCTGCAATTGCTGGTGTTCTCCCTCCTAAATTAGCTACTATTTCTCTACTTTGCATATTTTGTACTGTGTAGATGGATCAGAGTACTGACAATAGAGTAATGATTAACAAGGCTCAAAAGAAATTTGCAATCAGTCTGTGAAGAGTTTTAAATGCCAAAGGAGTCTATATTTGATCCCAGAAGTAATAAGAAACCAGAGGAGTTTACTGATACAGAAGTAATATTATTTAGGCAATGAAAGATAGGAATGAAGAAGAAAAAAGAGAAATCTGAGGCAAGATCTATTAAGTAGTTGATTACTGCAATATTCTTAAGTGAGAGATGATTAGAGGCTGAACTAAAAGTAGTAGCAATGTGAGTAAATAAAAAAGGTGGTAGATACTGAAGATGTGAAACTGACATATCTTTAAAGGTCATTTAAGGTCAGATGTTTATACAAGTGTGCATTAAATATCTGTGGAACTGATTTTAGATAGATGGTAATTTTATGGTAGTGAGAAAGGTGCAGCAACAAGGGAAAAAAATAACCAACAAAGTTTCCATACAACTTGTCAAGTTACAATCCTAGAAGCCTAAACAGGAATACTCATTACACATCAACAGTCACCAGTAAACCTCTAGAAGAGGACAATCCACTACATACAGGGCCATCCTATTCCACTTTTGGACAGCTTTAATGATTGGTTAATATCAACTTCGTTATGTTCTCTGGAGCCAAAGAGAACAAGTTTACTTCCACATGACAGCCCTAAAAATACCTGGAGATAGCTATCATTGTTCTAAGTTTTTTCTTCTCCAAACTAAACATTTGAAATTCCTCAAACTTTTTTTTTTTTAAGTCATGATCTTCAAGACTATTCTCTGCTCATGCTAGGATTAACCTTTGTAAGATTCTCAAAGTTCTTACAATTAACACTGCAAATTAAGCATTATAAATGTGCCAGGTACTGTGCTTCTATGAAAGCAACCAAAGTTTGCAATCAATTGTTGGTTGTCATTGAGTCAACTCAAATTAAGTTTGCAATCTACTAAAACCTCTAGCTCTTTCATTAGAACATTTGCCTAAATCCAGACTTCATCCTGAAGTCAGAAAGTTTTAAATTTTTGGACCTAAGTGTAAGTTTATATTTATCCCTATTAAATTTCTTTAGAACTACCCTGTCAAAACAAAACCAAAAAAAAAAAAAAGTGGTTTTTTTTTTTAAATTGGGATTTGTCAATCAACAAGCATTAAGCACCACCATATGATAGAGTCAACAGGCTCAGGTTCTATCAGAAAACTAGTTTTAAAACTGGACAAGTCACTTAACTTCTCAATTATTCTACATAGAAAAAAAAATCTCAATTTAAAACTACTTTTTTAAAAAATCTAGGGGCAGCTAGGTGGTGCAGTGGATAGAGCACCAGCCCTGAAGTCAGGAGGACCTGAGTTCAAATCTGGTCTCAGACATGTAACATTCCCTAGCTGTGTGACCTGGGCAAGTCACTTAACCTCAATTGCCTCAGCAAAAAGAAAAAAAAAAATCTAGCTAGTCAGGGAAGAGAGAAAATTTCCCAACAATTTCTCTCCCCCCCAAAAAAAGATATTAGTTCTTGTTTTTAAGTTCCTTTTTATGTGGAATTACATATTTATTAAAAAAAGCAAAACAAACCCAATCCTTTGGAAGATGGATAAAATGAGATAAGTTCCAAGAAAATAATAGCAAAAATAGGAAGCTTAAAACACATTTAAAAAAACAAAATCCAACCTAGCATTCTCAAAAAATTTACACCTTGGTCCCCTACACACACACACACACACACACACACACACACACACACTCTCTCTCTCTCTCTCTCTCTCTCTCTCTCTCTCTCTCTCTCTCTCTCTCTCTCTCTCTCTCTCTCTTTGAATTACCATATCTAAATAGAATTATAAGACAAAAGAGACATTAGATTTTACTTTCAAAGTAAACCTGTACTAAATAATCCAACATATGCTTTTGATGAGTCCAAACTCTAAAGCATATCTGCTTATTAGTATGCCACTATGAGTTTACACTTGAAAAATAGAATTTCTCTGAGATTTAAAAAATTATAGGTATACATAAGATAGCTAATAATTTTCTTTCCCACTAAGTCAGAAAAGAAGAGCAAGTTTGTTAAGCTGACAGGACACTTGAAAGTATAAGACTTAAAAAGGGAAATGAAAAAACTAGCACACCTCTTTTTTTGAACATTTTTTAACATTAGTTACTGGTTTATATGTTGTACTCCAGACTCCTACATTAAGTGTCATGTTTTATTTAAAAGGGTACTTCTCCCAGTATCTAGAATTGTGTAAATCTATGTAATAAGCACTAAATGTCAAAGGAACATGAGTTGTGTGAATAAGCTGAAAGGTATTTTTACCTTTCAACAATCAAGTTCTCTGCTTAAAAAGGAGGAGGTAACCACTAAAAAAATCTACAAAAATACTCATTACTCAGTAGGCCAATAACATTATAGCATTTACAGGGGGAAACCAAGTATTCTGCAATAATATTTAATCCTACATTTAAAACTATTTTATGACAAACAATTCTAACAAATATACTTTATTTAATGTCTGTTTTTCTCTTCCTTTTAGTTCAGATTTTCAAATGAAAGTTTCTTAAATTTTCTTTCTTACCTAAAATACTCCTGCACTGTCAAAACACTTCCTGCCTTTATTTTACCATCCTAAATGTAACACCTCCTCCATGTCAAAGGAGATCAATTGTTTTCTATGTTCTGAAAAACCTATAGGTTGGACATTTGGGAAAGAGGGAAAGAGAATTGCAGAGAGAATCAATAGGTGAGAAATTTGAAAAGCAGGGTTTTCTGGAGAGGATACTTTAGAACTACCTACCTGTTACATCTGCTAGCCAAGAAAAGAGGAGGGGTCAATAGCAAAAGGCAGACGTGGCCTTTTAGCAGTCACTGCTAATCTTAAGGAGGATGACAACCCTCGTAATTGAGAGTCCAAACCATTTTTGCCTCCATCTGCCTTATAGATCCTAATCAATCTGGCCGTCTGTGTGAAGGAAGGAGGGCTGGAAGGTGGGGGGCAAGAGGTGGGCTCAGATTCCCCACGATGGGTCAGGATACACGAGATAAAGATTTAGAGGAGGTCGCGTGTAACGGAAGGGGCAGAAGATGGCCTGTTCCAAGCTTAGTTAGGCGGTAGTTCGAAACCTGGGGAGTCACATGGACCGCGGGTGGGAGTGGAGGTAGATAGGTCGGTGAAGCCCCAGACCTAGGCTTGCCTTCCCTTTTCTCCCCGCCCACCTTCCTTTCCTTCCCCCCCCCCCTAGCAGAATCCAGGAAGAGAGAGCGGAGAAAGGCGGCGGTGGATGTCTCTATGTACACACTCGGTCACGCGTGTGTCAGTCACCATCACCCCTCCCCCAAAGAAAGATATTCCCTGGATACTCACATAGGCTCGAGGGTCTTGCTGAGCCAAGATTTGAGCGCTTCGAAGTTTTCGATGATCATTTTAGAAATCATCCACTGTGGCCAGTGGCCCGCGTCTCTCCCTCCCTGCTGGTCCACGCCAGGACCCCACCGCCGCTGCCCGGCCCCCGCCGCCTTCCCCCCTCTGTGCGCCGCCGCCACCCGCGTGGGCTGCGGTGGGCGGCGCCGGTGGCAGGATCCCGCTTGTCCCGCTTAGCGAGAAGGCACGCGGGGCGCCACCCGAGGCCGCGGGCACCTCGGGGTGCCGCCCGCGTTCCCCTCCCCCCTCCCGTTCCCTTTCCCTACCCCAAGCAGCCCCTAACCGGGGCGGAGGCAGCGGTCGCGGCGGTTTCCCTAGGCCCTCCCCTTCCCCGGTTCTGCGCCCGGCGCTCTCCGGGTCAGGAAAGGGACGCGTGCGTAGTCCTAGGCAGCCCTTCCCGCCGCAGGGGCTCCCTGGGTTAGGGTACTGACAAAACCAAGAAAGCAAAAGAGAGGAGGACGAGGGAACGCGCGAGGATTCAATAGAAAACGATTCCGGGGGGCTCCCCGGCTCGCAGCACCCCCAAGAAGATGGCTGACTGCAAGCCTCGCGAGAGGTGGTGAGATCTCGCGGTGACTGCCGGGGGACCCGCGGGGAGGAGCTAAACCATGGGGCGGTGCCGAGGGAGGGAGGGAGGGTGGGATGAGGAGCTGCTAGATTGGGCAGTCACTTTCCCGATCCCGCAGGGGAGAGTTGTTTGCAAGCTTAGGGGAAGTTTTGGCCTCTAGGCCTCACCTTTCTCCGGGAGAAGGGTGACGCAAGCTGCGCTTGGGAGGACGTCTAGTCGGCCCTTGCTTGGGTTTCTGGAAGCGACGTCGGGGGTTTAGGCCCGGCCCCTTCCGCTCTGCTGCGCTTCTCCTCGGCTTCTGATCCAGGGCGGCTGAGCAGAGGCCGGCCCTGGCGGAAGCTGGGAAGCCTGCTACGTTCCCTGGCTGTTAAGCCCTGGGGAAAGATTGTTTAGCTCTGTCTTCCTTGCAGCTTTAGGGTCATTTAGTGAAAGGGCTTATTTTAAACCAGAAAAAGGAACGGGCCGCATACGCAGGTTACTTTACCTGTAATAAGATACCTGCCCTTCTTTGGTAGGACTTCAAGTTATCCCTCCCTTAATTCGACATTTTCTTGATTTGCACACTGTAAATCTAACAGGTCATGTGGATTGAATTGTTTTCAATCTGGCATTTTGACAGTGGTAGGCTAATTGTTGGAAATGACTGGTAAAATAGATAAGTTTACACACCTTGACAAAACCAAGCTTATAAAGATTCAACTAATAATGCTCTTTAATTTGCAGGTGTACTGATGGGCCAATCTGTCCTTATGCAGTTGCAAAAACTGCTTGTCTGTTCGTTGGGAGATAACTTTTGACAAGAACCTAGTTCATATATATTTTTTTAAAATGCTTTACAAGTCAAGATTTACTTTTCCCCTGCTTAGTAACTAGTCAGATGTTTATAGGTCTACAAAAATAGGAAAAACCTAAATTAACAAATTAAGGAATAGATAATTTCAGAAAAGGAAATTAAGAACTGTGAGTGAACTGTTTTGGAAAAAAGAAGGGTAGGATTCCCTGGCTAGATAGAAATTAATATTTTAATAGCAGTTAATTATGCTACAAAAATACTCTGAAAAATAGAAAACATTCTATTAAATTCCTTTAAAGGGACAAATATCTTCATAAACAAACCAGAAAAAGGCACAAAGTAAAGAAAATTACAAACTGATTCCATTAGTTTTAAAGTCATTAAATTAGTAATGAAATTAACACTTAGCACAATGCCTGGTATATAGTAGTTATATATTATAATAATGTTAACTGATGAATATTGATGTTTTGTAAGACTGCATGTAGAAATGCATCCAAAAAAGTTTTCTATGATTAAGTTGAATTTGTATCAAAATATGAAAACAGTTTATACAATCATCTAAATTATAAAAACCACATGACTATCAATAAATAAAAAAGCCTGTTACAAAATTGTTTAAAACCTCAAGAAGCAAAGACATAAAAAGCTCCTACAATATGATTAAAAACATGCCTCTAAAATCAATGACACTATTTGCAATGGAGAATACTGAAAGGTTACTAAAAGTGAAAGATAAGGATACTCTTTGTTATTATTTTGGAAGTTCTGGAAAAGCTAGCTAGAACAATCACATGACAATTGTATAAACTGATATATATTGAAACAATAATAGCTTCAGTAAAGTAGTGAGATACAAAATAAATCCACAAAATATCTCCATTTCTATATAGCAAAAACGAAAGGAAGAAATAGTAAAAAAAAAAAAAAAATCTCATTGAAAATAATTGCAAAATGCAAAATTAACAGTTTATCAAAGTCAAGACAAATAATTTAAAAACACTTTTCAAAAGTAAGAAGTGAGAAATAATTGAAACAATAATTGTTACTTATCTAAACATATACTTTTAGTTCCATACTGGTCAAACTACCAACAGACAACTTTGGAGAAACAAAAAGAATGGAATCTAAAGCAAATGGTAAACAGAAAAAAAGTAGAAATGAAAGGGCCAACTCACTTCAGGACCTCAAATCACATTTTAAAGCACTAATCATCAAAATTATTTGGCAGTGTTAAAAACAAGAAAAGTAGATTAATGGAACAGTTTAGATAAGAAAAAATCAGAAATTATTGAACCCAATAAGCCAGGGTTCAATAAATTCAATAATATAAATGATTGTAAGCTCCTAAAGGGCAGGAACTGTCTTTTGTCTCTTTGTATCCACAAAGTCATTTGACACCTAGTAGGTTCTTAATAAATCCTGCTTGCTTGATTGACTGAGGATTGATTGATTTAGGGAAGAATTACACAATTAACAAAACAGAGAAAACTGAAAAGCATGTTAATAAATTTAGACCAACATTTTATACTTAGTCAGTAGTCAATGAATATTTATTAAGCACCTGCTATGTGCCAGACTAAAGCATTACTAAATGCTGGAGAATCCCCCCCCTCCAAAAAAAAAAAAAGAAAAAGAAAAAGAAAAGAACTCAAGGAACTTATAATTTAATGAGGAAAAGACAATTCATAAAAGAAAGTTAATAGGAGTTCAAGGAAAAGTATCCAGTGGGAGATATGGAAAAGTCAAATAAAGAGTCCCAAATTAGTGCAGTTAGAAAAGCCAAAGAAGTTCAGAATGAGTGCAACCAGGTGGGAAATGAAAAATACCACAAAAACTTCATAATTGACTCAAACTTTATATTTAAGGGTCACACCATAATTTTTTTTTTTAAGAAGATATGAGCTGGGGCAGCTAGGTGGCGCAGTGGATAGAGCACCAGCCCTGAAGTCAGGAGGACCTGGGTTCAAATTTGATCTCAGATACTTAACATTCCCTAGCTGTGTGACCCTGGGCAAGTCACTTAACCTCAATTGCCTCAGCAAAAAAGCAAAAAAAAAAAAAAATACAAAAAAAAAAAAAAAGATATGAGCTACCTTTCAAAGAAATGACTGAAGAGAGAGTTCGGGGAAAAGTTTTGAGCCAAAAAAGTTTTGGGAGTGAACCCAAAAGATAAATAATTTTGATTACATAAAATTAGAAAGTTTTTGAACAAATAAAACCAAATCAGCTAGGATAAGAAAGAAAGCTTTCAAGTGAGGAAAAAAAAATCTTTGCATAGAGTTTGATATCCTAGTTTAGTATCCTAGATACATAGGCTACTAACATAAATATGTGACCAAGAGCCATTCCCCAATGGATAAGTGATCAACGGATTTGCACGGTTTTCAAAAGAAAAACTACAAACTCTTAACCATATAAAAGATTAATCATAACAATTCTGAGACTTCTCTCACACTAACAAATTGATAAAGACAAAAGATGGAAATAGTAATTCCTGAAATTAATGTGGATTTGGCACAAAGCCTAGACAACCAAAATATGGCATTCATCACTTAGAAGACAATGGGGACCAGCTTCAAGGGTCTGCAGGACTAGTGCATGCGTGGGCATTCTGCATTGGCCTGCCACTTAATTGAAAGCAGCTTCTTCTCCCTTTCTAACTGGGGGGAGGGGAGGAACTCTCTCTCCCTTGGCTATGAGTGTATAACTAGAAAGTTCTTTAAACATGTGGAAAAGGAGAGGGTTCTAGGATATTTTCTTCCTTTACTCCTAAGTAAATGGGTCTGGAATTTTGGCTTTTTTTTTTTTCATTCTCTTTTGTTTTAAGTGCTAGAAGTAGAGTCTCCACTCTGCAAGTTCAGGAACCAGGCCAGATGCTGTAACCTGATAACAAAGCCAAGAAGCAAGAGTCCAGGGACACTAGCCCAGATATGGACTTTGACTTGAACTTGGCAGAGCTAATGCTGTGTAGGAACTGAGCTAAACTGTGAGCCTAATTTTCTCTTTTCCTCAGAGATGTGGGGGTTAGATAAGAGATTATTCCCCTTAAGGTGTTGGTTGAGAAGAGAGAATGGGAATGGAGGAAGAATATTTGTATTTTTATATATATATCTTAGAAATAAATTGGTTAAAAGGAATGTAGTGCTAGTCACTGGAAAAACAGGGCTAAAAACATTAACTGGGGGCTAAAGCCTATGGCAGAAAAAAAGATTCCCAACTCTCTCAGAGTACCAGAGAATCGTATAGGAATAAAATGTAATAAGTCTGGCCTTGAGAGAGTGAGGGCAGAGCAACCATATTACATAAAGAACTGCAGAAAAACATTTACTTGACATTATTGGTAGAAGTATAAATTGGTTTAACCACTCTGGTAGGCAATTTGGAATTATTCAAAGAAAGTGACTAAAATGTCCATGGCTTTTAACTTTGAGATGTGGCCAAACATAAGAGACAAGAAGGCCAAAGGCAAAAAAAAAAAAAAAGTTCCAATTAACACCCATCTGTCCATGATAATACTTTTTGTAGTAACAAATAAATTGAAACAAAATGGATTCCAGTCAATTAGAGAATGACTAAACAAGTTGTAGTGCTTGAATATAATGGAGTATTCCATTCCAAGAAAAAATGAGGAATTCAAAGAAATATGCAAAGCCTTATAGATGCAAAGTGACCTAGAAATAAGAAAACAATATGCACAATGACTATAATAATGTAAGTTAAAAATTCATAAATATGAAATGGTATTATGTAAATAGAATTATTGATCTTGGTCAAAGAGAAGAATTGAGAAAATGCACTTCTCTCCCTTCACAGAGGATAGCATGTTATGGGTAAGGCAAGTAGATGACATGGTTAATCCGAATTCTGTACTTCAAGTTTAGAAGCCATGAATTCCTAATCCTGCCTCAGATAGTAGTTCTGACTATGAGTAAATCCTTTAAATTCTATCAGCCTGTTTCTTCTTTTGTGTGTGTGTGTGTGTGGTAATTGGGATTAAGTGACTTGCCCAGGGTCATATAACTAGTAAATATTAGGTGTCAGAGATCAGATTTGAACTTGGGTCCTCTTACTCTAGATAGAGCATCCTACCTCCAGGAGTTTATCCACTGCACCATTTAGCAGCTGCTAAGCCTGTTTCCTCTTAAAATGAGGGGAGTTGGATTTGATGTACTTTAAGGGCCTTCTCTAAATCTAGGATCCTATAACCATTGCCTGTATTCTCCACCTTCTTTAATGTATTGGATACTTTTGCTTAATTGCTTTTCTTTTTTCTCTTTTTTTTTTCTTTGTCACAACAGATAGTTCAATGAAGGTGTGGCAAGCTTTTTGCAGTGCCTTCCTTGACAAAGGGCAGAAATTGGATTCTCAATTCCTTCCAATTTGTATCTGCTGCTTTTAACTCCACAGAACAGGATGCCTCTATGCTGGGTATTCCTGGTCTCCTTACTCCACTCCCACACCTTAATTTCTCATCTTCTTTTGCGTATTGTTTCCTCCTTTAGACTATAAATTCCTTAATAGAATGCACAGTCTTCCTTTACTGATTGTATTCCCATGTTTAGCACAATGCTTTGGGCCATACTAGATGCTTAATAAATGTTTATCAAATTGGATTGGATAGGAGAGGTAGCACGGATATGAAATAAAATAAAAAACAAAAGTACACAGTCAATAAAAATTTCTTAAATGCCTACCATGGACCAGGTACTAATAACTGGAAGGGATGCAAAAAAATTAAGAAAGTCAAAAGAGTTTCTGCTCACAAGGAGTTTATAATTTAAGGTGTGAGATATTGCAAAACATGTAAACAATTATGTACTATCAAACTATTAAGGTCAAATAGGAAATTATTTAAAAAAGAAAAAAGCGGTAGAATTAATAAAGTTTGAAAAAAAGACTAACTATAAAAGAAAGCAGGATTTTAACTGGGATTTTTAAGGAAGTCATTTAAATAGAAATTTATTAAAAGACCATTTTTTAAAATTCAAATTCACTGTCATCTATATTCCTAAAAACCTGAATCTATTGGCCATTATACTGTCATGAAAACCCTGATTTCAATACCCAACATATTACCTAACAGACCTTTCTATGAAAGCTAAGCTTTGCAACAATTAAACTTCAACAGGAACAACTACAATTCACCAATAACAACTGTGGTATATCTATACTCAAAACTACCTATGAGATCTCCAGATTAGTACATCTACACCAGATGGAAGGTTAATCTTGAATGGTATCATGAATTCCCCCTCCTATCTAAACAACCTTCATAATGAACTTCAATGAATGGTATTCTTCCTCTGCCATGACAACCTAACGATAAGTCATAGATATCTGGTCAAGACTTTAAAGCTTTAGTGGGCTTGACTACATGACCTCTGCCAGTATGTTCAGTTTTGTGTTATATGTGCCAGTAACCCCAAAGTGTCTCCATCAGGTTTATTATAATCTACTCTACTTCCCTAGTGCATTTTGTTATAAAAACTTGTCCATTGCTATGCTCAAAAAGTTATCAAACTGTGCATAACCTTTGACCCAGCAGTGTTTCTATTGGGCTTATATCCCAAAGAGATCTTAAAGGAAGGAAAGGGCCCCACATGTGCAAGAATGTTTGTGGCAGCCCTTTTTGTAGTGGCTACAAACTGGAAACTGAATGGATGCCCATCAATTGGAGAATGGCTGAATAAATTATGGTATATGAATGTTATGGAATATTATTGTTCTGTGAGAAACGACCAGCAAGATAATTTCAGAGAGGCCTGGAGAGACTTGCATGAACTGATGCTGAGTGAAGTGAGCAGAACCAGGAGATCATTTTTCACAGCAACAATACTATATGATGATCAGTTCTGATAGACATGACTCTCTTCAACAATGAAATGCTTCAAACCAGTTCCAATTGTTCAGTGAAGGAAGCCATATATACACCCAGAGAGAGGGATGTGAAATGTGGACCACAACATATCATTTTCATGCTCTCTATTGATGTTTGCTTGTATTGTATTTCCTTTATCTGATTATTCTTTCTTGTAGATACGATTTCTCCTGCACAAAAATGATGTGTGGAAATAAGTATACATATATTCGATTTCTTAAGTATTTTAACATAATTAACATGTATTGGATATCCTGCCATCTAGGGGAGGGGTGGGGAGTAGGAGGGAAAAATTTGTAACAGAAAGCTTTGTAAGAGTTAATGTTGAAGAATTACCCATACATATGTTTTGCAAATAAAAAGTATTAATAAAATTTAAAAACAAAAAAGAAAAACTTGTCCATTTATCTATATACCATTTCCCTGAATTTCTCTTGACATATATAATGCATCAAAATTACTCAGTCAGTTACATTATGGAAAAGCTAACTTTCAGGGCAAAGTGGCAAACAAAGAGAAAACGTGTTTCTATTGTAGATTCAAAGCATCCTTAGATATAGAAGACCAGACTTGGCCATTTGCTTTTATGTGATTCTCCCAGAAATAGGCATAGATTTCCCTGGGTCTGAGAAAATTACTTTTCTCACAATGCATTCATATTCTGTTAAATATGTCATAGATATAATAGACTTACTTTGACATCAAGCTATTTTCTCCTGTCCCTGTTAATGCCTTTCTTATGTGGCCAAAGTTCTTCTTAATATGGTTTTCTGAAAATTATTATATGTGTGGATGGGTATATATATATATATATATATATATATATATATATATACATATACCTGATGGGTTTTTTTTAATTTAACCAACCCTAAGAGAAATAATTCAAAGCAATGGAATTTAATTTAAAAGGACATCAAAGTAAATGAGAAAAATTCTCCATTCCTACATGCAAAGATACACACTGTCCCCTATCCTCAAGCCAACAGTGGGATAGGGAATACTTGAAACCTAAGGCAGATCTCATTTTTAAGGTTTCAATTTGGCTGGAACTTGTCTTCTGAAATTTCCATTCACTTCTTCCCAAAGAGCTTCTGACATCATTTGTTAGGCTTCTTTCTCTACTTACTGGCTCACCAAAGAATTTTCTGCTAAGTTACTTATGCATTGGAATTCTACTGCCAACTATTACTTCTTCCTCACTAAGAAAATATACAATTCTTTAGCAAACCAGCCTATGACCTTAAGGCTATTCAGCTCTTTTATGAGGCAGAAAATGAGTACTTCAAAATGGATCTATCTTTTCTAGTCTTCTATTTCCACTTCATCAAGAATTCTTCCAGGTTTTCTTGATATTTTTGTAGTTAATTTCCTTTCAATTCCTGTCATGCTCCTTGTAGGACAGGAGAAAAAAAAAGAGAGAGAGAACCTGACTCTGCTACTTATTATGCAGCCTTAGACAAGTCAGTCTCTCTAGGCCCAAATTTCTTCATATAAAATGTGGGGTTAGACAAAATGATCTCTTAGGAAGGATTCCTTTCAACTCTAAAACTATTGTCTTGAGATTTTCTGACCCCTAATAGAATCATGTGAATTGTCCTAGAGCTTCACTTAGCAACTGCAGAGTAGTAGAATGAATCTGGTGGCCTTTGTTCTGCAAAATTGTATAACAGACTTTCCTATACTCTTTTCCCAGTTAAAAAAAAAAAAAACAGTCCTTGAAAATTTCATCATAGCATATAAGTAGAGTATGTAGAGCACATCATAAACATCAATTGCTTTGTTTCTTCCTGTCCCAAAACAGTGTTTTTTTGGACCCAGAACTTCAAAGAATGTGCACTTCCACATAGAAATTATTTCATTTAGTTTTGGGATTCCACCTTGGAAATGATTTGTCCTGAATGCTCAATGAATGCTCAACACAACATGCACACATACAAATATCTATATGCATATACGTGTCCACATACATATATATGTATGTGTATATGTATATATGTATAACTAGCTTCAAACTATGCTTCATCCCAGCCTTATACAGATCTCTTGACAATTGTACATACTTCGTATACCCAGATACCTTGGCTTGTAGTTTTAATCCTGAATTTATAGATGGACTAGATTAGCTATTAATGTTTAAAGTCCCTAGTGATTTTGGTTCTATAGATGATGCTCATTCCTTCAGGAATTCCAGAGATGATTAGGCATTAAAGAAATAGTCTTTGGATTTAGGTCTCTTTTTTGGACACAGATTCTCCTCAGACCTGAACAATTTCATTTTTTTCTCTTCATCTATATTATCGTCTAGATCTTCATATTGAAGAATTGTGTTTACATAATGTGATCACATTACTCTATCTATAACTATTGGACCAACCCTTCTCAGAAATTCCTTAGCCAATTCTATTGATCCCATTCCCTGATCACCAAGGATCCTCCTTCACCTTTGGGTTTTGATAACTATTAGACCAGCCCTTCTCAGAAATTCATTAGGCAACTCTGTTGCTCCCATCCCCTGATCAACAGCTCAATATGGGCAACAGATGTTTTTGATATATTGGTACTATAAGGTCTTGGACATTCTCTGGAGTGATTTTGTAGCTGATAGATTACCAAATTTTTCAAAAGATTAAAAATAAACAATAAAAGCTAACAAAAATTTATTAAGTGCCTACTATATACTAATGACTATGCTACTAGAGAAAAAAGCAATCAAATGCAAAGAATGAAATAATCCTTTTCAAGGAGTTTATATTTTATAAATGATGGAAAACTTAGTAAGGAAGAAGAGTAATCTCATAAAGAAAAAGAAAATTAAGGATGGAAAGAGGCTAAACATAACCTAAAGGCCAAACTATTCTACATTACCAGATTATGAGATTCTGACATCTAAGCGAACTATATGGGATTGGAGAACCTGAACTAGTCAGAGAATACAAAAAGCCAGAAATGCTGCCAAATAAAATAACATACAGGAAGTGATATAAAGATGTTGTTTTATCCAGTCTCTAAAAAGCTACTTTTCAGAAGTTTAGGTCTTTTTATTGTGGGAATTTCTAGTCAGCAAGGATACTGTATTTACACACTATCTGATTTTATGTGGATCCATAATTTCCTGTGGTTTCAGTCATATCTTCCAAGCCAAGTCATAGTCCTATTCCATACAAAGTAAATAGATTTTCATCTATTCTATTCCAAAATCATCAGTGTAAAATAAAAGTTATTTGGTATTAAAATTTTGTGAAAGTTTTTAATTTTCTTCCACAAAAATCCTATTTTGGTATCTTATTGTAACATGGAGGTATCTAACATGTTAGTTTAACTATTGATATTCTGTGATATCTTTGTCCAGTATCTAATAAGTCAGCATATTATTAGAGGAACTGAATTACATCAGTAATTGACATTCTCACTATAATGGAAGCCAAAAGACATGGAAGTTGCTGCTAAATGGAAAGGTGATTCATGAGTTCTCCTTGCATAGATAAAGAAGTTAGTAGATTTTGTTATTATTGCTGTGCAGTATTTCTAATGAGCAAAAACAAAAAGACTACCATGAACACCTTAGCAATCTAAGTACCGTTGTTTGCAAAGAATAACAAAGTAGAGAAATTCTCTGAAAAACTTGATAAGACCTTTTATGTTAAATTAACATATACTAATGTATGTATGTATACTTGACTTCAAAAAAATGGGCATAGGATTAAATGATGAAAAACAAAGCAGAAAATATAGCCATGGATTAATAAATTAAAGATGCTAAGGCTTAAATACTACACAGAACCTTCTTGACTATAGTGATACAATTAAACTCGTGCCTCCTATGTATAAGAAACCATGCAAACTTACAAACGGTACAAAAAAAATTTAAACAATCCTTTTATCCAGAGAGTTTATATTCTATTTAGGGAATGCAAATTTTACATAGATAAATAGCTATCACATAATTTGAAGAGACTGTTAATAACCAATGGATCAGGAAAGTTAAGTAGCAATGTAATAGAGATTAAAATCGTATATAGATTTAGAAGTCATCAGTACACAGATGGTAAATATATGAGATGTGATGAGATTACCTAACACACACACACACACACACACACATATATACAGAGAGAGAGAGAGAAGAGAGGAAAGAGGAAGGAGAGGAGAGAGAGAAGACCAAAGGACCCAAGATAGCACCTTAAGTGGGACCTATGCAAAAGGACAGGACATGGAAGATGGTAAGGCAAAAGATGAATGAAAACAGTCCTATAGATAAAAGGACAATCAAGATAGGGAGAATAAAGTATTAGATTTAGGGAGCAATGTGAATATGATCCACTAAAAAGTGTAAGAAAATGTACTATATGACATGATTTAAACAATATTACTAGCAAAAAAATTGACTTCATTATAATTTATGGGGAATTACTATTTACCAATATTGACATGATTTCTAAATTTGTGTATAGTAAAACTATCAATTTGTTAGAACAGTGATAAAAAATAAATACCAAGTTGGAGGTAGGAGGTGGGAAACAAACTTATAGAGCTGAGAAAAAGATATGGTATGCAATTATTTAATATATAAAATTTTATATTTTTAACAATTAATAAAATGTGACTCCAATCTGACCTATTCAAACAGGATAGTGTCACCAAAAATAAGAAATGAATGAAGGAATAGTTAGCAAACATTTAATGTTTGTGCCAGAATGAACATACATGAGAAGGTCCAATTTTGAAAGTATTAAAAGATAATTTCCTAACATATGGAAGAGGAGAAGGCATTAAGATATTCAATATTATTTTAATATTATAAGAAACTGATTTCATTATTGTGAACACTCCCATTACTGAATTTGATCAAAACTCACCCACCTCTTAGTGGATGTTTTCTAGATTTGTTATGGACCAAAAAATCATCACTGCAATCAATCTGGTGATGAACTTCCCTGAACTTAGTTAACTGGTTCTCAAAAAAAATTACAGTAAGTCACTGAGCCCATATTAAAAGCCTTTCCAGCTTGGCAGTAACAGCCAAAGCTTGTCACCTGTTGATAGTCTTCAGGAGCCCAGTTAACATTATTCTACAACATGGCATCAGAAGAGGGCTTAAATGGAGAAAAGTTTTTACATATTTATGCTCTTTTTAAAAAATATATATAGTTTGGATTTTATGATTTATGAGGGGGTTACTTTATACTTTTTAAGTTTGTATTTGTTGAGTGGTTATTTAATTTATCAAAGAAGAAATTATTTTAAGAAGCCACACACCATCATTCCATCTTATGCCACAACTTATGTTCATTGTGACTAAGTTCCATGTATGTCTACTTGAAGTTAGTGCCTTAAATTCCTTTGTTTATCTATCCTCATTTTCTTATTAATTTATCTTATTTAGCTTAGTCTGTTTTTCTTTAGATGTCTCACACTCTTGAAGCTTCTGTTTTGTTTCCACTTTAGCCTGTTTCCCAACATTTGAAGGAATTTCTCTTTCCTCTTCACTTATTTAGCTTAACTTATAACCAGTTTATCTTTGAGTTCCCCTAGTTTAAAGTCCTAAGATACTTTCATTGAGGAATGTACCTCAAATTTTCCCTTTCCATTGTCTGAGCTCCAAGTGTCATGACCATTCCAATTTCCAACTCTCTCATGGACCTCTTTTAACAGTACCTACCCAGCATCTTTTAGGTAATATTTGTACCTACCTCCTAGGATTGTTATGAGGATCAAATTAATATTTCAAAAGTGCTTTATAACTCTTAAAATTCTTTATAAATGTTAACTATTTTTAAAAGTAAATTACATAATTAAGAAAAACAAATTTCCACCTTGGCTCTATTCACTTCATTCTACATCTATTCAAAAAATCTAGTTTTCTTTGAAATTGTCATCTTCATCTTTTCTTATGGCACAATAGTTTTTCATTATGTATTTGCATTTAATTGATTTAGCCATTCCCTATTTTATGGGTATACCCTTTAGCTTCCAGTTCTTTACTACTACAAAACAAGCTGCCATAAATATTTTTGCACATGGGGTCAATTTCCCTGTTTCCTTTTACCTCTTTGGAATATATATATGTACATATACACATACTAGTAGTTTTTTTTTAATTTTTTTATTGAAGCTTTTTATTTATAGAACATATAAGTAATTTTTTCTACATTGACCTTCACAAAATTTTCTGTTCCAAATTTTGCCCTTCTTCCCCCCACCCCCTCCCTTAGAGGGCAAATAGTCTAATACATGTTAAATGTTAAAATATATAACTCCAATATATGTATACATATCTATAATTATCTTGCTGAACAAGAAAAATCAGATCTAGAAAGAAGAAAAAAAAAACCTAAGAAGGAAAACAAAATGCAAGTAAATATTCACAGAAAGCATTAAAATGCTATGTTGTGGTCCACACTCAGTTCCCACAGGCCTCTCTGTGGATGGATATGGCTTTCTTCATCATTGAACAATAGAAACTGGTTTGAATCACCTCATTGTCGAAGAGAACCATATCTATCAGATTGATCATCGTATAGTCTTTTTGCCGTGTATAATGATCTCCTGGTTCTGCTTATTTCACTTAGCATCAGTTCATGTAGGTCTCTCCAGTCCTCTCTGAAATCATCTTGTTGGTCGTTTCTTTTCTTTTTTTTTTTTAAAGCTTTTTATTTACAAAACATATGAGTGATTTTTCTACATTGACCTTTGCAAAAAAATTTTTTTTCCCAAGCTTTTCCCCTCCTTCCCCCCACCCCCCACCCCTAGATGACAGGTAATCTAATACATGCTAAATAGGATAAATTATATGACAAATACAATACATGTATACATATCTATACAGTTCTCTTACTGCACAAGAAACATCAGATCTAGAAAGAGATGAAGAAAAAAACAACCTAAGAAGGAAAACAAAATGCATGGAAATATTCACAGAAAGCGTTAAAATGCTGTGTTGTGGTCCGTACTCAGTTCCCACAGGCCTCTCTCTGGATGTATATGACTATCTTCATCGCTGAACAATAGGAACTGGTTTGAATCACATCATTGTTGAAGAGAACCATGTCCATCAAAATTGATCATTGTATAGTTTTGTTGCTGTTGGTCATTTCTTACAGAACAATAATATTTCACAATATTTTTATACCATAATTTATTCAGCCATTCTCCAATTGATGGGCATCCACTCAGTTTCCAGTTTCTTGCCACTACAAAAAGGGCTGCCACAAACATTTATGCACATGTGGATCCCTTTCCCTCTTTACACTGCTGAGTCAAAGGGTATGCATAGTTTGATAACTTTTTGAGTATAGTTCCAAATTATTCTCCAGAATGGTTGAATCTGTTCACAAGATGAACTCTTGCTAAATATACTTGAACTGAACGGAAATTAAGTTTCCTCATTTTGGTAAATGGAACTAAACTCTTAAAAATACAAATCTCACACTCTTATAAAATAGTAAAATTTATAAAATAGCAAGAAATTTTCTACTTGATCCTTTTAGCAAAAGGCTTTTCACATTTATATATCATAAAGCTTTAAAAGTATGGTCTTTCTATGTATTCACTTATGTTCAAATATCCTACCAATAAAAATTTAAGCCCTTTGAAGGTTTGGTCTGTGATTTTTTTAATCTCCAATGCCTTATAGCAAAGCTTCTTAAATGTGGGAACTACAAAATTATGTTTTATTATTTGCATATGTTTGGTTTGTATGCCTATTTTACATACCTACACACTCAGTGGTACAGAAAAATTTCTCAGGCAAAAGGGGGTCACAAGTAGAAAAAGTTTAAGCCTGCCTTATAGTACATAAGAAAAACACTTAATGCTTATATTCAAAAAGCCAAATAAATCTATATAGTCTTTTTCAATGGGAGTTATTCTCTCCAATGATGTAAATCATAGTCTATATGTGCCTACCTACCTTGCACAAATCTTGTCCATTTCCCAATGCCTGTTGAACGTATAACTAGTGCAACCATTATCCCTATTTTGTAGAAGAGGAAAATGATTTGCCTATACAGCTAGTAAATTTTGACTACAAAACCAATGTTCTTATCACTCTTACACACTTGCAGTAATCCTTAGAATAAAACTCAAGTAGTTCTAATAGGCAATAAAATAAATACTAATTCACATACTAGTAGTTTTGCTAGATCAAAGGACATACATAGTTCAGTAATTTTCTAAACTATCAGTGCCAATTCACAGCTCTGCCAATAATATGTTCATTTTCCCACAGCCCCTTCAACATTTGTCATTTTCCTTTTTTGTCAACTTTCCCAATCTGATGGATATAAGATTATTTTAATTCTCATTTCTTTAGTTATTAGTGATTTGTTCCAGTCCAAACTACAAAGAGCTGCCAAAGTGATTTCACTAAAGTACAGATCTAACCTTATCATTCTTCTGATCAATAAATTCCAATGATTTCCAAATTGCTTTTAAGATCAAATGTAAACTCCTCTGTTTGGCTTCTAAAATTCTTCATAACCTAGTTCCAAACTATCTTTACAACCTTGTTAGGTACTATTCCCCTTCTTATGCTCTGCAGTTTATCTAGACTAAGTAGTCTTACTGTTCTTCCCACACAATATTCCATTTCCTGACTCTGTTTATTAAAACCTCCCATTCTGCCTTCTCCATACC
>JAJPUD010003022.1:237878-275734 GCA_023553655.1 Myrmecobius fasciatus
ATTGAATATGGATCACAACATAGTATTTTCACCTTTTTTGTTGTTGTTGTTTGCTTGCTTATTTATTTTTTCTTTTCTCTCATTTTTTTTCTTTTTGAGCTGATTTTTCTTATGCAGCATGATAAATATGGAAATATTTTTAGAATTGCACACATTTAATTTCTATCTAGGGGAGGGTGAAGGTGAGGAGGAGAGAGAAAAATATGAAACACAAAGTTTTATAAGGGTGAATGATTAAAACTATTTTTGCATGTATTTGGAAAAATAAAAAGCTATTATTAAAACAATTAGTTATCTACAAATGTCAAAAAGCAAGTTCAGGTAGATAGGAAAGTGACATATACTTCAGTAGTTGGTATTTTCTTTATCACCTCATTTTTCTGTTTTAATGAGGCCAAACTTTTTTCCCATGCCTTTGGTATTTCCCCTTTTCTTCAGGTACCTTGTGACTCAGTCTTTCAACTATCAAAATTGTGTCATCTGTAGGATATATTTATTCTATTGGTCTAATCAATTGGTCTACTCCAGGCAGATTTTCCATCACTATTCTCTTTAGTACCATTTCTACCTCCTCTATCAGCATATTTGGAATTATGTTAGAATCAAAGAGTAGGAATTCTACTTTGTTTTATGGTGAAATAGAATTTTTTTTTATATCTTTTCCATCTTTTATCTGTATGTCATTTGCCTTCCACTCATTTTTAAATACCACTCAGATGAATTTGTTTAGTTAGGTCTCCTACCAAGCTTTCTTCCTTTTTTTAAAAAAATTATTTTTTCAATTTATTTAGTATTTTATTTTTCCTTAGGTTAGTGTAAAAAGGATTTAACATTAGTTTTTGAAAAATTTTTAAGTTCACAATTTTTTCTCTTCCTCCCTCTGCACCTTCCACTCCCTACTGAGAAGGCAAACAAGTTCAATATTAGTTATTATACTGTGTAGTCATGCAAACATTTCCATATTAGCCATGCTCTGAAGGAAAACATAAACCCACACACACAAAAACTTCAAGAAAAATTAAGAAAGTTTAAAAAGTATGCTCCAGTCTATATTCAGACACTACCAGTTCTTTCTCTAGGGATGGATGGTATTTTTTTTATCATAAGTCGTTCAGAGTTATCTTTGAACATTGTATTGCTGAGATATTGTTGTTACTTTGTATATAGTAAATTTCACATTACATCAGCTCATGGAAGTCTTTCCAGGTTTTTCTGAGAGCATCCTGCTCATCATTTTTTAATAATACAATAGTACTCCATCATAATCACATACCACAATTTATTCAGCCATTCCCCAGTTAATGGGCAGCCTTTTAATTTCCGATTCTTTGCCACCAGGAAAGAGGTTTTCTAAATATTTTTATACCGATAGGTCCTTTTCCTTCTTTTTAATTTTTAATTAAGACCTAGTAGTGATATTGCTATGTATGCTTCTACACTCTATACTGGAGTCCCTGTTACACTGTGGTCACAAGCTCTTGTATGCTAGTGTTGTTCCTCCTCACACTGAGACTACCACCCAGGACTATGTCCCAGATTTTAGTATGGACAAAACAATGTAGTCCTACCTCAGTGCTAGCAAACAGATCCCTATAATCTCCTTCTGACCAGTTGTTCAACTACCTCATATTTTGTGGACTGAGAGGTCTGGAAACTGCTGCTAGCACTATTAATCTGTAGCCTTCAAAACCTGCTCCTGGTTTTCTGGGGATGCGTGTGTGCTTGTGCTGCCTGTACTGGACTGTTCTTTACTCTGGCCCAGGTGCCACAGAACTTTCCTGTTGACCTAAGTTGTCTTCGGTTGGAAAATTATTTCACCCTGTTCTTTTATGAATCAGCTATTCCAGGAATTGTTTTATGGCATTATTTAAAGGTATTTGGAAGGGTTTAAGGGGAAAATTCAGATGAGTAGCTGCCATTTCACTTTTGGTGCCACATCCCTGAAATCTTTTCCCCAAACTGGTTTTAGTTTTCTCTGTTCTTTGTATTATAAATTGATACCGATTATAATATATCTTTCAATATAAAATTTTATAATTGAGTTTATATCCTGTCAGTTTTATATTTGACTACTGTCTCTATTTGGCAAGTTAATGAAGTATTTGTTAATTAAGACCCAGCTTTTTAAACTGTGTTTCTCAACCCTATTTGGGGTCTCTTAGCAGAATGTGAGTCACAAAATTATGATTTATTATTACAAAATGTTTGATTTGCATACCTATTTTATAATACCTTTACCCAAGATCATGTAAAAATTTCTCAGGTAAGGGGCAGCTAGGTGGTGCAGTGGATAGAGCATCAGCCCTGAAGTCAGGACGACCTGAGTTCAAATCTGGTCTCAGACACTCAACATCCCCTAGCTGTGTGACCCTGGGCAAGTCACTTAACCCCAACTGCCTCAGCAAAAAAAAAAAAAAAATTTCTCAGGTGAAAAGGGGTTGCAAATTTAAGAAGCCCTGACTTAAGGCATGTTTTTCATGTTCTTTTGGTCTCCTTATTATAATAGTTGATTTAAACTGGCTGAACTTCTTCTTTTATTGGATATAACAAACTTTCTGGCTGTACTTCTCCAATCTTGCACCCTCCCTTGCAGATTAGATCTCCCAGAGGGTAGCTAATTATCACTTTCAGAGTTTTATGAATAACTTTGTGGGCTCATACTTCATACAGTAGTTCAGGAGACCCACTTAGTATTCTTTCTAATAATTAATATTTCTAATAATATTTCTAATAATAATTAGTTAGTGGTCTTAGGTATTTTAAAAGACATTTAGTAAGATGATGTATTTAATAAAAAGTAGAGTTGGTTTAAAACATTTTCGTCAAGAACCATTAAGTTTGCTTTCTTTCAAATATCCATAGTATCCATAAAAACAGAGGGCTCAGTTCTGTAGTATAATAGTAATAATATAGGATACATGTGTGATAAAGAATAACTCACAATTCCTGGAACTCTTCATTCTTGAATCCATAACTGACCCTCCTCTTGACCATGAAAGGTCATGTTATTTAAACTACCACATTTCTTCCTTCCTTCCTTTTTTCATTGGCCACAAAGATGAATAAAATTGAAACAGTCAATGGTGGAGGAACTCGGAGGAATAAGGAAGATGAATACATTCTTTTTTTTTAAATTAAAGCTTTTTATTTGCATAACATATGTATGGGTAGTTCCTCAGCATTGATCTTTACAAAGCTTTCCATAACAAATTTTACCCCCACTCCCCACCGCTCCCCTAGATGGCACGAAGTCCATTACATGTTAATAATGATAAAATACTTGACAAGTTGTTGTGCAAGAAAAATCCTATCTACAAGAAAAAAAAAGTCAGAGAAAGGAAACACACTGCAAGCAAACATCAATAAAGAGCATGAAAATGTTATGTTGTAGTCCACATTTCATATCCCTCTCTCTGGGTGTATATGGCTTTCTTCACTGAACAATTGGAACTGGTTTGAGACAATTCTTTGTTGCAGAGAGCCATGCTCATCAGAGTTGAGCATCATATAATATTGTTGTTGCCGTGTGTAATGATCTCCTGGTTCTGCTCATTTCACTCAGCATCAGTTCATGCAAGTCTCTCCAGGCCTCTCTGAAATCATCTTGCTGGTCATTTCTTACAGAGCAATAATATTCCATAACATTCATATACCATAATTTATTCATCCACTCTCCAATTGATGGACATCCATTCAGTTTCCAGTTTCTAGCCACTACAAAAAGGGCTGCCACAAACATTCTTGCACATGTGGGTCCTTTTCCCTCCTCTAAGATCTCTTTGGGATATAAGCCCAATAGAAATATTGCTGGGTCAAAGGGTATGCACAGTTTGTTAACTTTTTGAGCATAGCTCCAAATTGCTCTCCAGAATGGTTGTATCCGTTCACAGTAGATGAATACATTCTTAAGAGCTGTGAGTCATCTCTCAGATTGGCTAAGATGTTAGGAAAAGATAATGATACATCTTGAAGGGGGTGTGAGAAGACTGGGACACTAATACATTGTTAGTGGAGTTGCAAACTGATCCAATCATTCTGAAGAACAATTCGGAACTATGCCCATGGGGCTATCAAACTGTGCATACTCTTTAATCCAGCAGTGTTTCTACTGGGTCTATATCCCAAATAGATCATAAAAAAGGGAAGTGGACCCATTTGTGCACAAATGTTTGTAACAGACCTTTTTGTAATGGCAAGAAATTGGAAACTGAGTGGATGCCCATCATTTGGATAATGGCTGAATAAGTTATGGTATATAATGTAATGAAAATATTATTGTTCTATAAGTAATGATCACAGGATCATTACTTAGGCCTGGAGAGACTCACATGAACTGATGCCAAGTGAAGTAAGTAAAACCAAAAAAAAATTTTACAAAGCAACAACAAAATTATGTGATGATCAACTGTGATAGACCTTTTTTCAACAATGAGGTGATTCAGGCCAATTCCAATAGACTTGTGATGAAGAAAGCCATCTGCTTTCAGAGAGAGCTATGCCAATGGAATATGGATTATAACATAGTATTTTCACCTTTTTTTTGTTGTAGTTTGTTTGCTTGGGATTTTTTTCTCTCATTTTTTTTGATCTGATTTTTGTTGTGCAGCATAATAAATGTGGAAATATGTTTAGAAGAACTGCACATATTTATCCTATATTGAATTATTTGCTATCTAGGGGAGTGGCGTGAGAGGGAGGGAGAAAAATATGTAACACAAAGTTTTGCAAGGTTGAATGTTGAAAACTAACTTTGTATGTATTTTTGAAAAACTAAAAAAAAAAGGAGTTAGACTAAACATTCTGAAAAAAATTATTTGGAATTATCCTTTAAAAGTGATTAAAATGCTTCCACTTTTTGACCCAGAGATCCCATTACTGGGCATATAACACAAAGAGAGAAAGAAAAGTCCCATATATAGCAAAAAACTGAAGTTTAGATGGTTTCTGATCTCAATGCAATCATTCTCTATTTTAAGCTTATCTAGCTCTACTTTTCTTGCCAAAGTCCATCTCCCTTCCCCCACCTCCCAAATATGTGTATTTCAATGATTCAATCTAAATGTGACTCCCTAGTCTTCCCTGACTTTAATTCCTGATCTGCTGAACAAGACAGGTTGTTGTATTAACTAACCTGGAGCTGAGACTTTGTTTCTTTCTTCTCAGACACAGCCACATTTAGGAGCGTAGATAAGTCGTTTGAAGGTGTTCAAGAAATATTATATTGATTCAATGTCATCACTGCCCAAGTCCTTGAATTTATGGATCTGCAACAGTTTGTAGGAAAGTCTAATATATGAGTTTAATCTCAGATACATTTCCATCAGCAGGAAACATAACACGCATACATACAAAGTCAATGAAGGACCAGATCTTATATAGCTGTGGTCTTGTAGACTACAGAGATTTCACTACTGTCTAACCTCAGACAAGTCATTTTACCTCAGTTTCTTTATCTGTGAAATGAAGAGACTTGGACAAGATCAGTCATTTTAGCCCTGTTTGGTGCTATGAGCCCCTTTGACAGTCCAACAAAGCCCATGGATTCCCTATTAAAATACTGTTTTTAAATGAATACTATCAAATACAGAGGATTATAAAGAAAGCCAATAATATTGAAATATAGATGTTAAAATATTTTTTAAAATTTACATGATAGAGGAATAACTCTTTTATGCATCTGTAAGAGTGAAAAGTGAAAAGTGATGTTCTAGACCTGGAAAAGATAGGCTGAGTAGCTGTTTTGACTCTGTAGCACATAATATACTAGCACTTTATAACCTGATTTTCTGACTTGTATTTTTTTTCTTAATAGTACTTATTTTTCCAATTACGAGTAAAAATAGTTTCAATATTCATTTTTATAAGATTTTGAGTTCCAAACTTTTTCCCCCTTTCTACTTCACTCCCCTCCCCAGATTGGCAAGCAATCTGATCTAGGTTTTATATGTGTAAAATTAATCTAGGTTTGGGATTCACATTCCAACAGGCATAGTCTTAAAGAGAGTGGGTACAATCAGAATCTTGATTTAAATAAGACATAAGGGAAGAAGAAACTCAAAGCATAAAAGTAATACACAATTAACACACACAATGGTCACTATAACAAACCAAGAACATACAACATCATCACCACTCCGAAGAAGAGCTAACATCTGAATTTCTTGGCTGGGAGGACCTATGGTCATAGTTATTCAGAATCTCAAGTGGGAGCTACTGCTAGACAAGCTGTATTATATTTCCTAACTAGAACCTCAAAGTCCCTTTCTACTAAGGAATTTTTATAGACTGAGAAAAAAAAGAAGGCACTCTGCTAAGTATTCTCATTTGATATGTGACTCTTGAGATGTAGCAGCCTCCCAGGTATAGGATGCTCCATCACAAGAGGCCCACCAAGGAGAATATTTATTCATTCCTTTAGGAGGATTATGTTTACTCCAGGAACTGGCGAGGTTTCTGGGGTAAACACAGGACTGCAATAAAAGATACTAATTAATTAAGGCACCAGAAGGCTGGCCAACGTTTCTTGTGTACTTCCCTGGCATTCTATGAGATAACTGCAAGCATATTCTCATGTTCTCAGCAAAAAAAAAAAAAAAGTTACACAAAAGATATGATTTACTTAATATCCATTATTCACTAGGATTCCTTACAACATGTACAATCATTTTAAACATATTTGCATTTGCATATTTGTCATGTTTGAAAGAAATATCAGAAAAGGGAAAAACCATGAGAAAAACAAACAAAAGGTGAAAATAGTTTGCTTTAATCCTCATTCAGTATCCATAATCCTCTGAATGCGGACAGTATTTTCCATCTATTGGAATTATCTTGGATCACTGTATTGCTGAGAAGAACTAAGTCTATCATAATTGATCATCAAATAATCTTTTTTGTTACTATGTACAATATTCTCCTGATCCTTCTCACTTCATTCAACATCAGTTCATGTAAGTAAAACGTGCGTTTTTAATTGGAAGATTGTAGTGCTCCCAGAGAAGGTATTTATTTATTGGACAACTGGATAAGTTCTAGGTTATTTCTGGAATAATAATTTGTACATCAAACTGGAAACATGCTAATTTAGCCAGAAGAAGCTAAACTTACTGAAATAGGTTCTGAAGGAGAGAGTGGTTTATGGTTGACTCTTAGATGAGTATAGTGCTAAAGAACTGAAATTAGAAAAATGAATCCTTAAAACCATTTCTAGTCATATGAAAAGGTGCTCCAAATCACTATTGATCAGAGAAATGCAAATTAAGACAACTCTAAAGTACCACTACACACCTGTCAGATTGGCTAAAATGACAGGAAAAGATAATGATGAATGTTGGAGGGGATGTGAGAAAACTGGGACACTGATACATTGTTGGTGGAACTGTGAATGGATCCAACCATTCTGGAGAGCAATTTGGAACTATGCTCAAAAAGTTATCAAACTGTGCATGCCCTTTGACCCAGCAGTGTTTCTACTGGACTTATATCCCAAAGAGATCTTAAAGGAAGGAAAGGGCCCCACATTTGCAAAAATGTTTGTGGCAACCCTTCTTGTAATGGTTAGAAACTAGAAACTGAAGGGATACCCATCAATTGGAGAGTGGCTGAATAAATTATGGTATATGAATGTTATGGAATATTATTGTTCTGTAAGAAACGACCAGCAAGATGATTTCAGAGAGGCCTCGAGAGACTTGCATGAGCTGATGCTGAGTGAAATGAGCAAAAATGAGCAGAATCATTATACACGGCAACAACAATATTATATGATGATCAATTCTGATGGACATGGCTCTCTTCAACAATGAAATGTTTCAAACCAGTTCCAATTGTTCAGTAAAAAAAGCCATATACACCCAGAGAGAGAGATATGAAATGTGGACCACAACATAATATTTGCATGCTCCCTACAGATGTTTGCTTGCATTGGGTTTCCTTTCTCAGATTTTTTTTTCTTATAGATATGATTTTTCTTGCACAGCAAGATAAGTGTGGAAATATGTATACATATATTCGACTTGTTAAGTATTTTAATATAATTAACATGTAGTGGATTTCCTGCCATCTAGGGGAGAGGAGGGGACTTAGGGGGGAAAAATTTATAACGGAAAGCTCTGTAAGGGTCACTGTTGAAGAACTACCCATACATATATTTTGCAAATAAAAAGCTTTAATAAAAAAAAGAAAAGAAAACTGAATCTTTTCAGAGTTTGGGAGGTACAATTACAGATTTTTTTGTGAGTTTCACCTTTCCTTTATGCTACTCCATATATCTCCTGTTCCGTCTCCTTCTCCCTGTCCAGCTTTGGGCAGTCTTTTGACAGGAAGGAAATAGTATCAAAAAGGGATTCTGTTCCTGTGTACTTCCTAAGTTAACTAGACCTGCACCATTCCTTTTTAGCCAAGACAGATGCCCCCAATGTGAAGGGATTACTCACTGCCCAAAATATCATCCAATCATCAAGAAGAATTGTGGCAGCTCATGGTCTTGTGACCCAGCCCTTAGGAACTTCAATCAGTTTCAAAGTGGAATCAGCAACTCTAGTATTGGAGTAACTCAACTCCTGTATCCCTTAATCAGGAATTGTATTGTTCTTAGCCACTTGTGTTTACTTCCTAAATTCTGCTTTCTTTTCTGTATCCCTTAATCAGGAATTGTATTGTTCTTAGCCACTTGTGTTTACTTCCTAAATTCTGCTTTCTTTTCTGAAGCTTCTGCCACCCAAAAGTGTTCTGACTTGGGAAGAGCATAATAGGGCTTTCTTCCTTCTAAATACTATTATTCTTTGAATGGAGCTAAGATTGACTTTCTAGTTGCCTTGTCATACAATTGACTTTGACCCGCAGTCTGCTAAAATCCCCCAAATCTTTTTTTCTATGAAGTGCTACCTACTTAGCCATATTTGCTCCTTGCTGTATTCATGAAATTTTTTTCATGCCCCAGACCAGGACTTTATATTTATCCCTCTATAAGGAGAACGTTGTTTCAAGATGTACATGTAGAATAGAAATTGTCAACTCCACCTTAACCCATCGAGTCTTTCTAAAGTAAAGATCGCTCTGCCCATGATAGTTTTATCAATCTGAGTGGGGCAGAGAGCTAGTTAAGCACCACATACCTTCTAGCTAATTAGAATCAAGGTTTGTGCAGGTAAATTACTGAAGCACAGTGCCATTGCCAAAAGCAACTCAACTGAAGAATTCCTGTCCTTGGATCCTATTCAGCTTCTCTTCTTGCTCTTAATGTGTAACTTTGCATTTGAGTATTGATTTAGCCTAAACACTGTAGGCTGCCTCATGTCCAGGTTTCCTACTGTCCTTAGTAGACAAGCGTAAGAGTGGAGTGGGGAGAGGGACAGTTACTTCAAAAACACAGAGAATAGGAGATAAGAGATGGAATACATAGGTGAAGAACAGGAAGGCCAGGCTAACTGAAATACATGAAGGGAAGTAATAATAAATATAATAATAAATAATAAAACTTAAAAGGTAAGTTGGAACCAAGTTACAAAAAGCTTTAAATGCCTAACTAAGGAGCTTATATTTAATCCAAGATGTAATAGGGAATCAGCAAAGTTCATTGACCAAGGTAATGATTGTATTGTATTTTAGTAATGTCACTTTGGTAGGAAAACTGCAGCTTCAAACAGTAGGTGTTGAACCACAATGATGGGAGTAGATGTGAAAAGTTCAAAAAGAGGAAAACAGAGAAAGGAACAAGCCAGAAATGGCTAGGACTTGTATTTCTACTTATTTACTTCACAGACATCAACTGAAGGCAGTTTCTAATTTCATAAGGATGCCTCCAAGAATATAACAATTATGCATTAAAAGTAGATGAGCAACCTAGGATCCTATCAGAAGAGAAAAATGCAAAATGAAATGTATATCTTTTCAAGGTTATCATTTAAATCCTGTCTTAACTAAAAACAGTATTTTTAATACTCCTTGTTCTTCTAGAATAACCAAATAGAAGAATTCATTTAGAAACATATCCATTGATTAATAGAAAGTTACAAATTTTATAAGTGATTGAAATTCTAAAACACAGGATACATATCACAATGATTATAGTGTTCTGTGTAGTATATGTGAACCCTCTCAGGTAGAACAGATTTATTGAACTATATATAGGATCTTTTAAAATGTGGGTTGTTTCTCTATTTGTATCCCTAGTTCCTATCACCTAACTGATGTTTAATAAATACTTGCTAATTAATTGATGCAGCATGGAAGTCCAAATGGGTTAGTTAATATTGTGATGAATTTTATCTTTTTTACTCACAGGTTTTAGTTCCATTTTTATTTCTTATCTTGATATTAGACTAATATTTCCCTCCATTTTACTTAAGGGAATTTAGGAAGAAATAAAGAAATGAAGCCATCTAGTCTTCAGTGTATATAGCTGCATTTCCCCATAGGAAGCCAGCAGAGGGAGCCCAAAGTATGTACTTAAATTTTTTTTCATTAAAAAAATTCCTTTTTTATGCACATTCAAAGTCTTGAAAATTAATATAATTATCATTAAAATATAATGTAAATATGCTATTAAATATATTTATATATTCTCATTGTTGTATTACTAGTTGCAATAGAGCCTGTTATTTAGTTCCACTAAAGGGCTACTCTGATGAAGGGATAAATGAAGACAACTATCCACTGAACATAAATCCAGGGAAGTCCTACTAACTGAAAAGGTTCCAAGTGTCAGTTAGTGAAAGTCACATGTTTATTGTCTGAGGACTAACCCGGTTAAGTTGAGAGAGGTTCATATACAGGTGGACTACAGAATGATGCAAGTCATTTAAAGACCTCTTACTAAGTATTTAAGTGTTATAATCTATCAAGAGAAAAATTCATACTGAAGAAATCCCAAATCCTTTGAGTAGCAGCCAATTGTTAAAATTAAAATCATTATTGATATTATTTTTCTTTTTGTCCACTCATATCACTTTAGATTATGTTCCTCTGACATACCTCCTTTAGTCTCTATTAATAGATATATGTATGTACATACACATTTTTGTATGGCACATATTTCCCTGTGATTAGGAGGTACTTTTGTAGCCTTTTCCTTCAACTTAAAGAAGAAAAATAAATTACCAAACAGTGGTAATCTTTTTTAAAGTAAAAATATTTAAAAAAAAAAAGAAGAAGAAAGAAAGAAGAGAAAGGAAGGAAGGAATGAAGAAAGGAAGAAAGGAAGAAAGAAAAACCCAGATGTTAATTTAGGCTGACTTATAGGAGACAAAATACTTGACAGATTTATTTTGTTGGAGGAGAAATCTCTTTTTTTTTTCATCAAAGAAATCATATTTTATTTTCATCATAGAAAACTTTTACTTGAGGAAAGTAGCATGGCAATATTTAGAGCCTCATAAAAAAAAAAAGTAACTATGGGATAGTGTTCTCTTAGGACCCACATTGTTATGTCACCATTGGCAAGCAACAACCTTTAAATTTCCCAGAGAACTCTTAATACTATGAGTTATAGACAGATAAGCTGCTGAATTTCAGTAATGAAGGGAGTTTCCACACTGGGAGAGTCTCTATACCAATAAAATAACAGATCCAATTTTCCCCTCCCCTCCCCCTTCCTCTCCCTCACTTTTTTTTAATATATTTTCACTCACATCAGTTTGCCAGGAATAGTTACTAATGTGTGGAAAATTTATATGTATCTTTTGCGTATAAAAACAAACTTTGATATAGCAGAAAGAAGACGGGATTTGGAATCCATGTTAGACCAGGAATTTGATGGTAAATGTTTCACAACCAGCTCTTAAAAAAAAAATTTAAAAAAAGTACAGGATGTATTTTTAGCTTAATCTGTATTATTAACATTCTCTCCATCACTTTCTTAAGTCTAAACAACCAACAAAACAGTAAATCAAGCTCTGGTTTTTGTAGCTTTCTGAGTTGTAAATGCCTACCCTGAAAATTTAACAATCTATTTTCTCCAGGCAAGCTGACTCTAGCACAAGGCTGGGTTGCATCTCTACTGTTTATGAACTGTGCAAATTACTTAACCTTTTAATGTTGTTTTTTTTAAGCTGTGAAATGAGAGGATTGAACTAAATGAATCCTATAGTAGGTTCTTTTCAATTCTAATATTCTGTGATACTATATGCAAAAAAATGCTGGGGCATTAATTTGTAGTTACAACTGAATAACAAGACAAAATTATAAATCCTTGAAAAACTAAGGTATAAAATTAAACAAAGCAAGTCAAAAATTAATTTGATCTTTTTATATTCATCTAATAGAGCCAAATAATACATATACCTAAAAACCAAAAGCAAATCAAAAGTAGACTTATAGGAAATTGGAATATCTTTTCTATTAAATTTTCTTTTATTCTCCATGACAATTTTGTTTGTGACAGCAGCATCAATGCATTTGTTGTGTGTAGGAAGAAGTTTATATTTTCTTATCAACTAACAAAAAAAATATTTCTTGGGTCCTTACCAAAATTGTAATAATCATAATAATTCTAAAATTCCATTCTTTCCCTATCTTTACATTTATTTAATGTCTCTGAATTCCATGATCTGCCCTCTTCTTTCTCCTATCCTTCCCCAGAGCCCCAGATTGTCATTCCCCAGGTTGATAATACGTTTATAAAAAAAAAAATTAAAAAAATAAAAATAAAAAAATAAACCATTTTTAGCCATTAGAGACAGTATAGCAAGAAAAATGTTGATAAATTGAGATAAGCTAAGAACATCACAGAAGTAGTCAATATTTAACTCAAAAGGAAAAAAGACCTCCATCATCTTGTCGAAAAAAAAAATTAAAGATCTTTATCACTTCAGGGTCTATTCTAAGCTCCCTGATGCCCTATCTATAATCAAATCTTAGTTGAGAGGAGAAAGAAAAATATTATCTATTTTTCTTTAGAATGATTTTGTTTATGAGAAGTGATTCAGTTTTTGTAAAACAAGCAATATTTTGTATTAACTACTTTCAAAGTCTATATTATTAAATCAGATGTGATTTAATATACACCTAAAAACTATTAGAACAAATTTGAAACCAAATACTAGTCAAAATCTAAACAAATATGAAACTCATCTAAAAATAAATATTGCTCAATGCAAGATTACATGAAGATATCATATTGTCTAAAAATATACCTAAGTACTTGATAACTTTGCTTATCATATAAATAAGACTTTCTAAAGACCAGGGCTACAAGGAGAAGTTTTGGAAATGACAAAAAGAAATTAAGTATAAAAAAAAAAAAAGAACTTAAATAATGTTTCATTTTCCAATGAGTAAAGTTTTGATTCTTTCATATGATTAGTCTTATGTAATTTTGGAAGGATTGTGAAGGCTTCCCTTTACATTTCCCTCCCTGCCCTCCACTTTGCCTCTCCACATCCCCATTAGCTAATGCCTCTAATTATTTTAGTAGAGGACAAGATCTTTCTTTTCCAAATGAGATTACAAATACTTCTGAGAGGGATAACCAATTCACTCAAGTTCACAGTAAATTATATTCTTTGGTGATAATACAATTGGACAGAGAGAGGTAAAGAGACAGAGAGACAGACACAGAGAGAGAGAGAGGAAGAGGAAGAAAAAAGAGGGGGGGGAGAGAGAGAGACAGACAGAGAGAGAGAGAGAGAGAGAGAGAGAGAGAGAGGGAGAGAGAACAAGGGTAATGAGCCGTCATGGTAGTTTCTCTGAAGAATGATTGGGTTTCTGGAAACTGAATGGATGCCCATCAAATGGAGAGTGGCTGAATAAATTATGGTATATGAATGTTATGGAATATTGTTGTTCTGTAAGAAACTACCAACAAGATGATTTCAGAGAGGTCTGGAGAGACTTGCATGAACTGATGCTGAGTGAAATGAGCAGAACCAGGAGATCATGATACACAGCAACAAGACTATACGATGATCAATTCTGATGGACATAGTTCTCTTCAACAATGAGGTGATTCAAATCAGTTCCTATTGTTCAGCGATGAAGAAAGCCACATACACCCAGGGAGAGGCCTATGGGAACTGAGTGTGGACCACAACATAGCATTTTAACGCTTTCTGTGAATGTTTGCTTGCATTTTGCTTTCCTTCTTAGGTTGTTTTTTTTGTTTGTTTGTTTTTCTCTTTCTAGATCCGATTTTTCTTGTGCAGCAAAATAACTGTATAGATATGCATACATACATTGTATTTATCATATATTTTAAAATATTTAACATGTATTATACTACCTGCCATCTTGGGGTAGGGGTGGAGGAAGGGGAAAATTTGGACAAAAAAATGTTGCAAAAATCAATGTAGAAAAATTACTTATATGTTCTGTAAATAAAATTTTAATAAAAAAAAATGATTGGATTTCTTCAATCCACAAAAGCTTTTGTTTGCCAGGACCTTTTAACCACACATAGCTACTATCACATCCTTTTCTTCTTCAATGTTAACATTCTACCTCTTGTACCTCTGTTTTCTTGTCAATCATTCTCTCCTCAATCCTCATTGCATATTGCAATGACTTTTGCCCTTCCCCACTATTCTGAAACTACTTTCTCATAGCTTCCCAATGACTTCTCAAACATTAAATCAAGGTCTTTTTTGTTTCCTAAGGTAACCTTTTTACAAGCTGTAGTGGTGATGACAGCTAGGTGGTGCAATGGATAGAGCACCAGTCCTAAAGTCAGGAGGACCTGAGTTCAAATGTGGCCTCAGACACTTAACATTTCCTAGTTGTGTGACCTTGGGCAAGTCACTTAACCCTAACTGACTCTCAACAAAAAAAAAAAAAAAAGAGAGAGAGAGAGAGATTGTTATAATACCTTACCACCTTTTCTTTCTTGGGCACATACCCTTTTGGTTCTTATCTTTGTTTCATTCATCCTCATCCTCTTCACCACTTTTAAGACAGATGTAAATCCCCCTCATCCCAATTTTGTTTTTTACTTTCTTCTCTTCTGGCTACAACTGCATTCATTTCTATAGCTTCTCTTGTGCAAAGTGCAAAAGATTCAAATCTACTATCTCTGAATTAGCTATTTGCATTAATAGAACCACCATTCACTTATTATCCCATGCTGAAATCCTTGGCATTATCCTTTATTCTTCTCTTTCTCTCTCTTCTCATATTCAAGGTTATGAAATCCTATTGATCCTATCTCTTGAATGTATATCCACTTTATTTCCATTGCCACCAACTTATTATAGGTCCTCCTTAGTACTAATCTGAAGTATTGCAATAGCCTTTTAATAGCTCTTAAATGGGTTTCCTACCTTCATTCTCTGCCCCTTTCAATCAATTCTTCATCCTGCTACCAGGCAAATCTTCCTCATGCATTTATCTGGTAATGTTTATGATGCCAATGTCTCCTGATTTCCTACTGAGTAAAATTTATTTTGGCCTGGCATTCAAGGATATATCAAGGATAACTGGATATCATTCTATTCTTCCAATCTTATATTATGCTACTTGCCTCCACATACTCTAGAACTGAGGCAAACATTATCTGCACTTCATATATTTATCCACCCCCAATTTTTTGCCCTTGTAGCTTTGCTCATATTGTTCTTATACTGCAAACTAACCCATCCCATCTCAGTCCCATTCTCTGACTGGAAATATATACTACCCTTTAAAATTCAATTCAAATACCACCTTCTCTATGAAGCCTTTCTTACTCTTTCCAATCTGTAAAATACTTTTCTGCCTTGTCGCTCATATGGCATTTTATTATTATTATTTTAATTCTTTTAGCATAAGTAATTTTGTAGCATGAAACAGCATGGTTCAATTGCAAATAGAGAGGTACACTTAAAAATCAGGAAGGCTGGGTTTCAACTATTACCTCTACTACTAGCTTTGTTACCTTCAATTTAACCAATCTGAGCCTCAGAAAACTCTAAAAGAGTTTTAATAAAGAGTTATAAAATAATAAAGAGTTAAAAAAGAGTTATAATAAAACTATTATAGAGCATTTGCATTTTGAGAGGGGAATTCACTTCTGCAGAAACTCTAAGAGAATATAGACAGAAGAGGCTTCATGATATTCTTAGAGCTAGGGTTCTGGCTCTTTCAGAAAGAAACTGGTAGTACTTTAGCAGTGGATTTCATCTCAGCCAGAATCTGGAGCTGCCCATCACACATTTTCTTCACATATGGAGCCCTCATGCACAATCTCTATACTTGCTCACTTTCCCTAGGGATTATATGTATATTTTACTCAAGTGGAATATTCCTTTAAAATCTGACTGTTAGTTCAGGAAGTGCCTTTAATTTGATTTAATTGTCTCCTATTGATGATATTGAAAGATAAACATCAGTGGGGCTTGTATGCTATAGAGTATAAATTCATTAAATACCCTGAATCTGAGGTAACCACCCCTGAGAAGGACTTATCCTGAGAGTCTTCAGATGATGGGCAAATATCAGGGTGCTACACACCTAAAATCTGAAGCCTTCAAATGTTATCTACTGAATTGAGTGAATCTTTTCTACTTTATAAAACAAACCAGGGAAAGAGATTATTGCAAGATCTAGGCAAAAGGGAAAGAAGTGATTTGCCTCAGATCACATGATGAACCAATGGCCAACCTGGATAGCTAATTCACAACACATAACTGATTAGATTTCCCTGCCTCCTAGGAGTTGACCATGATGATTGGTTCTTTTCATGTTCCAAGATTAGCAAAAATTCAAAATGACCAAATGACCACACAAATACCACTTTTGCCTGATAGAAGCAACAAACAAAACAAAATATAAGTGCTTAAAAAATGAAGGAAGGAAATAGGATATGACAGGTTAAAGACTACAGAGAAAATTTGCCAACAGCTAAAAATAACTGGTTGTGGAATCTAACCTTTAGGTAACAGATAAGCCAGAATTTAATTTGATAGTGATTGCATTGAAGAATGAAAAAAGACTTTTAATATGTTTCTGTCTAAAATGGGCTTAAAATATGCAAATAAGATGAACAAAGAAAACAAAATTACAGCAACTTTTACTTGGAAAAGAATACTCATAACCTAGAAATACTGAGAGTCTTTGTCAGGAGTAGGGAGACAGGAAAAAGGAAAGAATTCAGTAAAACTGAAGATAAGATTACAAAAATCAAGAGTTATTCCTGATCCAGATTACAAATCCAGCAGAGATTAATCAGAGGGTAAAATGTTCCATATACTTCTAAGTAATTAGAAAAATCAGTTCCTAATTTGTACATAAAATTTCTATTTGATGGAATATATCTATAAACTAGTGAAATAAACATTTTCCCCAACTTTGTTCATATTAGTTCCTTTAAAAAAATTTTTTTATGTTTATTGATTTATTTTTGGTTATACATGTACTTTCTTTTCTTTTCTTTTTTTTTTTTATTAAAGCTTTTTATTTATAAAACATATGCATGGGTAATTTTTCAACATTGACCGTTTCAAAATCTTCTGTTCCAAATTATCTCCTTCACTCCCTCCCCTAGAAGGCAGATAGTCCAATACATGTTAAATATGTTAAAATATATGTTAAATCCAATATGTATAGTTATCTTGCTGCACAAGAAAAATCGGATCAAGAAGGGGAAAAAAAAACTGAGAAAGAAAACAAAATGCAAGCAAACAACAGAGAGAGAATACTATGTTGTGAACCACTCAGTTCCCACAGTCTCTTTCTCTGGGTGTAGATGGCTCTCTTCATCACTGAACAATTGGAACTGGTTTAAATCATCTCATTGTTGAAGAGAGCCATATCCTTCAGAATTGATCATCATATAGTCTTCTTGTTGCTGTGTATAATGATCTCATGGTTCTGCTCATTTCACTTAGCATCAGTTCATGTAAGTCTCTCCAGGCCTCTCTGAAATCATCCTGTTGGCTATTTCTTATAGAACAATAATATTCCATAACTTTCATATAACATAATATATTCAGCCATTCTTCAACTGATGGGCATCTATTCAGTTTCCAGTTTCTTGCCAATACAAAAAGGGCTGCCACAAACATTCTTACACAAGTGGGTCCCTTTCCTTGCTTTAAGATCTCTTTGGGATATAAGCCAAATAGAAACACGGCTGGGTCAAAGGATATGCACAGTTTGATAACTTTTTGAGCATAGCTCCAAATTGCTCTCCAGAATGGTTGAATCCATTCACAGCTCCACCAACAATGTATTAGTGTCCCAGCTTTCCCACATCCCCTCCAACATTTGTCATTATCTTTTCCTGTTATTTTAGCCAATCTGACAGCTGTGTAATGATATCTCAGAGTTGTCTTAATTTGCATTTCTCTGATCAATAGTGCTTTAGAGCACTTTTTTATATGACTACAAATAGTTTCAATTTCTTCATCTGAAAACTGTCTCTTCATATGCTTTTATCATTTATCAATTGGAGAATGGCTTGAATTCTTATAAATTTCAGTCAATTCTCTATATATTTTAGAAATGAGACCTTTATCAGAATCTTTTAATATAAAAATATTTCCCCAGTTTATTGCTTCCTTTCTAATCTTGTCTGCATTAGTTTTGTTTGCACAAAAAATTTTAACTTAATATAATAAAAAGTCATCTATTTTATGATCAATAATGATCTCTAGTTCTTCTTTGGTCACAAATTCCTTTTTCCTCCACAGATCTGAGAGGTAAACTATCCTGTGTTCTAATTTGTTTATAATATTATTCTTTATGTCTAGATCATGAACCCATTTCATCCTTATCTTGGTATACAGTGTTATGTGTGGTTCAATGCCTAGTTGCCATATTAGTTTCCAATTTTCCCAGCAGTTTGTTTGTTTTTTTTTAAACATATTTCCTTATGAGTTATGTTGGGAGAGAAAAATCAGGACAAAAGGGAAAAATCATGAGAGAAGAATAAAACAGAAGGAAAAAAAAAGAAAATGAACATACTATGTGTTGATTAACATTCAGTCTCCATAGTTCTCTCTCAGGATGCAGAGGGCATTTTCTATCCAAAGTTTATTGGGATTGTCTTGGATCATTGAACCACTAAGAAGAACCAATTCTATTATTGTTCTGTAAGAAACAACCAGCAGGACGATTTCAGAGAGGCCTGGAGGGACTTGCATGGACTGATGTTGAGTGAAATGAGCAGAACCAGGAGATCATCATACACAGCAACAACAGTATTACATGATGATCAATTCTGATGGACATGGCTCTCTGCAACAAAGAATTGTCTCAAACCAGTTCCAATTGTTCACTGAAGAAAACCATATACACCCTGAGAGAGGGATATGAAATATGGATCACAACGTAACATTTTCATGATCTCTATTGACATATGCTTGCATTGTGTTGCCTTTCTCTGATTTTCTTTTTTTCTTGTAGATAGGATTTTTCTTGCACAACTTGTCAAGCATTTCAACATTATTAACATGTAGTGGACTTCCTGCCATCTAGGGGAGGGGAGGAGACTGGGGGTAAAATTTGTAATGGAAAGCTTTGTAAAGATCAATGCTGGGGAACTACCCATACATATGTTATACAAATAAAAAGCTTTAATAAAAAAAACAAAGAAGAACCAATTCTGTCATAGTTGATCATCCCACAATCTTGCTGTTACTATGTACAATGTATTCCTGGTTCTGCTTGTTTCACTCAGCATCAGTTCATATAAATCTTTCCAGACCTTTCTAAAATCAGTTTGTTCATCATTTTTTATAGAACAATGATATTCCATTACTTTCATATGTCATAACTTATTCAGCCATTCAACCAATTAATGGGCATCTATGCATTTTCCAATTCTTTGTCACCACAAAAAGAGCTGCTACAAACATTTTTGCAGATGTCAATCATTTTCCCTTCTATATGATTTCCTTGGGCTACAGACCCAGTTGAGGCACTGCTGATTCAAAAGGTAAACACAGTTTTAGAACTCTTTGGATATAGTTCCAAATTGTTCTCCAGAATGGTTGGATAATTTCACAACTCTACCAGCAATGTATTAGTGTCCCAATTTTCCCACGTTCTATCCAACATTTATCACAGCCAATCTGAGAGGTGTGAGGTGATACCTCAGAGTTGTTTTAATTTGCGTTTCCCTAATCAATAGTGATTTAGAACATTTTTAAATGACTATTGATGGTTTTAATTTCTTTATCTGAAAATTGTCTGTTTATATCCTTTGACCATTTATTAATTGGAGAATGAATTGGTTCATTATTATAAATTCAAATTCTGCCCTTTCCCTCCTCTGCTTCTCAGTCTTCTCACTTCGCTTCTTCTTCCCTCTTTCCCCTTCTTCCCCTTCCTCTCTCTTCCCCTTCCCTCTCCTTCCCCTTTCCTTTCCTTCTCCCCTCCTCTTTCCCTCTACATCCTTTCTCTTTCCTTGGCCTAGATGATGCAGTGGTGGAGACAGCTGAGGAGGCCACGGAGCCCGCCAAGGCAGACATTACAGGATTGTGCCAGGACATGTTTTCCAAGATGGCCACGTACCTGACCAGTGAGCTGACAGCCACCAGTGAAGACTATAAACTTCTGGAAAATATGAACAAGCTGACCAGCTTGAAATATCTAGAAATGAAAGATATCGCAGTCAACATAAGCAGAAACCTAAAGGACCTAAACCAGAAATATGCAGCACTTCAGCCTTATTTGGATCAGATCACTTTAATTGAGGAGCAAGTAGCAGCTCTTGAGTAAGCAGCCTATAAGTTGGATGCATATTCAAAGAAACTAGAAGCAAAATACAAGAAGTTAGAGAGGTGATGAAAATTCTTTAATACAAAGACTCAAACTCCACAAATGTGTCATTAGAGTTGAAATGAGTGAGATGGAACTTAACAGACTGCTGTGCTTCAGTTCCAGCAAAGGCCGAGGGGCTGCAGGTCTGGGGAGGGCTAGGCCCCTCTTTGGCTGGGTGTGTTACTTTGGCCACCCCTTGATGTCTTTCTAAAACCGTCCCCATGGAACTCCACCTTATCATGTACTTCCTTGTGTGCCCTGGACCAAGGCTCAGAAATCAAGATCAACCCCCGCCAGAGCAGACCCAGATGAGCTGCTCTGGCATCCTTGTTTCTTATCCCTCCCCTCTCTCCTTCACTGTTGTAAATGTGATCCCAATCCCTAATCTGTTCTTGAATTTAAATAATAAATATCAATTTATAACCCCCTCCCCCCCAAAAAATAAATTCAAATTCTTACAAATTTGACACCATTTTTATATATTTTAGAAATAAGGCCTTTTTCAAAAACACTGGCTGTAAAATTTTTTTCTAACTTTGTGCTTCCCTCCTAATTTTGGCTATGTTGGTTTTGTTGGTGTGAAATCTTCATAATACAATATAATCAAAGTTAATCATTTTGCATTTCATAATGGTCTCTAGTTCTTCACTGGCCATGTGTGGGACAGGGTGCTAGACATCCTCCTCCTTACCCAAATTGAAGGCATCTTCAGATACAAACAGAAAGCATTTATTCAATCCTTGCAAGAAATGGTCCAAGCACATCAACTGGACAGTCCAGCATGTTGTATGATCCATGGCAGAAGCAGAGAATGTATTATATAGCAGAAAAGATGTGGGTATACCTCTTCCCCCCTTTCTGTTGATTTTTAAATTCATTGGATGAATTGAACAGGAAGTAACTATCAATCAATGGTCTTCAATACTGTCTACTTCCTGGGGGTCACATGATTTCCCAAAGCTTAGACATAGGATTTGATCTTTTTTGCCCTACAGTCCTCTGAGAATAGGGATCATGTGACTTCCTGAAATTTAGGTCTAGGCCTGATCTACTTTATCCTGTAGTCTCTGAGGAATCTTCACTAGTCCCATTTACTCCCTCCTCTTTATTTCATACATTTGAATATTTCTCACACCAATCCTGATACATTTCTTCCACTAGGACATCCTCATAATCCAGGCCTTCAGGATCTTCCCTCTCTTCAGTTTCAACTGAATCCATCCCCTACCATTCAGAACTAAAATCCACATATCAGTGGAAGCTTTTATTGAGACCATTTTAGCTAAGGAATCTTGAACTATTGTAGTGATTAAATGCATCATACAAGGTAAGCAAGAATGCTGCTTAAAGCAATGAGCAGGAATCAGACTCACTTTTACCAATTCCCACCATTTGTCTTGAAACCCTGTCATCACAGACCAACAGATTGGCATCAGGCAGCCAGTGTTACCCATAGAACTACAGCATTGTCGAGTCCCAGGGAGCTCAGGGCCCTTGTCACATCATTCCCACCTCAAGCAGTCCAGACCCAAATTCATTTGGGATAAAGGAACGAAGTTTTCATCTTCTGGAACTGCTTCAGGCTGATAGAACTGAGAGAGCTGACCCTGTCCAGTGGGGTCCAGACTGAGGAGGGAAAATAAATGACTCATAGGTAGTGTCAGCAGCATCCAGGTTAACCAAGTAGTTGGAATTTCATAGTCTGGAGTCTGGAAGAAACAATTCTCACAAGAAGATTAAAAATGCAAGGGTCAGATTTTTTAAAAAATAAATAAAAGTGGAGTTAGTATGGAGATGACTAAGGACAGTAACCAGGAACCTCACCCAGAAGAAGACTGGGAGGGAGAAGATGAGGCTCTCATGAATGTCTCTCCTCCAGACAGCTTTTCCTAGAATAAATACCAAAGAACATTTTCCCCCAATTCCTGCTTTTGTTTCCTCAAAGGAGTAGGGGCATTGGATGGAACAATGTGCCTCTATACCCAGTGAAAAGAGTGTTCAGGTGGTCTAGGGTGCAAGAACCATAATTTTTAAAAGGCATTAACAAGGGGTGGCTAGGTGGCGCAATGGATAGAGCACCAGCCCTGAAGTCAGGAGGACCTGAGTTCAAATCTGGTCTGACACTTAACATTCCCTAGCTGTGTGACCCTGGGCAAGCCAATTGCCTCAGCAAAAAGCAAAAAAAAAAAAAAAAAAAAAAAAGGCATTAACCATTGTGTAGAGAGGATGACAAGCAGAGTAGAAATAATAATTAATCTTAAGTAGATATAATCTCCTTTCTTACAAGGGAAGACCTTTACCCAATTAATAAAATTTCACTGAACTTAGTGAGTATATTTTCTTTCTCTCCCTCTCAACCCTTTGTCCAGGTATTCCAGCTGCAGTCAGGGAATGGGGAAAGAGGAAAGAAAGAGAAAGAGATTATCTTTCCCTATGCACTATCCTTCTCATCCTGAGGAAGTCTTAATTTAGTTGAATTTGCTTCCAAATTACTTTACACACACACACAAAAAAATCATTTATCTCAACACTCACATTGTCTGTTGGTCACAACTAAAAACCCATATAAAGTTATCAAATATGAAGAAATTATATCCAATAAAGAAGTTAACACTCACATAGCATTTTTTTTAAATGTTAAGCCTCCCAATCATTGCTCTCAAAAACTAGCTAACCTTATTTCTGTAGCCCCCAGCTTAGCCAGAGCTGGGGTCCACAGGAAAAAGTCAGTTTTTTTCCCCTATTTTAAAACAGGAGTCAAGGGTGTCCAGAAATCTTTCCCAGTGCTTTAACAACAGCATGGAAGTTTTTTTCCTTCTTGCTGGCTGCATTTTAAATCTTTCCAGATAACAAAGTCTAGCCAGACATGACACAGATATTCACAGACACAGACAAAAATTACATGAAAGAAGATTCTCCCATCCTCACACAAAACAACAAAATCTTATCATTTCCTTTTTATCTTTCTCTTTATAATTTGGTAATTCATATTTTATATTTTTGCTCCAAAGATTTGGGTTGGAACAGCTCCTTCCTCTTTCCCCTCTAGGGAGAGCAGCTCCAATCTAATGAGTTGTGATCATGTAAGTCATAGAGCTAACTTTTTGTCTCAGATTCCCAAGTCTGATGAGGCTGCCTCAATCTAGCAGTCATCCAGAGCACCCCTCTTCTGTGCCATTTTTCAGGACTTCCTTTTAGCTTGCTAGGAGCCATCCCTTCTCTGCAGACCTGCTCACTTAAGGATTTCGGTACCAGCTTGAATCCTGATCATGGATGAGGAGTGAAGGAACAGAACTCTCAAAGATGGTCAAAAGCAGGAGTTCGTTTATTCAAAATTCTCTGTTATCTACTCTAATACATTTAGATAACTATAGCACATTGCACATGAACTAACTATAGGATACTGTGCGTGTGGGACCACATAAACAACTTGCTATTATGTACAGATTTTTCCTTATCACTTTAGTGTAACTCTGCTTTAATTACAACACAGGTTTTCAGGAAAGCCAAAATGCCCCTAAGAGGAATGGGGAGCCACTTCATCAGGGTTCCTTTTTTTTTTTTTTTGCTTTTTGCTGAGGCAATTGACTTGCCCAGGATCACACAGCTAGGGAATGTTAAGTGTCTGAAACCAGATTTGAACTCAGGTCCTCCTGACTTCAGGGCTGGTGCTCTATCCACTGTACCACCTAGCTGCCCCAAGCAGGGTTCCTTTTAAAGAACTAAAGGGCTTAATACCTCACCCAGGGTTCCCCACTATCTGTGACCCTCTCATCCTTCCCTTGGATAGCTAAGATGATCCCAAGATTTCATTCAGCCTAAGGACAGCCCAAAGGCATAGGCAATGTTCTTACTTCTGGATTATGTGCACAAGTTACCTGACTGTCCTCTAGCCCTCAGACTTCTTCAGAAACTTCATTTCTGCTTTCTGTTTTTATCAAGTGCTTCCACCTCGGATTCATATACTTCAAGAAAGGGAGGCTGAGAGTCTGATCTGGAGGATGGTTGGAGAAAACTCAACCCAGCATCTGGTCTTGTATCAGAACCCCTAGACATCTTTTTTGGAAGTCATAGATCCTGAATGAAATCCCTTACCAAACTGACTTATAAAACATGATCAAAATACATAGCACTTGGTATGGTTTTGAATACAGCAAAACAAAACAACTTTAATGTGATCCTTCAGGTAATTCAGAATTCTCTTTAGAACCTTCTAATTTTTAGTCAGTCTTCCAGTTTCATGTTTTTGTCCCTTTCATGTCTTATAGCAAGGCCTTTCAGAACTTCTGGCTTCTTATTTTCATGCCTCGGTGCTCAGCTGATTTTGTTTTTGATGCTGGATCTTTTCTTCTTCTCAAGCTTCATAGAAAGAAGGGAAAACTCATGTCACTCATTCCTGAGAAGTTTATTTTCTTCCCACTAGAGATCATATCACAACTTAGATGTGTTATTGAGTCCTCATGTTGTCTGCTAAAGATATTGGAGCCAAGAAAATTTCTTTCAAATGGATAAAAATAGATTGTCTTGACCTATTTAACATTCTCCCTTGTACATACTAATAATTCATATTCTTATATTACTTTAAACTTTATAAAATGTTTTTATCACAACAAGTGAAATAGGCAGTATAATTATTATTATTATTATTATTATGGTTTTAGAGATGGAGAAATTGAAGTTCAGAAACATGTATGATCACATTACTATTAAGTAAGTGTCAGAGCCAGGATTTCACTACCCACAACCAGACCCTACTTGCCTACTAATTGACCCATAAATTTTATAGTTTAAAAAAAAAGAATGAGATAAACAGCAGGAAAGAAGGAGGAACAGATCTACAAAGCTTAACAACTGCGGTAAATTAGGGATATTTTTGTTTGTTTGTTTTTACATTTTTAAGTCAATAAAAGCTAGTTAGACTAAACTTAATGCATACAAAAGAAATCTCTGCTGGAGGCAATCACATTTTAAAGGAACTTAAAGACTAAATATGTTTTAATTAAAATTTTCAATTGTAAAGCCTTTATTTTCTAAATCTCTCATCAATCTTGAAAAAAAAAAGAAAGGAAAAAAAATCTTTATTATAAGTCAAGCAAAATAAATACTACAAAAATATTGGCCATGTCCCAAAATTTGTGACCCACTCATTCTGCATATTTAATTTGCCATGTCTTTTTCAGGAAGTGATATTTTTCATCAGGATAATATTTTTCATTATCTTCTGGAATCAGGGCTATTTATTGTTTTAACCAGAGTTTTTAAGTTTTTCAAAGTTTTTTGTTTTTTGTTTTTTCTTTGCAATTCTAAGGATAGAGTCAAAGTTACCACACTTGGTTCTATTGCCTTGATTAAAGGCAGAGATTTTTTTTTTTTTTTTTTTTATTGAATCATAGTTAGATCTGAATGAGAACAGGATCTATATACCTACTTCAAACAAAGCCATGGGATGAGAGATTGGGTCACCCCTAAACAATTTATATAAAAGGGAGATGCTGTCTCAGAATGAAAAAGGGGAGAGAGAAGATTCTGAGCATCTAGATTCCAAAGATTACAGGAAGCATAGAAAAGAAAGCACTGAGCATTGACTGAAACAGAAGATATTAAGGCAAGTGATTAGCTTTATAGGCATCTAGGAATAGAGGAATGAGACTGAAGGAGGTTTCAAAACAGGATCATTTCATCTCCCAACTTTCCTTCCTAATGCCTCCACAGACACTGTAATATAATCTGCTTTTTCATTACCCAAATGTTTCCTGTAAACAGATTTTTTTCCTCTGCCACAAAGAAGCCAAGGATTAACTAGGTACAGCTATAAATAAAAAAGTAGGTAGAGAGCCCAACCTCTATGTATGAGTTGGGAACTTTTCTAACAGGGTATCCAGAGAAATCCAGTTGAACTCAAAACTTTTCATCTAAAATAATTTCACTAAATTGATAATGAAGAAGCCAAGTAGACCTTGGGGGGTATATTTTATTCACCCCATGTTTAAAATAAGCTAATGATTGTACAGGCATTACACAGCTTATTGTTTTTATGTAAATTGCTCTTCTGGTTCTGCATCAGTTCATACAAGTCTTCCCATTTCAGAGATTGATTTTCAAGTATTCCAAAGAGAAGACATGCCAAAATAATGGGAAAAGATTCCAAGTGATATTTTTCCCCCAAAAAAAGGAGAGAGGAAAGAGAGAAGGAGGAAGGAAAGAAGAGAAGCAAGTGAGAGGAAGAGAAAGGAGGAAGAAGAGGAAGGAAGAGAGGAGGAGGGAAGGGGGAGAAAGAAAGGAACCCAGGGAAAAAGAAAGGGAGAGGAGGGAGCAGAGTGAAAGAAAGAAGGAGAGAAAGGGAGAGGGCTAGAAGGGAAAAGGGAGAGGGGGAGATAGGCAAAAAAAAAAAAAAGAGAGTGAGAGTATGGGAGAGAGAGAGAAAGAATGTGAACAAAGAACAAAGATATTGTATGCCCACTGAAGCCCACTTCATAGGACCTATTTTCAGCCTATTGATTCCTTGCCTCCACTTAGGAAACCTGAGGAAATTTATACATAGTACTTTCCTCATCCCCACTCCTCAAACCAATCATCAGAGACTAGTTTCCATTTGGATGAACATAGTTCACAGAATTAAAAAATAACAGTTTTATTGAAAGAGTGGAAAAAACAGAAATAGAGATCACATCAAATCTCTTTAGAAAATATACAGTTTTGATAAGTATGGAAATATGTATACATATATTCGATTTGTCAAATATTTTAACATAATTAACATGTAGTGGATATCCTGCCATCTAGGGGAGGGGTGGGAAGTAGGGGGAAAAATTTTGTAACAAAGCTTTGTAAGGGTTAATGTTGAAGAATTACCCATACATATGTTTTGCAAATAAAAAGTTTTAAGAAAAAAAGAAAAAATATATACAGGTTTTCTTTTTGTAATGACAAGGAACTAGAAATTGAGTGAATGTTCATCTGTTGAGGAATGTCTGAATAAGTTATCATATATGAATGTTAGGGAATACTATTCTTCTATAAGAAATGATGAGCATGCTGATTTCAGATTTGGAAAGACTTACATGAACTGAAGTTCATGTGAATACAACTAGGAGAATGTTGTATATAGTAACAACAAGATTATATAATGATCAAATATGATGGACTTGGCTCTTCTCAATAATACAGTGATGCAAAACAATTCCAATAGACTTAAGATCAAAAATGCCAATCATATCCAGAAAGAGAACTATGGAGACTGAATGTGAATCAAAGCATAGCATTTTTACCTTTTTTTTTTCTCATGGTTTTTTCCCATTGTCTGACTTTTTTTTTTTTTTTTTGGCACATCATGACAAATATGGAAATATGTTTAAAAGGACTGCATATATTTAACCTATATTAGATTGCTTGCTGTCTTAAAGGAGGGAGGGAGAAAATTTTATGATACAAGTTTTACAAAAATATATGTTGAAAACTACTTTTACATGTATTTAGAAAAATAAAATAATATTTTTTCAAAAATAAAAAATGTGCAGCCTCTCTGTCTCAGGTCCTACAGTACTATACAGCTTTCCCCAGGTAGCCTCAAGGATTTTTCTTCTGCAGTTCTGCATAGCTCTCAAAGTGGAGCTAAGGCTGGTTCTCAAACATAGCCAAAGCTCTCTAACGGAGCATATCTTTCTGTTATCAAATGCAGGTTCCACCCATACAGAGGGGGAAAGCCTCCAGATTTTTTTCCTTGTTTGGCAGAAGGCATGATTTATTCTGTTTCATAACCCTAGATATACAATGCCAAATTGTGTGTACTTCCTCTCACTGTTCTTGCTGTTCTCGCTCTCCATTCCCTACCCCTACCCAACCCCCCAACATATACAGACCCACCTCTGGTCTAAAAAAAGCTTGCCTAGGAAGTTGTATCATAGATCCTCTGCTTCCCAGACCCGAAAGTCCCAGTCACCAATGCCAGGCTCTGATATGATGACTACAAATCTTATTATGTCTTTTCTCCTCACATTTTGGGGATGATCATCCTTTAGTGTTCAGGAACTGAGAAAGCAGGCCAGTTTCTCCCTAATTATATCTCTTATATCCCAAAGAATCTTTCTGAAATAACTGGAAAAGATATCAATAGGGAGCCTGTACTGTAAGGTATGCAAATGGCTTACACAAACTATTAAAATTACATTAGTCTAAATAAGCTAGAAGATAGTACTATGTCGTTAATATTAAGATGGGTAAGCATGCAGTTATTGAGGCAAAAATACAATGTTATTTGCTATTAGGAAACATTTGGAAGTTGTACAAATCACAATAAGATCACTATAAAACTTGAGCAAAATCAATAGTAGTTGGAAAGAGATGATTTGAACTACTTATACTGGAGGGGAAAAAGTGAATGTAAAATGCATGGTATGCAGACTATATCATGAATTTGAGGTTTAATACCAAATGTTGAGATTCAGTCATGTGAAGAATTAACATTGGCAAAAGGTAGATGTATTTAGGAGAAGAGATTACAGATAAAATAGACACCAGGAATGGTAAATATGAAATACATTTGGGAGAGCATATAGTTAGCAAGATTTTAACAATAATGGAAAAGACAAGATCCCTAGTGGAACTCACAAAGGAAATATTTCATGAAATGGGCATGGACCCTAGGCAAGTCACTTAACCCCAATTGCCTTAGGGAAAAAAAAAAGAAATTGACTGACAGGCTAAATCCATAGAGGCATTTAGCACCCTTAAAAAGTTGATTAGCTATAAGAAGGAGAAAAGGTCCATGAAACATGGTAAGGAGATGAGAGGAAAGGCATCCTGATGCATGGGGAGGAGTAAAGAGATAGATATCACAAGACAGAACACTGAGGTAGGCTAACTCCAAAAGGTATTCAGCAAAGATGATGTGGGCCATGGAGAGATCTATAGGGAGAATTTAACCTTGGAGTTTGATATAATTTGGATTTCTGACTGGAAGGTGAAGGTTAAACTCAACCCCTTAGTGCCCTTCCCCTGATTACCTCAGGGAGTAATTTTATCAGTACTTTAGTCTTTCTCTGCCAGTCCCACTTACTTATTCAGGACCTCATCAAACCTCTTAATTTAATATATCATTGAACATTTTTGAGGGGTACTTTATATGAACAATGAACTATGCCTAGAATTGAAAAGAATAGGCTGGATTCTGATTGGCAAATTAGGCCTTGCTTTCAATGATAATGAACCACTTGCTGATAACAAAAATTCACCTCTCAAACACCAACATTCTCCTTTGCAAGCTATTTGGCTGAATTATATTTTTTTTCTTTTTTTTTTTTTTTTTTTTTTTTTTTTTTGGTTTGTTTTTAAGCTAAGCCAGAATATTTGAATAAAAAGACTTAGCAGAACCAAAGTGGTAGAGAGTAATTGCAGAGTAGTATATATAAAATAGAGTTTGGGATAGAGGGCATTTCCTATTCAGGTGCTTCAGGATAGTAAAGAGTGGTAAAAAACAAGGACTGGTAATATTAGGTTTGAGCTTTGGGATACAGAGCAATATGGCACAGAAAAGGAGTCCTAAAAGAAACAGTGGATTAGAAGAAGGAACTCTGGCCCACCCTCATCCTGCAGCCTTCCTTAAGACAATATGCCATACACCCTTTTTGTAGTGGCTAGAAACTGGAAACTGAAGGGATGCCCATCAATTGCAGAGGGGCTGAATAGAGGCATATGAATGTTATGGAATATTATTGCTCTGTAAGAAACGACCAGCAGAACGATTTCAGAGAGGCCTGTAGGGACTTGCATGAACTGATGCTGAGTGAAACGAGCAGAACCAGGAGATCATCATACACAGCAACAACAATATTATTACATGATGATCAATTCTGATGGACATGGCTCTCTGCAACAAAGAATTGTCTCAAACCAGTTCCAATTGTTCACTGAAGAAAACCATATACACCCAGAGAGAGGGATATGAAATATGGACCACAAAGAAACATTTTCATGATCTCTATTGATATTTGCTTGCATTGTATTGCCTTTCTCTGATTTTCTTTTTTTTTTTCTTGTAGATAGGATTTTTCTTGCATAACTTGTCAAGTATTTCAACATTATTAACATGTAGTGGACTTCCTGCCATCTAGGGGAGGGGAGGGGACTGGGGGTAAAATTTGTAATGGAAAGCTTTGTAAAGATCAATTCTGGGGAACTACCCATACATATGTTATACAAATAAAAAACTTTAATAAAAAAAAAAGACAATATGCCATAGATCACAGAGACCAGAGTTGTCTCTCTAGGGACAAGTACTTCTATAGAAGAAAGATGAAGGATAAATCCCTAGGATTTCAGATGCATCATTAGTTTGTAAATAAAATGTTTTGAAGCTTGTGATAATTAATGATTAAGGGGAAACTTATAAGCATTCTCTCCTTCCAAATTCAGTCATGAAATCTTGAGCATTCTTCCTGAGAAATCTCTTTATTTCCAATCCCTAGTTGGTTATCATTATCATTCATACTATTTCAGTAGTCTATTTACCTGCTGCCTGACTTCAGAATCTATAACCATAATTGTTTCACATACTTTACTCACCTCTACATTTCAACCAGACTAATAGTTGCTATTCTCCAAGCATACCCTGAAATTTCTTATCTTGATTTATTGTTCAGTTGTTTTTCAATTGTGTCCAATTCTGCTAGGATTTTCTTGATCATACATTAAAAAAGCCAAGGTCACTCACCGCATCCCAGGCCTCTGAATTTGCCACTGGACTTCAACAACTCTGAACAAGAGAGTGAGTCTGACAACTTTGTGTAACTCTGCCTCACTTAAATTCAAATGATGAACTGAGGCAAACAGGTTACATGAAATGGCCAGGATCACACAGCTAGTTAGTGTCAAAAACTTTTGAACTCACAAAGATTCATCTTCCTGATTCCAGAATTCTTACTTTATCCACTACACCACCTAGCTTCCCCCTTCTGAATTTCATACCTCTGCTAAAATAATTTCTTTCACTTGGATATCCTTCTATCCTCCCAATCTCTAACTTTTGAAACATTATGTCCTTCAAATACAAGTTCATATACTAACTTTGTAAGTGTTCTTACCTGAAATATACTATTCAGTAACAATTTCTAAATTCTTATAACTTTGTACTCCTCTTTTACATTTGTCATAATTTATTTGTAGCATAGTTATTTATCTGTGTGTTTTATCTGAACTGTCAGTTCCTTGACAACAGAATCTGTATCATATGGACATGGTTCTCTTCAACAATGAGATGATTCAAACCAGTTCCAATTGTTCAGTGATGAAGAAAGCCATATACACCCAGGGAGTCCTAAAAGAAACAGTGGATTAGAAGAAGGAACTCTGGCCCACCCTCATCTGAGTGTGGGATCTGAGGGATCTGAGTGTGGACTACACCATAGCATTTTCATGCTTTCTGTTGATGTTTGCTTGCATTTTGTTTTCCTTCTCAGGTTTGTTTGTTTGTTTTTCTTGTAGATCCAATTTTTCCTGTGCAGCAAGATAACTGTATAAATATGTATACATATATTGGATTTATCATATATTTTAACATAGTTAATAAGTATTGGCCTACCTACTATCTAGGGGAGTGGGTGGGGGGAAAGAGGTAAAAATTTGGAAGAGAAATTTTTGCCAGGGTCAGTGTTGAAAAATTACCCATGCATATGTTTTGCAAATAAAAAGTTTTAATAAAAGAATTAAAATAAAATATAAAATAGGAACCTAAAAAAAAGAATCTGTATCATATATACATATGTGTGTGTATGTGTGTGTTTCTTTTTTATTACCTGGTATAGTAATTTACCCATAGCAGGAATTTAATAAGTATTTGTTAAATTAAATTAGAGTCTATAAAAGAAAAAAATTTGTGATAATATTTTAAAAGAACTCTATATTATTTAAATACTAAAATAAAAAGCTACAGGTTTTCATTTAAGCATCAGAAAAAAGAAGAAAATTAAGTATCTTAGAATTTTTACCTCTTTGATATTTTTTCCTCCACCAAAGGGTTACCATGATACCTTACTATGAGTGACTGAGACTCTTCAAAGTCTATATTCAATGAAATTCAAATTGTGACTAGATGGAAAACCTTCAGGTACATACTTACTGACAAACTCTATCTGTTTTTATCTATGCTTTACACAGAGAGGCTCAGAACCAGTAAGTGGGCCTCATGATCATGAATTTTTTGACCATGACAATCCATGAAACAAAGAAAAATGCAAAATGTCCTTCAGTGTTTGGAGGACCTTCCACTTCTGCAGTGATGGTAGCAGAATGGAAGGGAAAGGACAAAAGTTGTTAAGAAATGCACCATTTTTAAATCATCTAAAACATTAATTTAAATATTGATATTCTTTTAAAAGCAAGGTTTTTAATCAGTGACTAAGAGATCTTGTGCTGTTGGAGATAGTCCCCTCTTCTATCCTTTTTTCTATAACTATTTTTGTACTCTTGGATTGCAAGACTATGCCACTGAGTTTCCATAGCTAGTTTGTTGTCCTTTGTTCTCAAAGGACCAAAATAACATCACTATGTTTTGAGTCAAGTTAGTGTGTCCAACTGTGGCTGATCAGATCAATATGAACTTGAAATATTCTGTCACAGGTCAAACACAAATAGTCCCTATGAACATTTGGAATGGATTGTCTAACTTTGTGCATCTCATGTAACTTCTGAGCTAACTCAATTCTGCTTTGGTCATAAAGCATAGCACCTTCTCTGATGTGGGCACATCATGCTGGGCAGTCCTGGAGCAGTGTCTCCCATATCCCTCAATCAATACTAAAGTTCTTAAGAAAGACCCTAAATACTTTTTTTCTGACTAACTTTTGAGTGCTTGTCTTGTGTGAGTTCTCCATAAAATAATCTTTTTGGCAAGCCTATATTTGGCATTTGAGCAATGTAGCCAACCTGACGGAGTTGTGTTCTCTGCAAGTAGAGCTTGGCAGTTTAGTTCAAGAAAGGACTTCAATGTCCAGTATTTCATCCTGCCAGGTGATCTTCAGAATTTTCCTAATGTGAAAAATAACTCCCCTGGTTTTGGGAGGGGTGAAGTTAAAAGTCTTTAATTACATAATTGCTGAAGTGGGTATCCTATAGAATAGGAACACTTGGAATCAATAGGCATATCTTTTTTTATGCCTGGAATACAAATCCCTCCCCTGATGTTCCACTGACTGATACCATAGAGGTCCTAATCAATCTAGAGTACGTAGTCCCCCTCACATGAGTGTAAATCTCTATCACTGTATACATCATTACACCTTCCCTTAGTGTTCTCCTTATTTGCACTTAGTTCAGTCCTTCCCCTGAAGCCTCACTGATTGAGTACCACAAAGTTTAAAGCCTATCAGAAAAGTATAATTCCCTTACATGAGTCAAAGTCTCATCCTGGGCTCACATCACCACACATTCCTTTCAAATCCCCACACCTGAGTACACTCCCCTTTGTTTTCAAGTCTCAATCCCCCACCTGATTGCCTTTTCATTTTATTAGTTTTGGTTCCTGGTTCTGCACCCCAGGCTCCATTTCCTAGGCTTCAACCTCACCTTTCTAATTTAAGTTTAATTTCTCTGCATCTCTCCAATTTAATTTTTGTAACTCTGTGGAACACAACCCCCCATCCAATTCTCACACTAAGACAATTCAAATGGAAGTGATTCAGTTTCCTGGCATGGTGCTGGTAAACTGTCCAGTTTTCACAGGCATATACAATGAGGTCAGCACAATGGCTCTGTAGACCTTCAGTCTGGCAGTCATTCTAATACTTTTTCTGTCCCACACTTTCCTTTGAAGCCTCCCAAATACTGAACTAGTTCTGTCAATGTGTGTATCAGTCTCATTATCAATGTGGACATCCCTGGAAAATATATTGCTGTGAACTTATCCACAGAATTTAAAACTTCTCCATTTGCTGTAATCAATGATTCCCTATATAGATGATGTAGTACTGGCTGATGGAGTACCTTTGTTTTTTTTGGTGTTAATTGTAAAACCAAAATTAGCACAAGAAGCACAGAATTGATCCATACTTTGTTGAATCTCAGCTTTGAAAACTGTATTATATGCACAATTATCTGAAAACAAAAAATCATGCATCAACACTCCTTCCACTTTAATTTTGGCTTGCAGCCTTTTCAAATTGAAAATTTACCATCGGGTGCAGTAGCTTACTTTGATGCCATGTTTGTCCTTATTGAAGCTAGACCTGGAAATAAGGATCCAAGAACTCTTCCTTTAGGTTCTATTGTAGCTTCAATAGGCCTCTGCTCCAAATTAGAAAATTTTCTCCCTTCTTGAACCCAAGTCTAAGTTCTTCTACCCTTTAGAGCTCTCTGGAAAAGGGCAAAAAAGTATGCTTTTTTTTTTTTTTACTGATCCTCTTTCATAGCGTAAACTCCTTGGGAGAAAGGAGTATCTTTTTTAATTTTTGTATCCTTAGTGCCTAGCATTGGATTTGGTACATAGTGAGCATTTAATAAAAACAATTTGATTTTATACATGTAGCTAAAAACGGTGACTATGATCCACAATATTGCAAACCAATTCGTTCATCTCTAATCTCTGAGATCCAATCATATATCCACATATATGTGTGTATATATGTGGATATATAGTCCAATATATACATATATTGGACCAGAAAAAAGAGGAGATTCTTTGTCTTAATTGCTATCTAGCCTTAATCACTGAATCGGTATGGCCTCAGTCACCCTGAGACATGCTGAATGAGACAGATAAGAATAGCTCTACTAAGGTCAACAGACATTTTTACCCTATGCTTGGAGATATGCAAACTAAGGTTTACCTTTCTGTTGCTTATCAAATTGATTAAGGAATTCTTCCCCTGACTCCCTTACTAGTTCCCCATACTTGCAACTATAACTATAAATCATTTAAATAATAATTAAGCTGGGTATCTAGCTTCATTAGTTATATAATTTTAAACAAATACTTTTGTTCTACTTATACATATTTTATTTTTATGTTTCACAACTATCCTACTCATCATGATCTACTTTATGGGACTTAGATGTACTCATAAAAACGACTTCAATAGAAACCACAAAACAGAATGACTACTCTGGCCTTATATAAATTAATAACATAGGTGATCATATGCTACCACTCACTCATTTGAACTTAATTCTTAGTTTAGACTTTGAGTCCTATAAAAATTGAGTCCTTCAAGAGTGAACATTTCTTATGACTTTTAGGGTCATTATCTTTGCCCTAAATGAAGTATATTTTAAAAAATGTTTTGAGGAAAAGAATGAGAATAGTGTGTACCAGGCAGAAAAAGTGTGTGCTAAGAAGGAAAAGTGAAATAGAAAGGAGGCTTGAGAAGCTGTAGACAACTTTTTCATGTTTTTACATTCTTGACCCTAAGCCAATTTTGCTCCTTACTGTGAACCTCACAAACTGTACAACAGAATAACTAAAAAACCTTATTCAATAGCATAGAATGAGGAAAGGCTAGTCTGAATTAATTAGTAATCTGATTATAGGATTGAATGAAAGAATTATGTTTACAGATTTCAAGTGTTACTTTAGCCAAACACTGGCCTAATAGAGCTGGGGCAAGAGAGATATGGCCAACCATAAGCCAACCTTGTAAGGTCTGGTAAAGTCTGGTAAAATAGCTGGTACCTTAAGGAATACTGAAGAGATGGAGCCTCCATTCCCTTCTAAACCTTTAATCCTCAATTTTTAGCAACATTTCAGAAACTACTGTTCATCTGGCGTTAGGGTATACTGAATAGGTGAAAAAAGGAGAAAGGAATCTTGGGAAAATATGATAATGAAGAATTCTAGCCTTTGCTAAAGAAATAATGAAAGGTCAGGTTGCAGTGAGAAAGGCTGAAATCCCAACCCCTTCCCCCAAACTTTCTCTTTGTAACTTCCAACTCCATTCTGCACATGACCCACAAGAGAAACTTTAGGATTTTTTTCCAAATGTAGTTTATGCTAATGTATTACATATATTAATGGTCCCTATATTAAGGTGACTAAGGAAGGGAAGAAGGGACATTTTTTAGTCAGGGTAGCCACTCAGCTTACTATGACTAAATTATATGATATGTTTTGGCATAATGCTAAAAAGAACAAATTAAAACTCCCAATTAAATACCAAATTAAAAACTGAAAATCAAAGGAGAGATTAATGAATTTGAGAGTAAAGAAACTATTGAACTAATAAACAGCAATAAGAGTTGGTTTTATGAAAAAAACAACAAAAGAGATAATAAATCTTTGGTTAATTTGATTAGAAAAAGGAAAGGAGAAAACCAAAATACCAGTATCAAACACAAAAAGAGTGAATTTATCACCAATGAAGAGGAAATTAAAGCAACAATTAGGAGCTATTTTTGCTCAATTGTATGCCAATAAATCTGATAATCTAAGTGAAATGGATAAATATATTTAAAAATGTGAATTTCCCAGATTAACAGATGGGGAAATAAACTACTTAAATAGTTCCATTTTAGAAAAGGAAATTGAACAAGCCACTGATGAAAAATCTCCAAGACCAGATAGCTTTACAAGTGAATTCTACCAAACATTTAAAGAACAATAAATTCCAGTACTATAAAAACTATTTGGAAAAATAGGGTAAGAAGGAGTTGTACCAAATTCCATTTTTAATACTGAATGAAGTGAACTGTGAACGATGAAGACAGTATTCTAAAAATTGAGTAAAGGTTGGCTGTGTCCCAGGTCCAAGTTTCTTTCTCCAGATATCATGTGGTTTACAAAGAAAGGGCTCAGATAGCCTTTTTCTTTGTGAGATTAAATTAGGGCCACCTTGTCATTAAAACTCCCATATAAGGTAATTTAGTAATCTTAAAGATGTGGTTGAGTTAGAAGTTTTTCCTCATTTATGACTTAGAATGTGAGGTCATTTGTCCTGACTAATCAGGGCAAAGGTCTAGCTTATAGGGAGTGTTATCCCAGACCCATATATTGTCTGTTTATTGTATTTCACCTCTCCTTGTCTGACTGCTTGTTGGAAGGGAGATGACCTTTCTCATGAGATTGTAATAAAATTCCTTTCTGCTTTTACCTTGAGAAATCTTGATTTATTTGAGCCAGTGGCCTTTGTCCCACACAATACAGGTATGGTACTGATATCTAAACCAGGAAAGGCTGAAACAGAGAAAAAAAAAATATATAT
>JAJPUD010003023.1:0-17432 GCA_023553655.1 Myrmecobius fasciatus
ATGAAGAGATACACATATATATTAGATAATGCTTTTCAGTGACTGCCATTCTGAAGTTTGTTGTATAGACTTTAATATAAATATTCTTCTGAAAGATTGCTGCTGATACTTCATGGTTTTTTCCCATTTTAGGGTATTCTCTTCATCAAGAACACTTACAACTCCTCTCTGATTTGGTAGATCGTCTTTTTGAATGTCTGTAGGCCTAAGTTTTATTACCCTATAACCAACCTGATGATGAATGAGCCTTTCTGAACTTAACCAGTAGTATGTTGCTGGACCAGTAGTATGTTGCTGGAATCATACTTTGTCTCTTTATAACTCAGTTGCCTTCAAAAGCCAAGAGTCACTTCTACATCAAAATAAAGCTTTAGACTAGAACTTTAGTGGACAATGCTATGAATGTACTCATAACTGCAAAAATAAGGGATATTTTAAAATAGGAAAGAAAATAAATACAGAAACAGCCATTAGAGAAACTCCAAAACCAAACTAAAACTACCAGTTAATTTTTTTATCCAATTCTGTGGTTTTATTAACCTGGAGAATTCCGAGTATGGAAACTCTTACCAACAGGGTAACATCCATAATTTACAATCTTAGAGTGTTGCCTAAGGCTGTAAGAGATCACTAACACAGACATTACATGTCAGATGGAGGACTTGAATCCAGATCTTCTGGCTCCAAAACTGTTCTCTCCACTACAGTCAGTCACTCAACAAACATATAGAGTAAGCATTCCCTGTGTTCAAGAACTGAATTAAGCTCTGGGATTTCAAACAAAAAAAATGAAACAATCTTTGCCCTAGAGTAATTTGCATTCTTATCTCACAAAACAAACACACCCACATAATACAAAGTGTGTATAAAACAAATAAAAGTGAGAGTAAGGAGAAGCACTAACAGCAACTAGGGAAGGGCCAGAACAGGAAAAGTTTAATATAAAAGGAAGTGCTTAAACTGAACACTGAAAGAAGCTAGGGATTCCAAGAGGCATGGATAAGAAGGGAATGCAGTCCTGATTTATTGTAGAAGAATGAAGACCAGGAGATGGAATATCTTGTGTGATAGTACAACAAAAAAGCCAAAGCGGTTGGAAAATAGAGTGGAAAAGGAGTGGTAATCAGAATAGAAGAATGAAAAGAACACTGTTTCTATAATCACAGAATTTAGGTTCAGATGCTACTTCAGATAATTACCTGTGTGACTTTACACAAGTTATTGAACCTCTGTGGATCTCAGTTTTTCTCATCAGGAAAATTGGGGGTTATCCCAAATGATCTCTGAGATCTTGTCTAACTCTGTATTTAATGCTGAAAGGAAGTATTTGCATTTTATTCTAGAGGCAATAAAGAGCCGTAAGAATCTTTTCTGGAGAATAATAATATGATTAGAACTTTTAAGATTATTTTGGAAGCTGTTTAAAGAATGGATTGAAAACAGGAGAGATTTAAAGAAGCTACCTTTCAGATTCTACACACCAGTGTAAAAATTTTAGATAACATATGTGAAATTCAAGTAGTTTTAAGCTTTTAAGTGACATAAAGATTATAATTTAAACATATATAATATTTTACATCTTTTCAGTCATGTCTAAGATAATTGTGGCTCTGTAGGCTCTGTCCCAACTAAATGATAAGTTGATACAAATACTACAATGTCACATTTTAACTGACCTGACTTTTGATAGTTTAAGATCTTTTAAAGTTTGTTTTTCCTTACTATGTTAGGAATTTAATATGTTTAAGTCTAATAAGGTTCGAGTTAAGAGGACAATTGGCTTCAAGTCAGAAAGCCTCAGTTTTGAATGAAAGAAATCATAATCTCTAAATATAACTCATGCCAATTTTTCATCATCAGGAAGTTTTTCCCTTAAATTTAGTCAAAATCTGCAACTTCTATCCACAGTTCTTAGTTCTTCTCAACACCAAGCAGAATTTGCCCACTTCCCTTTCTCATCTCCCTGAAAACTTAGCTACTTGATTTCTTTAATAATGCTTTCTTTTGATTTGCCTTATACAACTCTTTTGCTACGTTATTATCAATCTTCTCAATTTCTCAGACTGAGTATCCCTCAAATTTCCTTAATGGAGACTATAAATAGAAATTGTAATTGAACTAAAAACTTAAAAGATTAAAAAAGAGGGAGGAGAAATAAGAGGGCCTAAGACAAAAGCACATAGGGAAACATGGATGATGCAAAATAAATTGAGAAAGAATGTTGATACAGATAGGAGGAAAAGCTAAGAGCATTATGACATAGGCCAAAGGATCTTATGATGTTTAGGAAGTACATGTGGTCAATAGTATCAATTTCAGAGACATCAAGTAGAATGAAGACTTCAAAAAGTTTATTAGGTTGAACAATTATGAGATTGTTGCTATGCATAAAGAAATTTCATGCATTTATCAAAATCTGAGAACTTGGATGTTATTTATTGGCACCTTAGGGGAAATTTCTTTTCTAGGAATTTCTGGGCATATGTATAGCCATTCTTTGTGCTGTTTAGGTTAGCAGCTTTGTATGTGTATATGTATACATATATGTGTTTTTGGTTTCTTATAGAAGTAGTTTTTTTTTTCCTTCATTTTCTATTTAAAGTTGTTTTGTTGGATTCATAAGACTTCAAGCAAATAGATTGCCAGCAGATATGTTTAGGTACAGTTCACCACTCTCAATAAGTTCATCATTTTTATATCTTAAGTCTTGGTTCATAATCCAAAATCTATTCTTTTTTTATTAAAGCTTTTTATTTGCAAAACATATGCATAGGTAATTTTTCAGCATTGACCCTTGCAAAGCTTTCTGTTACAAATTTTTCCCTCCTACCCCTTACCCCCACCCTAGATGGCAGGAAGTCTAATATATGTTAATTATATTAAAATATTTGACAGATCGAATATGTGTATATATATATTTATACAGTTATCTTGCTGTACAGGAAAAAAAAAACTGAGAAGGAAAACATAATGTAAGCAAACATCAATAGAGTGTGTGACAATGCTATGTTGTGGTCCAGACTCAGATCCCACAATCCTCTCTCTGGGTGTAGATGGCTCTCTTCATCACTGAACAACTGGAATTGGTTTGAAACATCTCATTGTTGAAGAGAACCATGTCCTTCAGAATTGATCATCATATAGCTTTATTGTTGCCGTGTACAATGATCTCTTGGTTCTCCTCACTTCGCTCAGCATCAGTTCATGAAGTCTCTCCAGGCTTCTCTGAAATCATCCTGCTGGTCCTTTCTTACTGAACAGTAATATTCCATGACATTCATATACCGTAACAAAATCTATTCTTAAAAAATAACTTTCATTCATAATTTCCTTTCCAAATCTGCCTCTTTTGAAGGTTATCCATTCATTTTTCAGTAGTGATGGGAAAAAAAAGTAAGGTCTTCATTTTCTTGCCTAAGGCTTCATAGATTTTAGCAGTGTTTTCCAGAGCCTGTCAGTATTGGTAACAAATAACCAGAAGTGGGTAGTTTCTGGTTTTTGCAAATATTAGACTACCAAATTTCCAGCAAAATAATTTGTTGTTGCTTTTGAATATAGAGAAACCCAACTTCAACAATTTGTGAACTGTTCTATTTAAATGTTCTTTGATCTAATTAATGATTTCTTGTACTGAAAGAATTTATATAACTCAGTTTCTCTAACAGCATAATCTTTTGTTGGTCACCTTGACATGGATCTTGCATTTATATTACTAATGGCTAAGTTAATGTTTTTTAGATGGAAATTTTGTGATTTAAGCACTATAGGATCCCTTTTCCACTACTCTTGTCATCATCATTGAAAAAAGCAAAACTGGGGTTCATTTTTTTCATTTTTTTCTTGTTTTATGTTTCTACAACCAAATCATTACATTAAATTTCCAATCTAATGTTGAAGAGACTTTATTTAGCTAGGTTGATTCCAAAAGCTTGTATAGTCTAATTCTAAAACTACTTAAAATCATATAATCCACCAGAGCTTATACTTTGCTTGGCATAAAAAAGAGAGTGATGCAAGACAGACAATTTTTTTTTATTTGTAACTATTGCAGGAGTTGATGTGACCAAAGAATTCATAACCTTTGGCCAAACTTCTGATAATGGACTTCTCCATATTTAGCTAGATTGATATTCGTACATGAAATGCATTCTATAACATATTTTGTATTCACAATTTTTTCCCAATTGATAACTTTTTAAGGTTTCCTTTATCTGTAGATATTGGCAACCTGGTATTGCTCTTCAGAGAAAATGTAATATCAGAGTAAAAGATTTGTGGAGGAGGAAGTTAACTTATTAAATGTCATCTTATTGGATCAAAGAAAGTTTAGCTAATTGTTTAAGAAATTCTTTTTCATAAGGGAAAAGGGAAGATGGAGCTAAGATGGTAGAGTGAGAGAAAAAGCATTAGAATCTAGCTGACCCTGCCACTACATTCACACATATATCCCTACTCTATAAAGATCTAGAGAATGCATCAGACTTAACTCTGATCAGAAAAGGCAATAAAACATTACAGAATAATTTTTCCAGTCCAGGGAGGCTTAAATAAATGGACCAAGGAGTCTGCAAATACTGGGAAGAGTACCTGGTCAAAAATGCATGAGGTGGAGAGAATAATTTTAGAACCCAGGAACTAAGGGCTGAGACAAGGTGACAGGACAGAAAGCACAAAGCAGAGATTCCAGGGGACCCTTGATTAAGTACAGAAGCAAGTAGCATATGGCCACTCTGTCTCCCATTATCCAATTTCAAGTCACTGATGTGGGGTAGAGAAGATTGGTGGTAAGTGTGAACCCTAGATGTTTACTGAGCCTGGAATAAGTTCTGTATAACTCTGTGACTCTAATCCCAAGAGCACAGTAAAATATTCCAACCCAAAGGGAAGCCAGCAGTTCAGTTGCAGAGCCTCTATCATTGGGCCCAGTTCATCAAGCAGAAGTTCATTGAAATTTCCAACCAGAAATAAGCCCATAGAATCAAATCTAGATTAAAAACTTAGAGCAAGAGGGCAATAAATAGACTTCCCCTCCATCATGCCTCCCTGCCCTGTCTTCCTCTAACGTGTACAAAGCCTAATACTAACTCTGAAGGCAAGAAGTTGGCTGGAAACATGAGCAAGATAAATAATCCAATAATAAAAAGCTATTGTAAGAGGGAAATTCCAGACACATCAAAGAGAATGACTACGTAAATATATATTTTAAATATGTATATTTAAAATAAGTATTTAAATACATATAAATCAGTGTCAAAATGAAGCTTGGATATAAGACCAATAAGAATTCCTAGAAGAGTTAAAGCAAGAGTGAAAGGAACTAAAAAAATTTAGAAAACTAAAAAGAGGGCTGTAAAGAATGGGAAACAGAGGCAATTGCTAGGCTTAGGGAAAGCGGCATAGAAGAAAATAACTCCTTGAATATTAGAATTGGTCAAATGGATGATAACTCCATGATACATCAAGAAATAAAGTCAGAAGACTGAAAAAAAAATGTGAAATATAGAACTGGGAAAGCAGAGAAGGAAAGATCATTTATGAAAAAATAGACTTCTTAAAATCCATGAATAAAAAAGAGCCTAGACATATTTCAAGAAATAAAACTGTCCAGACATCTTAGAACAAAAGGGCAAAGTAATAACTGAAAGAAGCCACCAGTTTCCTCCTGTAAGAAATCCCAAAATAAAAATGTCTAGCAATATTATAACCAGAATCTGGAGTTCCAAGGAAGAGAAAAATACTTGGTGCAGAAATTAAAGGGGAAAAAAAAAAAAAGTATTCCTGATGACCTGATGAAAAATACGGAGCTGAGTATAGAATTTTATATAAACAAAGAAGTCTGGAAAGTGGAAGGTAAACATGAAAGGGAGAAAGATAACTAACTAAACTCTGTTATACTATTTGTATTCTTTTTAAAGGAAAATGATATTAATCTCTTAGAACCTTATCTCTGGGAATAAATACTAGTCCACCCACTATGTGCTAAACATTAGGAATGCAAATAAGAAAAAAGATAGAGGGAGTCTAACTAGACCTAGACAAAGGGCCTTGGTGATTCTAGTGTATGTGTGAATGATCTCCAAGAGTGAAATGGAAAGGGAAGAGGTATGCATTGTGAAAAAGGAAGAGAAAAAAAGGGAAAATTATTTTACATAAATGGAATATGGAAAGAGGACTTTGTGAAATAAGGACAGTAATGACAGTAGATGAGAAGAAACTGAAGACATTTGAACTTACTCTCACCTCTTTAATTTTCAGGATTTTTACTTTTTAAACAGATTTTTAATTTTATGTTTTTCTAATTTTTAGCTGCATACATAGTCTTTTGATGAGTTTAGAGGAATGAATTTCCCCACAAAAATAATATGTCCTAAAAATGTTGATATATTGTCATATTGTTTTCAAACATCCTTAACTTATTTCTGTGTAATGATCTCCTGCAACAAAGCCACCTATAGTATTGGTGGGGAGAAGCATAAAATATTGTGCTGTGTCATCAATAAAATCACCATACTCTGTTCAGACTTGGTCAGGTTGGGCAGGCATGGATGGGTTGCCTAATATATGACTCTCTACTAAGATTATAAATCTCTTTTATTATTTGAGGATGCATGCAATATACTATTTTATTTTAAGATCTTTTCATGTTTTAAAATTTATTTTAACTTGTTCATATCCAAATGTCTTATTTGCAAATTAGATAAGCATGCCAATTGTAATTTTATTTAATTCACTGATAAATATGTTAACAGCTAGGCCTAAGGTCATATTCCTATGTCATTGCACCAAAACTTTAATTTATTCATTAGGTCCAGTCATTCAGTTACTACTCAATCAGCCTAACATTATCTAAGCTGCTTCTTTTCATCTTATCTACAAAGAATTATAGAAGAGACTTTGTCAAAAATGCTTTACTGAAATTTAGATAAATAATATAACTTTTCCCTAATCTCCCCAGGGTAGTAATCCTGTCAAAAAATGAAAATGAAGCTAGTTTTTTATTTTTTTTTTTAATTTTGGCTTTTAAGGGTCATCACTTTCTATTCTGAATGCTCATACAATGTTTTAGCTTCATATATAGTTAAAATGTAAATACCTTCAAAGTAGCAACTGTTTTCCATTATTTTATTCCCCTAGCACTTTTTACAGTGATTTGCACAGAGGGCATTAAATAAATATTGAATTTGAATTTGAAGTACCCTCGTTTATCATTTTCCTCATATGTTATATGTTCATGACATAGATAGGCTTAAAAAGTTTGTACAAAGTAGGCACTAAATAAAGGTTGGATTTGAATTTGAAGATCCCCAGAAAATTGTTTTCAGGTTCTCTTTTCTTTTTTCTTTCTTTTTTTTTTTTTTTCCAAAATTAGAACATCTAACCTAAAAGATTTGTTATTCAGGGCATCCCTTTTCACTACTTACTTTCTATCTCAATTCCAAATGTTACTTTTTTGTTTTATCTTGCCTAGACCAAAATTTCTCTGGCCACCATTTTCCTTTGTATACTGTCTCTCCTATTAGAATGCAAACTCCTTGAAGACACAGACTGCATTTGGTTTTCGTATTTGAAGCTCCAGTACCTAATTTAATGTTTTGCACAAAGTGTTTAATAAATACTTTTCACTTATTCTTTTCCTTCCGTATTTTAAAATATATCATCAGAAGCTTATAAATTGGTGTAGAAAAAAAGTTGGAAAACAAATATTGGGAAAAAAATATAGATGACCAAGAAGACTGTCAAATATGGTGAAAGAAATTTGAGGAGGTGGAAAAAATAAAAGCACGGCATCATAAAAAAGAAAGATCAGAGAAAAATATAGAGATATGCAGAAGAAATTCAGGTGTTATTATTAGCCAGTACCATTATAGAATATCGGATCTGAAATAAAGCTAAAACTATGGGTTCCAGACTTGGACTTGCCAGTGCCTTGAATCTTGAAAATTTTAAAAAGCTATAAACTCATGTTAAATCATTAGAAATGATCACTATTAGTCATATATCCATGTCATGTACCTAAATCACAGGATTCTGATTCAAATGAACAAATAATTATCAAATATATGCCATAAACAGAACACTCTTCCAGGCATTAGTGAACACAAAAATATCATTAAGACACACTCAGCCTTCATGGAATATATAATTTAGTAGGTAAATCAAGCTACATATACAAGTAAAAGGGGTACAATGAATTTCTAGGTGTTGGTCACATCTGTCAATAAACTGCTTGCTTACTATGTACTAATTTGCTTCACTGCTAAGTGTGAGGGATAGAAAGAAAGGCAAAAACAATTGTTGCTTTCAGGAAGCTCAGAATCTAGTGAGCGAGACAACACGCAAACAACTATGTACAAAATATATGTGAACAGGATAAAGTAGAAGTTATCAGTGAGTAGGAAAGAGCCAGATTATTAAGGGCTTTTAGAAGATTTTATATTTGATCCTCAAGGCAATAAGGAAGGACTGTAGTTTACTGAATGGGGGAAGAAGGAGGGAAGAAGGATGTATGACATAAGCAGTCCTGTGCTTTAGGCAGATCACTTGGTAGCTGAGTGAAGTTAATTGGAGTGGGGAAAGATTGGAGGCTGGCAGGTTATTTATAAAACTCCAGGAATGAGGTGATAAGAACTTTTTCCAGAGTCTTTTCAGTATCAGAAGAAAACAGGGCAAAAGTGAATTTGAAGTCACTTCTAATTTTTAAGATCTGATTCCAATCCAATGCTGATATTATATGAGTAATATAAGTAATGATCCAAAAATGATAAAAAGAATTATTTTTCTTTTTATTGCAACCTCCTTTATTTATATCCATTGAAAATTAGTATCTGCAGGACACCTTTATGTATGACATTTTTTCTTAATTTAGTGATATTTGAAAATACATATTTCAGTTGAAAGTATTTTCAAATTAAAGCAGATTCTGCAAGCACCTAAAGCTTATCTTGCATTGTAGAAGTTTCTGTTTTAGTGGTTCATTTTAGCATTTTGCTAAGAAAATACCATATTAAGCCAAAGCCTATTTGGGGTGCATATGTTTATGTGTATGTGTATTTACCTGTTTGTATGCACACAGGTATTTACTGATATCCCCTAACAGTAAACTTTGTAGCTCTGCAGAACTTACCTTATTGCTAAATTTGACTAGGTGATTTGGATGGAATTATATACAGCTTACATATGTGAAAATTATTAAAACATAGTATTATATTATGAGTTCAGATAAATTTAAACTCTTATCCCCACTTTTTAAAACCAGATCTTGGCTTTCATTGACCCTACTTCTATATCTCCTTCTCACTGTTTAGCTCTTGCCTTCACAAGTGGCTTTTTGGGGTGACCCAGTCTCTTAGAGCTGTGACCCTGTTCTGGTTGCAAGCAATAACAAGGTACAGTACAGAAAATTTTTCCTGCAGTATTGTCAGTTCTTACAGTAGCTTCTGCTGTTCTCATTTTCCTTTCTGAGACGTGGTTCAAAGGTGCTGCATGAAAATTTATGTTATTTATAGCATTATTGTGTAGTGGAAAGAATTCTGGCTTTCGAGCCAGGAGACAAGTAGTTTTATATCTTCAGATGCTTATTAGATATGTCATTGTGGGCAAGTCACTTAACTCCTCTGAGCCTTATTTCCTCATCTTTAAAATGGGGATAACTATCTATTACAACCATTTCATAGAATTATTATGAGTATGAGCTGAAATGTATGAAAAGTCTTTTTTAAAATTGTAAAGTTCCATATCAATGTCAGCAGTCAATGTTATTGTAAACTTGAAGAATCTAAAAAGATTTTTTTTCAACAGTTTCTCAAGCCCATACTTTGATATTTTGAAAGATATTTCATTAGTGTGAGACTGTTCTTTTTATCAGCACAAGCACAAATCATAGTCACTATGTGTTTCACAAGTTGCCATGGTTGAAAAATTTATCACTTAAAGCAAACTTCTTCACACTGTTCAAGCTGGTCATTGTACAACAGGTCTATAAATTGTGATCTAGTCCATACTTAAAAGCCTTTTCTTAGAGCTTCAACTTTGTTGATACAATTTTAGAGAACGCATGATCAACTCCAGGAAACAATGAAGAAAAAAGTATTACATAATGTAATTCTTAATTTCATGCTTAAACATAGTTATAAAAAACCCATAATTTTTACTGATAGTCGTTTTTCTGTTTTTTTTTTTCCTCTTTCTTGTTTTTTTTTTTTTTAATATGTTCATTTCTCTTGGCACTTCTCTGTGTGCTTCTTCCTGCTTTCCAAAAGAAAGCAAGGGAAGTACTTAACTTCTATTAGATCCTAAGAAATTCATTCTCTTGCATTGATAATGAGAAACTGGTTGCTAGGAGCCACAACTACTACAGATTTTTAGTGATTGGGAAGTGTTTAATCCTTGCTTATCTGCAAGACATTTAAGTTCAGTTACTTGTTGAACAATTTTAAATTTCAGTTGTAGCTTAAAAGTGATGGAAGTCACTAAGCAAATAAAATAACCTAATCATAGAATTAATACTACATTTTTATTGTGGAATATGATCTTTTTTAACAATTGTGAAATTCTTTTGTTAATTTTAAATAAATATTGGATTAACATTTAAGGAATTCTCATTAACACTTTATGATGTATCTATCCTTTCATGGAAGGTTAGGCTAAAATAGTCAAGGGTTAATTACATTTTTTAAAGTTATGTTTTTTTGGGGCAAGTGGTCAGAATATAAATGTAATTGAACTTAATGGTTGTGTGTAACTAGTAATGAATGTCTTGTGAAGAACAGAGATAGCAAAAAAAACTCAAAAAAGTTATGATAAATAAGACTGAGAAGAATAATTATTATGTATTAAATGGATATAAAATTTCAAAAGATTTTTTTGAAAAATATATAGGATAGCTTTAGAGCAAACTCCATTTTTGCCTTGAAAAAGACTGGTAATTACTGAAATGTAAGCGAGACAGCATTATTATTCAGTCCCCTTTTTCTTCTGAGGGCACATACCAAGTGATAAAGGAAGTAAAGCTGTAGTAAATTTTGGATGTGATTTCCTATTTCCTAAAGCATACCTGCTATCTACTATGAAGACTGACACTGAGAAAGGTAACTCAACCTTCTCTACTTCAAGGTGTGGTAAGTATCTATGAAGAGACACTCCCTTCCTCAAAGTATAAAAAAATCAACCTGTATCAAGTTAATGAGTAAGTCAAGGCAAAATATCTTTTCTTTTTAGTGACATTTGCATAAATGTCAGAGACAGAATGACACAGTAAAGAGAGAGCTAGCCCTTAATGCTGATTTCAAATTCTGCCTCTGATGTGGCCTGTGCTCTGTGCAGCTTTAAATTGGAACAAAGAAGCCAACTTGCATTGGAAGAAAGACTTTCTTCATCTTAGAATTCCCTAAGCCACTGAACTACAAATCCAACTCCAATTTTATACATTGAAAACAACATCATTTGCAGAACTTTAAGAACTGAAATAAATCTGGACATTGCTAAGATTCCTTGAAATCTGTTTTTTTCAGTAGAGTGCCCAGTTAAGAGAATTGATGTCATTTAAAGTTGTTCCTCATCTGACTGATACTAGAATTTACAGAGATATAGATCTTCAACAATGACTACATATTCAGCTTCATCACTGTTAAAATTCTAGTTTTTGTCAATTGTTAGAGATTTTAAGAAGCAATAGTTCATAAGAATCAGCTGTAAAGAAAATTAATCTTTCTACTCTATGCTTATTTCATTTTGGTTCCTTTATTTTATTTTCATGAGTTTCGGTGAAGTTGCCACTGATAGGAGAGTCTCTGATAAATTGACAAAGTAATTGGAATATGGAAGCCTCCTTATGTTATGTACTATTGTTGTTTTTGCCAATTTGGATCCATAAGTCCAATAGGGTATGTGGTTTGAGTAAGTTTGTTGTGTATATGTGTGTGTATGTGTATCTCACCTGTGTGGGTTTCTCCATTCTGGATACATTATTAAGAGAAAGCTGCTACCAGGAAGTTAGTGGTGCCTTACCCAAATAGTTTCTTACAGATGAGGCTAACTGGGGGGAGGGGAGGAAGTAGCAATTAAGTAACTTATTAATACAAATTGCTATATATTACTATAATTACTTTATTTCCATAATTAAAATATTGATTTTATTCTGATTCCACTTCTTCAAGGTTTATGCAGGAATCATTTGTTCAAATTTTTTAAACTTAGATTAAAATACTTTTTTAGCTTTCCTCATTACTTTATCAGCCTTACCCCGTGCCAAAACCCCATTACCTTTCTTCCTACCATCAACAATCACTCAGTCTACAGTCATTAACTTACCAAAGACAAAATATATTAATAAATTATAAAATTTATAAATTATAAGAAATTTATCAGAAGATAGCTGATTTTCTCTTTCAAGCAGCCAAAACAGAATAGTATGAAGATTTGTTCTACGTGAAGCACTTTAAATTCTTTTTAACTGTCAGGAGATTTTCTTTATTTGAATCACTTTTCTAATTTTTTGCCTTTTAGAAAGACCTCATTTTCATTTCCACTCAATTTTCTGTATAAATACATATACTTAGATAGATAACATATATTTTACTTATAATTGTTCCTTTTATTAATTGCTCCTAATTCATACAAGTAGAAATTACTTTCTATTAGTGGGTTTGCAGTGTTTTTCATATCTTACGTATACCAAAGAAGGGGATCAAAAACCATGGCTATGGTCCTTTACTTTTAAAGCAGGTAAATATAGTTGAGAAATATTTAACAAAATAAGTTGAAATACAGTAAAACATAAATAATGTTACTATGTTGCTTTCTAGGTCAATAGGAATTGGCAAAATTCTTACATATGGTTTAATGGGCCCTGTTTCTGCTTGTGTTTAACATAATTGTATTACAGCATTACTTTTAGTCACAAAGAAATGGAGCATACTAAGGAATGTAAATTAGTTCTTTACATTACTCTTACAACTTTAATAGTAAAACATTAATGCAATTCTAATACAAAATGCATTGTGTATTTTTTGTAGCATGCCAACATTTGGATCAAAAGTAGAGCGTTAACTAATTTGCAGGTTAAGAAATGAAAAGCTAACTTTTTGTTTCTGTTCTCCCTGTCCAAATTTTACTATAACTAATGGAATTTATTGTTTTACTTAGAGAAATCATATTTTATTATCTTGCTCATAAATGATAAAAAATTTTATGAACTAATGCATTAAACAAGTTAAGTATATTTTATATTATTCCTTTGTTTTTCAAAAATACAAACGTCATTTGACCTGCTTACATCAATGCTTCAAAAATCTACAATTTATTAATGTAGTACTCTCTCTACTGATACATACATACATAAACACACACACACACACACATACACACACACACACATTATATCTTTCCTTACCAAAGAGGAGTCTTCATGATGGCTGAATTGTGGAAAATTCATCATATGATAGTCAGCTCTCTAGGAATAACCCTTTCAGATATTGGCTGGTCTGAACTATAGACAATAGATACAAAGTATCAGTAAGTCTATTTGTAACCCTTACTGGATTGGTAGGAATTGCCAGAATTTATGCTTCGCTTATACAGCTTTAGAAAACTCAACATCACTTTAACTGTATAGGTTTAAAGGATTTCAGAGAAAAAAGTTACTGGAATTAGTTTGACATTAAAAAAAAAACACATAGTAGTTTGCTGAATTAAACAATGTAATTTGTTGAATTAAATCAATTTTATTGGAGTAAAGGACAATGTAATGTGGTAGAAAGAGTTTGAAATTAAATCAGATGACTTGCATTCTTGTCCTAACTTTACCATTGACTAACCATGACTTTAGGCAAGCCATATAAAATCTTTGGGCTACAAGATCCCCAATCCAAAACGAGGATACTGGACTATTTTATGTATAGTTAAATATTCAATTTGTCTCCCTTTTACATCTGAAAAGGCATTACTTTTGTGAACGTGGGGGAGTGAGTTTTTATTCTGCTTCCTGGTTCATTAGGATTGCCAGATTTATGTGTGTAAATTGAGAAAAGCATTCCATTTGTAGACTTTCTGTGTGAAAAAAAACAAACCAACCAATTTATCAGAGGGAAGGGAATTAGGGAATTGAGAAAGCTATGACAATTTCTCTTGCAGTTCATCCAGAAGAAACAATTCTCCCATTCCCTGCCCTATCTTTTTCTAGATTTTCGTGATCCAGAAGCGGATAGGTACAGCAGATCGATTTCTTTATTTTCTCAGTATAAATGCACATTTTTACATAGGTAGTTGATATTCCTGTTATCTATGTGAGAGAAAGAATTTGATGTGCTTTGTTTTTATATTTTTAATATTTGGGACCCGTTTCTTCGTTAGGGAAAAGGCAAGCTCCTGTAAAACACGATTGTCACAATTCTCTTTTTACAGATTTACATAAAGAATCCCTTTTCACTTTATATCTACACACTTCATTGTTTTCAGTCCTTTCTGACTCTTTGTAACTCTTTTTGGGGGTTTTCTTTGCAAAGATACTAAAGTGGCTTGCCAATATCTTTCTTCAGCACATTTTACTGATGAGGAAGTGAGGCAAATAGTGTTAAATAACTTGCCCAAAATCACACCACTAGTATCTGAGATTGGATTTGAACTCAGGTCTTCCTGGCTCCAGGCCTGGACCTAAGTGCCCTGTACTACCTAGCTGCTCCTACATTCACAGTTCAGCAATACTAATAATAGCTCAGGTTATATAGTGCCTTGTCATTTATAAGCGCATTTAGTTTAGTAGTCCAGTAAGGCAGGTAATAGAAATACCTTTTCTTCATTTACAAATAAAGTTAAGTAACTGGAGCCTAGTCCTTTTAGTTTACACTCTTAAGCTCTTTATATTACACCTTGCTGTTGCTTGTGTAAAATAGTACTAAAACCTGTCTGCACAATTCAAGGTATAAATATCCCAATTGGGCCAACTGGTATGAAGGTTAAAAAAAAAAAAAGGTGTTTGCCCATTTTCTGAAGTCTAGCATCACCTCTACACTCTTCTCCAGCCTCTAGCATTAGACTCTTACATAGAGGTGAGTTTGTTTAACTGACCTTTGTGTTAAGTAATAGATGGAATTTCAGAAATATATAAACCACAGCATTTGTTGTGGGCTATTTGCTAAAAAATGGATGCTTAAAGAATGAATAGCTGAAAGCTTTTTGACGAACTTTGGAAAGCTGGAGAATGTTCCTCCTATAATTATATTATTTGCCTTATATACCAACTTACCTCTGACTAAGCATCTTCTGGTGTTGTCTGACCAATTGCAGAGATTCCTTTGAAGCCAATAATTTTGTATTTTGCCTTTACCTTTCTTAATTAAACATTCATTGAAGGTATTTCCCAATCTATAGTATATTTGCTGGTGAAAGAATCTGACAATCAAGTTTATTAAATTAATAGACCATTTTTACATTCTGTTCTAGATTATTAAATTCTGAGAGAGGGTCTGAGTGATAGTCTTGTTATTTGTTCCTCTTCATCTGAAGACTATATGCTTATTTCCATGTTTGTGGCTACTGTAGATGGTTTAGGTTATTAGACACATGGCCACAGGATAAGTTGGGCACATTACTATCCACTTAGGAAAATAGAAACTAAGCAACTGCCACTGCAGTTAATCCAGAAATTTAGTTTTGAAGAGGAAAGTTGATCCTGTATTGTTTAAAATAATCTTTAAAAATGGTCAAAAGAATTTTGAAGAAGCATTGTGATTTATATGCCAATAATCAGTGAAACGAAAATTTGAAGGCTTTATTCTAATTGGCCAATGAAATGGAGAAATATGAAAAAGCAGAGCAGCCATTCATCTAGAGAAAGAGGGTGATAAATGGTAATCATGACAAAAAGCAATGACAGTGGTAGAAGAAAAGCTGAAATTAATTCAGTACAAACGATTTTAAGGGTGTATGTAAAGTACTCAATCTAGGTTCTATACTTTAATAAATGGTTAAATGTAATGTTCGTAATGATGACCATGAAATATATTTTGTGATTCTTAGTCATAATATATGTGTATACATTTGTTTATATATATACGTACATATATACATATTATTTTCTGTATTAAAGATAGCAAAACATCGACTGTTATTTAAAAACAGAAGCAAATATGGGTTTGGTAGTCACAAAAGTTGACTTTACTGAAAAATTAAGTTAACCAGAATGTTGCATTCAACAAGATTTCCAAGATTCAGCAGGAGTTGTTTCTGTTGTTTAATGCAGTGAAATCAGTGTTAAAACTTTGAGCTAAACTAATATTGTTACTGAAAAATATTTAAAAATTTTTAAACTACTATTTTATAAACATTTTAGATGTTTTTGAAATATCAAAAATAGCTTTTCTTTTTTTCAGGACAGCATAATTATTTATGTGCTGGGAGAAATGACTGCATAGTTGACAAAATTCGTAGAAAAAACTGTCCAGCGTGTCGTCTAAGAAAATGCTGTCAGGCTGGCATGGTCCTTGGAGGTAAAATTATTATTTTTCTTTAATCAGAATTTATATTGTATTTAGAATCAGAAAATTTTCTTCCATAGTCTGTAATTTATTTCCTGATTTAGTGCCTGGATTGCTTTTGTATCTATTAACTAAATAAATTACCATAAGACTATTAACTTCAAAGATTTTCAGCATTTTTCAGTCGGTACAATTAATTGAAGATCTGTTGGGGACCTCAGAAATCATCTAATACAACCTATTACTGCTCTAGAATCCTTCAATGCCTAGCAAGTGGATTAACTTTTGTTTGAAGATTTCAAGTGAAAAGAGAACCCATTATAGTCTTAAGTCAATTCATTGCTTTTTTAGAAAGTTGTAATATGTAATATGAAGTTTTTCATCTTCTATGCTTTGTTCATAGTTCTGGCGCAAAACAAACAAGTCTAATTCCGTTATGTATGAAAACCCTTCAAATCCTTGAAGAAAGCCATTCTCCAGTAGGAATATTCCAAATTCTTTCAGCTGTCCTTCATGTGATATATTCTTTAGGTAGCTAAGAAACACACGTTAGATACAGTTCTGGGCCTGGAATCAGGAAGACCTGAATTCAGACATACTTTCAGACACTATTTTTATGTCCTTGGGCAAGTCACTTAAGCTCTTAACTGCTTCTTTTTTCCTCTATAATTTTTTTCCCTATAAAATGGGGATAGCAATAATATCTATCTCCCAGGGTTGTTTTGAGAATCAAATGAAATAATATTTGTAATGTTTAGCTCAGTGCTTAATACATAATACTTAATAAATGCTAGCTTCTTTTCTTCTTTCTTCCTTCCTTTTTTCTTTCCTCCCTTCCTCTCCATCTTCCTCTCAGTATCCTAATTACCCTGTTTGTATACCTTAGATTTTTTAAATATAATGTCCATAATTTAACACAGTTTCCAGATGTGGCCCTATTAAGTAGAATGAAACATAATT
>JAJPUD010003023.1:17442-73728 GCA_023553655.1 Myrmecobius fasciatus
GTCATTTAATGTGCTATCTATTCCTCCAATAGTCATATCATCTGCAATTTGTAAAGCGTGCATCTTTGTTGCCATCTAAGTAATCTAAATATATTGAACACTGGAAAAAACAGAGACAATTTGCAGAGATACAGTACATTAAGACATCTTTTCATTTTGCCATTGACCCCCTATATGACAACTTGTTGGGTTCAATTATTTAATCTCTTTCAAATCCAACTAATTATACTACTATCTAATCTTTATCTCTCAATTTTGTTCATAATTTATTCAAGTGTTCAGTGGTTTAAAATTTGAAAAATCCAGCCTCACATACTCTTTTGAAAATTGTTACATTTAATCCTTATGCAGTTTTGTAGCTCCTCTTCCCATTTAAAAATCATGAAAAATGAGCCAGCATTCACATCTGTCTGTCCTATTCTAAAATGCAATTCAGCCATGCCTGATGACTTACATCCATTTAGGCAAAACAAATGCTAATTTAGTATATGGCATGATACCTTAGAATTGGATGGGACTTCTCTTGTCTTACAGATGAACAAACTGAGGTCCAGAAGACATGGTAGACTTAGATTTATATGAGGGCTAGAATCCCTAACTTTTCTGGGGTTTCTACCCAAATCAAAGACTAATCAACTTGGAAGAGAAAATAAATTCAAATTGCATTGTTCAGTTTTCTCACCATTTCCTGTAATTATCTCATCCATGCCACAAAAAACATTTCTATACCTTTTTTATTCTCCTCTTATTTCTAAAATATAAAGAAGAGCTATTTTCATACCAAAGATTCATCAGCCTTACCTTATTATGAGCTTGAGAATTCCAGACTTTCATCTTCTGTACATATCTTTAAAAAAAAATAATAAAACAGCTGAATTGATATAATCACTTCAGTTTCTCCTTAGCTTCCTTGTCTCATTTGCATTGAAGTAATTTCTATTTGCATTTTAAGAACTTAATTCTTAAGGACCTCTCATTCTTTTACATTGGGTTCTCCATCCCTGAAACTTTCCTTTTCCTTGAACACTTTGGAACTTGTATTCTCAAAATCTAGGGTATATCAGATTATACCTGATTTTTTCTTTCTCCATTATAACTTTGATTTTGAGATTGTTCTGTCACCAGTTCTCCCTTGTTTATCCAAAATCATTATTATTTGTTGTTCTTTAGTTGTTTACAGTCACATCTGAGTCTTTGTGAGCCCATTTCAGATTTTTTTGGCAGAGGTATTAGAGTGATTTGTTATTTCCTTCTCCAGCTCATTTTAAAGGTAAGGAAGCTGAGGCAAACAGCTTTAAGTGACTTGCTCAGGGTCACACAGATAGTGTCTAAGGCCAAAATTAAACTCAAGAAGTTCAGTCTTGCTGCCTCTAAATCTGGCATTCTTTTCACTGTGCCATCCAACTGCCCATTGTAGCAGAGCAGTTTTCCCTGCCACCACCTTTACATTTGGAAGGAAGAAATTATCTTTTGGGAAAGCCAAAGATTTATCAATAGCTCTGAATTTTGTAGAAAGGGAGCTCCAGCAGTACCTGTCCAAATAATTGAGGTCTCCCATCTCTAAGGTAGTGTTAGATATTATCTGTTTCCCAAACTCTCCATTTAATCCCCCCTATACATGTTGTCTATGGTAGACCTTACCAAAATAGTATTTATATTTTTCTTCCCTTCTTCCCTTCAGCCAGTTTTTTAAAAAAAATTCACATTCCTGTTTCTACATATACAAGTATATTCTTAATATACATTGCTACTCCACCTACTTTTATCTTTCTGATTCTTTTTTGAATACAATATACCCCCATATGGACAAATTCTAGCAATAATATTCTACCAACTCTCTGAGATCTCTGAGATTACATTTGTTTCTATGCATTGGAATCTCTAATTCAATTTATATTTTACTAATGTTGCATCAATATATAATTGTATGAGACTGGGTTTTATTCTGATTTTTTTTGTGTATTGTTTCTTGGAATATTGATTCTCTTTTCTTCTATTCTTCCTCTTACATTGTATCTACTGTACATTTAGTATGAGACTTGGCAATTCTGTGTTATCAGTTTTCTGTTTTCCAATGTTCAAAATCCTCCTGATCATGTTTCTAAGACTTCAGACCATTGTGCTTTTGATGGTCATTTTAGATTAAAACATCTATTTCTAAGAGTCCATGGGTTATACTTTATACCATGGTTCAGGAATCCCATCCCTCAGCATAATATTCTTTCTCTTCTGAATACTTAAAAAGAACAATAGTGACCTCCAAATCTTCAGTTTTTTGCCCCAAATAATTGGATTTGCTTCATAATCCTAAGAAACATTTTTAGGCTCTTTCTGGTAATATTGTTTGTCTATATATGAATTATCAGAATTGGACAGATTCACATTTAGTTAACAATAAATGAAAGTTATCTATATGAATAAAGGCCTGAAAAAAATAGCAGACATTTTCTTGTCAAGTTAACAAATATGCCACTAGATTTCCTCATCATAAAGTCCATCATCATCACTGTAGTTCAACTATCACTTTTCTTTTCTTTGGCGATTATCGAACAACTCTTCATCTGATACCAATTGTGAATCCCCATTCCCTGAGCAAAAGAGAAGCCATATACCTACTACTTATTATAAATGTTATATATATATGCCATATTTTATGCCCTTCAATATCTAGATATAGACAAGAATTGCCCCTTTCTCCTTTATATTCTTTTTCTTATTTACTCCATAAGATGAATTTCATTCTTACAAGGAAAATTTCAGTCTTCTTCAAAACCTGGAAAAGTGGAGTGCTATCCTTTTAGATATTTTATTCTCTCTTCATTCAACTTGTATTTTGTTTTTAAATGATGTATTAAATGATGATGACAGACATACAAGTATAATGCACTCCCTAAGTTTGCAACAGACTTTTCCTTGCCCTTCATGCTTGCCTGAAGCAAGTTTTTTCATCCTTTGTCTTCTTTTTGATAACCCTCTTATTTAACCCCTTTGGCTAACTATGAAACAGGAAACTCAAGATACAAATATAATGAGATCCACTCACCACATTTTACTTACCACTGAACTTCAGAATCTTCCCACTACTTTCTTGAACCCTAAATTCTCTTCTAGAGTAGTATTTAATTCTTAGAAAAAAAAAACACTGATCTGAAATAAATGATCTGGCTTGTAGTTCTAGTGTCGTATTAACAAGCTGTGTTGACACTGGATAAGCCAATTTATATTGTTGTTTTATTTTGTACAGTTATTGAAATATAGTTTATATAATCATATTGCTGATTAAATATTATGAATCTGTACATTCACCTAAAGAAGTCATAAACTTTATAAAATATAATGTCCTCTTAATGGAACTAGCAGAGAATTAGGAAGTCACAAGAAAAAGTTTCAAGTTATTAATCTTCTATTAGTTAGTGAAATATAATATTTGAAAACTTACTTCTGTACCTCTTATGTTTCTCAGGCTTTCATTGGACTGTTGTAAAAATCATATAAACCATACTGGAAACATATCAAAATGAGGAAAAACTTCCCATATTGTATGTTTCATAATGATAGTATTCCTATCCTTTAAAAAAATCTCTAAAAGTGAAGAAAAGTTTTGGGAATCGCCACAATTGAAATTTGACTATTATACAGATAGATAAATTGACTTCTATAGCACCTTAATTACTTCCCTATATTCTTATTGGATATAAAATAATGAAATTGGCTCCATATTTCCTACCATGAATCTGTTGCTGCCATTTTTGCTTCCCTGCAGTTGACCTGTGGAAAAGAAATCTTGCTCAATTTCCAATTGCTGCCACTTTAGAGAGTAAAAGAATAGCTTACAGAATTGGACCATTTAGTGATCCACAAAGTGATCACTAAGTTAAACACTGATATAATTAGTAGAATACTGATATTATAAGAATCTATAATATTTTATCATTTCCTTCTCACTTGTATTTTTATGTAGAGTACTATGGTTTCTTCACCACTAATAGGATGACATCTACCATCCATTCATTTCATTAGTAGAGACTTTCATTGTCACTTCTAAGTGATCATGTTTTAGAAATACATATAGTTTTCCTAAAAGAAAAATAAGTGTAAATATATATGTATCAATATTACACAAATGAAATATACATATATGTATATTTTATGAGTCATATTTTTAAAATAAAAGCTATATAAAATAATAATTTTAAATGTTCATGAATTTCATATTTTCTTATTTGTTCTTACTTGACTTTTGAGCAGCTGTAATATAATTAGCAGAGCACTATTATTTGGAGTCATAAAAATGTCAACAAAGAACACTTTGTATAGAGTCAAAGAAACTGGATTTAAATATGGACTATGACATTTATTACCTCTGTGATCTTGGACAGTCATTTAACCTCCCTGAGCATCATTTTACAGATGAGGGGTTTGGACCTGATGACTTACTTGTAAGGTTCCTTCCAATTCAAAATCTATGTTCTTCTGATCTGGGCTTGGGTGCTGGCCTGGCCACTTAGTAACTTTATGATCTTGATAAGTTATTTACCCCCTCTGTTATTAGCTTTATTTTTCTCATTTTAATTAGGCATTATAATATATGTACTACCTTATTATCAGGTCTGTTTTGAGGATAAAAATTACATGAAGCATGTCATTAATAATGAAGTCTCCTGTAAATTGTTTAGCTAGTAACTTAAAACATTTAAAAATATTATTTAGATGGAGTAATGAAAATTATTAATGTGGTTGATAAGTATTTATAGACTCCTAATTTGGGTCTTGAAAAACGGGAAGATTGTGATAGCAGTTAATAAGTGGCTAGGTGAGTCCTCAAGCCATGGTTGACTGTCTACCCATTTCTGAAATTCTTTTCCTCCTCATCTGTGCTCCTTGGCTCCCCTGGTTTTCTTCCAATCTCAGTTAAAATTCTACCTTGTACAAGAATCCTTTCCTGATCCCCCTTAATGCTAATGCTCCTCTCTGTTGATTAGCTTCAGTTTATCCTATATACATCTTATTTGTACATAGTTATTTCATGTTGTTTCCCCCATTAAGCTGTGACCTCTTGAGAGCAAAAACTGTCTTTTGCCATTGTCTTTATCTCCAGTGCTTAACAAAATGTTTGTTGGCTGACTGTCCAAAATTGAATCATAGTGTATTATCTCTGACTGCCCCTGTCCTGCCAAACTGAACATGACAGATATTCTACAAAGGAGCTCTGTTTTTTCTGAACCCCTTTGTGCATGTGGAAATAAGTCCTCTCTAAATATTCACCAGGTCAGAATTTCCTCCTTTTGCTGTGACCAGTAAAAGTTTTCCTTCTCTAATAAGCTCTTAGCGCCAGTGCTGCCACAGATTCCCCCAGGGAAAACAAAAGCATAGTGGGTAGTCATGTTTAATTCTCAATTCACTTACTTTTCACTGTCTAACTGAAGAGTTGTCCTTCCTTTTGTTTAAACTAAACTAGTCATTCCAATCCATAGTTATATTTAAATCTAATTCATACAAATGTACAATATGTAGATACTTTTGAAACTTTCATTTTATCAAATATTGTCAAATTTCATTTGTCAATAAAAGTTGGAATAAGAAGAAAAAGCTAATATGATTTCATTCAGGAATCTGTTTTCTATGTTTTTCCTTTAACTTCTTTGATCAACATACAAGTCATCTTTGACCTTTAGCGACTTGCTTGTAGGCCAGAGATTCTTAAAATTTTTTTGCATGTGTCATTGACATCCTTGTCAGCATATGCACTTTTTTTCCAGAATGTTTTTAAATGAGCAAAATAAAATATTTAGAATTACAAAGGAAACCAATTTTATTGTTATTAAAATATTTTAAAATTCATGAACATCAAGTTAAGAAACCCTGGTTTCTTACTCTACTTGTGAAGTACCTCTGAGAATATCATAAAAGTTTAAAGCAAATTTTGAATGACTAGCATCAACTATAGTCTAAAAATATTCTAGAAATATAGTGAAAATATATTCATCTCTGGTATTTGTGCTAGATTGTTGTTGACATTGGCCCTATCCAGTGTAAGATATGAAAGAGATATATTCATACACAGATTTTATAAAATTATTCCATAGAAAATGAGACTTGGAAATCAGAAACAATATGGTTTGGCAAACAGCCCTGGAAACAGAATCTACATTAACGGAGTTACAGTATCTATGAAGTTATTTATCACTACTTTTTATTTTTTTTTCTTAACTTGCTTCAGAGGTAATGATTTGATTACAAGAAATATGTCCTAGGTTCTTTTTGGTTATAAATCATTTTCCTTACCTTTAGCAGGTTACATTGAACTTTTTTATTCTGTTCATGTTTGTTTGAAACTTAGGAATGTCCTACAGGATAGCAATTTATAATATGCTGAAATTTAGAAAGCTTGCTTTTATTAAGGATTATGTGTACTTTGTGATACATGAAAGCATTTCATATTAATGGAATGTCTTTTGTTATTTGCAAAAGAAATGTTAAACTGAGTTCTACTTACATTAAGATTCTTTTTAAAATTCAGTTAAGTTCAGCAAGCATTAAGTGATAAAGGGCTGATTAAACATGAAATATATATATATACATATATATATATATTAATTGAGTCTGATTTTATAGAAGTTTTTCCCCTTCTGATGAAAGCATTTCCAGTTGAAAAAAAATTAACTGAGCCAAAACACTCCACCCTTCCTTGCTAGTTTCCCTTGGCAAGGAGATTAAAGACAACTTCATTGGCCTTTTGATGAGGTAAAAAGGAGAATTAGAAATGTTTTTAGCTTTCCTATTCTCAAATTTAGAGGTACCTTAAGCAAAAACTTAACAGAATGAAATCCAAGTGGTACATAACTGTAGACATTGAATAGAAAAAAGTAGAACAAAAAACATATATTTTTAAAAGTATATTTGCTAACTTCTCTTTAAAATACCTTGAAGGTTTTTCTGTATGTGTGTAAGTGTTTGTGTTTGTTGGCTTAAACTTATTTAGATTGGTCCAACATATCTATGGGGCAATTAAGTGATTATCAAGCCAGAAATCAAAGAATAATATTCCTGAGTCCAAATCTGGCTTCAGACATTTATTAGCTGTATGACTCTGGGCAAGTCGTTTGACCTTGCTTGCTTCAATTCCTCATCTGCCAAGTGAGCTGGAGAAGAAAATGACAAGCCCCTTCAGTCTCTCTCCCCAGAAAACCTGCAAATGGGATATGACTAAAAAATGAATAATATCAATAAAAAAGTAGCTTATGTAGCTCTAGATACTTGATTCTCCATAAAGAAGATGCAGTTCTCCAGAGGAGAGAAGCCTAAAATAGATCTCAGCATCTGAATCAACTATCAGTTCCTCTATCCAATTGATACAATGCTTCAAATTTATATCATTCTTTGAAATTCACACATTTTCCTCATTGTAACTTTGTGTAGCTGAAAGATATAGCATTATCTTCATTTTACAAATAAGCAAAATGAAGCTCAGAAAAGTTACCTGTAGTCATATAGCTTATAAGTGAAAATGCTAGGACTTAGTCTTCTGATTCAAAATCTTGATTCACTGTACCCATGACTAATGCCCTAAAATTGCCAAAATAAAAATTCAATAAACTCAATAATCTTTTCAAGTTCCCTGTTACTATGAAGGACACCACTGGCCTCTCAGTCACGTAGGCTTGCAGGCTTGGTGTTAAATCACCTTCTTGCTCACATTCACCCATATGTCTCCTCAGAGCCAGTCTTTTTTTCCTTTCTACTTTCATGGTGTCTCTTACATAGGTCCCCATTTCTCTACTCACCATCTTGGCACAGAACCTCATTCTCTCATGCCTCTACTACAGCAATTGCCTTCTGGCTAGACTCTGCCTCAAGGTTTTTGGTTCTCAATTTCATCCTCCATTTACCTGCAAAATGGTCTTGCTAAAGAAGAGTGTGGCACTTTTCTATTCAGTGTACTCCAGTGGCTCCAATAACCCATAGGACCAAATGTAAAATCCTCTGTTTAACTTTTAAAGCCCTTTACAACCTGATCTTTTCCTATCTTTCCACCAAGGACCAAGTAACAAAAGTGTGGTTTAGACAGCATTAAGAGTTTATCAGTTCTTTCTGTGGAGGTGGATGGCATTTTTTTCATCACAATTCTTTAATAATTGTCTTGAATCATTGTATTGATAGAGTAGATAGTTCTTTCAAAGTTGATCATCATTATAATACTGCTATTACTTTTTAAAATATTCTGGTTCTGATCAATTCATTTTGCATCAACTCATATACATCTTCCCAGGTTTTAGCGCTTATTTTAAAAAGATTTTGAGGTCCAAGTTTTTTCTCACTTGCTCCTTCCCCTTCTTTCTTCCAGAGATGGTAGACAGTTTGATATAGTTTATACATGTGCTATCATGTAAAGCATATTTCCATATTAGTCACAGTTGTGAAAGAAAAAAACTGAATAAAAAAATTAGCACAAGAAAGAATAAAGGAAAAAATATGCTTCAGTCTATATTCAAAGTCCATCAGTTCTTTTTCTGGATATGGATAGCATTTACCTTCATGAGTCCGCCATTCTTTGTCTTGGATCATTGTATTGCTGAGAACTGAATCATTAATATTTTGTCATCACACAATGCTGCTGATATTATAGATAATGGTTCTTCTCATTTCATTTTACATCATCAGTATATACAAGTATTTGCAGGTTGTCTGAAAGTTGCCTGCTCATCATTTCTTATTATATAGTAGTATTCTATTACATTCATATACCACAACTTGTTCAGCCATTACCCAACTGATGTTTCCAGTCAGTTTCCTAAATTTTGCCATGCCAAAAATAGCTGCTATAAATATTTTTGCACATATAAATTATTTTCCATTTTTTATGATCTCTTTGGCATACAGACCTAGTTAGTAGTAGTATTGCTGAGTGAAAGAGTATGCACAGTTTGGTTGCCTTTCAGGCATAGTTCGAAAGTGCTCTCCCAGAATGGTTAATCAGTTCACAATTCCATCAGCAATGCATTAGTATCTCAATTTTTCCACATTTTTCCAACACTTAGCATTTTTCTTTTTTGTCATATTAGCCAATCTGATAGGTGTGAGATGGTACCACAGATTTGTTTTAATTTACATTTCTCTAATCAAAAATAAGGACTTTTTTCATATGCCCATAGATACTTTGATTTTTTTATATGAAAACTAGTAAAGATTGTTTCCCAGTTTTTATTTTCCTTCTAATCTTTTTTGCATTGGTTTTGTTTGTACAAAAACTTTTAAATTTAATATAATAAAAATATCCATTTTGTATTTCATAATTTTCTTTGTCTTGTTTGGTCATGACTTCTTCCCCTCCTTTAATCTTGCACCCATTTTGATTTTATTTTGGCACATGGTGTGAGGTATCAATCTATAACAAGTTTTTCAGTTTTCTTAGCAGTTTTTGTCAAATGGTTGTCCCAGAAGCTGGTGTCTTTGGGTTTATTAAACACTAGATTACCATGGTCACTAACTACTGTGTCTTGCATATGAAATCCACTGATCCTCCACTCTATTTCTTGGCCAGTACCAGGTAGTTTTGATGATTACTGTTTTATAATATAGTTTGGGATCCGGTTTTGCTAGGCCACCTTCCTTTGTATTTTTTTAAATTAATTCCCTTGATAGTTTCTTGATCTTTTGGTATTCCAGATGAATTTTGTTGTTATTTTTTCTAGTCCTATCAGATAATTTTTTGGTAGTTTGATTGTTATGATACTGAATAAGTAAATCAGTTTATTCAGAATTGTCAGTTTTATTATATTGGCTGATACTTCCCAAGCCAACTGACACTTTTCCAATTGCTTAGGTCTTATTTTATTTCTTTGAAAAGTGTTTTGTAATTGTGTTCATTTAGTACCTGGGTTTGTCTTGGTAGATTCCCAAATATTTTAGATTGCCTCCACTTTTAATGAAATTTCTCTTTCTGGTTTAGTTGCTCATATAAAGAAATGTTGCTGATTTATTTGGGCTCATCATCTCCTGCAACTTTGTTAAATTGTTGTTTTAAGAATTTTTTTAGTTGGGGCAGTTAGGTGGTGCAGTGGATAGAGCACCAGCCCTGAAGTCAGGAAGACCTGAATTCAAATTTGGTCTCAGACACTTAACATTCCCTAGCTGTGTGACCCTGGGAACGTCACTTAAACCTCAATTGCCTCAGCAAAAAAAAAAAAAAAAAAAAAGAATTTTTTTAGTTGATGTTCAAGAATTCTCTAAGTATGCCATCACATCATCTACAAAGAGTGAGTTTTTTTTCTCATCACCTGTTTTAATTCCTTAAATTTTTTTCTTCTCTTATTGCTATAGCTTACATTTCTAGTACATATTTTACAATAGTGTTGATAATGGCCACATTTTTTGACCCTTGATCTTCCATCTTAACCTTATTATGGGTAAGACTTGCTGATGGCTTTAGATAGATACTGATTACAACTTTTAAGGAGTGTTCTCTTTATTCTGGTGTTCAATGATGTTTTTACTAAGAATGTGTACTGTACTTTGTTAAAAACTTTTTTTGCATCTATTGAGATAATCATATGATTTCTGTTGGTTTTGTTGTTGATTTGGTCAATTATGTTGACAGTTTTCTCAATACTGAACCCAACCTGCATTCCTCATATAAATCCCACCTAGTCATAGTGCATATTACTTGGCATATGTTGCTGGAATTGTCTTGCACTATTTTGTTCAAAATTTTGGCAGCAAATTTTAGGGAAATTGATCTATAATTTTCTTTCTGTTTTAGCTCTTCCAGCATCATATTTATGTCACAAAAGGAGTTTAATAAGACTCCTTTTTTGCCTATTTTCTGAAATAGTTTATATAATATTGTATTAATTGTATTTTATGTGTTTGGTAGAATTCATTTGTGAACTCTTCTGATTCTGTGAATTTTTACTTACAGTTCATTAATAACCTGTTCAATTTCATTTCTAAGATGGGGTTATGTTAGGAGTATTTATTTCTTGATCTGTTAATCAAGGTAATTTATATTTATATTTTTTTGAAAATAGTTTTTTATCAAATGTATTGTTTATGTGAACATGCATTGAAATTGTTTTTTCTAATAAATTTATTTATTTTAATACACATTGCTTTATGAATCATGTTGGGAAAGAAAAATTAGCAAAAGGGAAAAATCATGGGAGAGATAAAAAAAAAACCAGAAAACAGAAGTGAACATAGCTTGTGTTGATTTACATCCAGTCTCCTTAGTTCTTTTTATGGGCACAGATGGCATTTTCTGTCAAAGTCTATTGGGTTTGTTTTGGATCACTGAACCACTGAGAAAAACAAAGTCTTTCATAATTGGTCATTGCATAATCTTGCTCTTACTCTGTACAATGTATTCATGGTTCTACTTGTTTCACTCAGCATCAGTTCATGTAAATCTTTTCAGGCTTTTCTAAAATCAACTTGTGTATCATATTTTGTAGAAAAAAACATTCCTCAGTTGATGGACATCTAATAATTTTCCGATTCTTTGCTACCACAAAAAGAGCTGCTACAAACATTTTTGCACATGTGGGTGTTTTTCCCTCCTTTATGATTTCCTTGGGATACAAACCCAGTAATGGCACTGCTGAGTCAAAGGATATGCAGAGTTTATAGCCCTTTGACCATAGTTTCACATTGCTCTTCAGAATGGTTGGATCATTTCACAACTCCACTAGCAATGTATTAGTGTCCCAGTTTTCCCACATCCCCTCCAACATTTATTATCTTTTTTGTCATCTTAGCCAATCTGAGAGGTATGAGGTGGTACCTCAGAATTGTTTTCATTTGCATTTCTCTAATAGCAATTTAGAGCATTTTTTGATATAACTACAAATGGCTTTAATTTTGTCATATGAAAATTGTCTCCATATCCTTTGACCATTTATCAATTGGGGAATGACTTTCATTACATTAAATTAAGATGTTTTTGCACAGACAAAACCAACTAAAACAAAATTAAAAGGGAAGTATAAAGCTGGGGAAAAATCTCTATAGCCAATATTTCTGATAAAATTTCATTTCTAAAATATATAAAGAACTGTGTCAAATTAATAAGAAAACAAGTTGTCCATTTTTCCTTTCATAATGTTCTCTAGTGGTTCTTTGGTCATAAATTCCTCCCTTCTCCAAAAATCTGATAAGTAAATTATCCCTTGTTCTCCTAATTTGTTTCTGGTGTCATCCTTTATGCCTAAATCATGTATTCATTTTGGCTTAATTTGTTATGGGATGTGAGATGTAGGTCTATGTCAAATTTCTTATGTATTATTTTGTGGTTTTTCCAGCAATTTTTGTCAAATAGTTCTATTCCAGAAGCTGCAATTTGGGAGTTTATCAAATAATAGATTACTAGAGGCCTTGATTACTGTGTCATGTGTATCTAACTTATTTCATTGATCCACCACTCTATTTCTTAGCCAGTACCAAATGGTTTTGATTTTTTCTGCTTTATAATATAATTTTAGGTTTGGTACTGCTAAGCTACCATCCTTTGTATTTTTTTCATTGATGTTCTTGACCTTTTGTTCCCCCAGATGAATTTTGTTATTGTTTTTTCTAGTTCTGTAAAATAATGTTTTGACAGTTTGATTGGTATGGCACTGAACAAGTATACCAGTTTAAGTAGATTTGTCATTTTTATTATATTAGCTCGGTCTACCCATGAGCAAAGCTGTGAATTGTTTCCAGTAGATTTTTGGATGATTTTCTAGGATTCTCTTAAGTATATCATCATATCTTCTACAAAAAAGTGATAGTTTTATTTACTTGTTGCCTATTTTAATTCTTTTTATTTCTTTTTTCTTTTCTTATTGCTAAAGCCAACATTTCTAGCATAATAGAGTAATAATGGAGATAATGGGCATCCTTGTTTTACCCCTGATCTTATTGGAAATGCAAATAATGCTTGCTGTTGGTTTTAGAAAGATACTCCTTATCTTAAGGAAAGCTCCCTTTATCCTTTTGCTCTCTAGTGTTTTTAATAGGAATAGTTGCTGTATTTTGTCAAAAGCTTTTTCTGTATCTACTTCGCTGAAGTTTCTTCTTCTCCCCCAAAAGATGATGTGCAGTCTCACTGGGTTCTTAATTTTTGGTTGTAATCCCAAGCCCCTTGCCTTCCAGAATATGCTATTCCAACCTCTGATTCTTTATTGCAGAAGCTGCCAGATCCTGAGTAATCCTGACTGTTAGTCCTTGACACCTGAGTTGTTTTTGTCTGACAGCTTACAGTATTTTATTCTTGAGATTATAGTTCTGGACTTCCATGACAATGCTTCTTGTAGTTTTTCTTGTGAAATCTCTTTCCAGAGGTGATTGATGTAGTCTTTCAATGACTATTTCCTCCTCTGGTTCTAATATATCAGGGCAGTTTTCATGGATGATCTCTTGAAGAATGCTATCCAGGCTCTTTTTTTTGGTCATGGATTTCAGGTAGACCAATAATTTTTAAATTTTCTCTCCTGATCTATTTTATAGGTCAGCTATTGTTCCAGTGAAGTATTTTGCATTTTCTTCCATTTTTTCCATTCTTTTTAGTTTGACTGACTTCTTGATGTTTCATAGTCATTAGCTTCCATTTGCCTGATTCTAGATTTTAATGTGTGATTTTCTTCAGTTAACTTTTGTATCTCATTTTACGTTTAATTAATTCTACTTTTCAAGGTGCTTTTTCCTTTAGTGAAGTTGTTGTTGTTGCTTTTGGCCTATTGTGTTTTTTAAGGAATTGCTTTCTTTAGTGGATTTTTTTTTGCATTTGATCAATTGTATTATTTTAAGAAATTGTACCTCTTCAGCTGATATTTTTCCCATCCTTTCCAAACTCTTGGCTCTCTCTTGCTTACCTCTTGCTTCTTTTTTTCATTTTTTCCCTCCTACCTCTCTTATTTATCTTTTTGAATCTTTTATGAGCATTTCCAAAAAGCCACTTTGGGTTTGAGACAATACATATTTCTCTGAAGTTTCCACTGTGGGCATTTTGTCCTCATCTGAGTTGGTGTTTTGCTCTTCCCTGTTACCATAATAGCTTTCTATACTTCAGGTTCTTTTATATTTCTTGCTCATTTTCTTTTTTTCTTTTTTCTACTTTGTGACTTTTGAGGTTGATCTCTGCTCCTATGACACAGGAGGTGCTGTTACAAGCATCTTTTACAGTTCTGAGTCTTGGCTTTGAGCACAGGGGCCCCTTGTTTTTGGTGTCTTGCTCATAGCAATGTTTAGTACTACCTGCTCTCTCCATGAAGCAGCCTGATTTCCTAGCTTGGCAGTTTGTCTTCTGCTCTGCGACTGGAGGCTGACTGGCTTGCTTTACTACTGAAGCAGGACTAAGGGTCTTAATTGCTGATCTACTGTGATCAAGACCCTCTCACTGGTTTACCTGAACACCTATCTGAGCTGACCTGAATACTCCTTTCACCTTGGTGAGACTGATCTTTCTTGAAGGCCTTCCAATCTATCTTGAGTTGTAGAGTGGGCTCATTCCATCTCAGATTCTGTTCAGGTGCTTGATTTCATGTGGTTTTCAAGGGAAACTGGGAAGCCTTCAGCAGCTTCCTTACTTCACTCCACCATTTTGTTCCCACCCCTTGGTAATTTGAATTTTCTTAAATATTCATCAGTTTTGCCCAGATCATCAGATTTATTGGCATATAATTGAGAAAATAGTTCCTAATGATTGCTTTAATTTCTTCTTCATTACTGATGATTTTACCCTTTTCATTTTTAATGCTGGATATTTGGAGTTTTAAAATTAAATTAACGTTTTCATAAAACCACTTTCATGTTTATTTATTAGCTCAACAGTTTTAATTTTGTTGTTTTTTAACTTTCAATTTCACTAATCTTACCTTTGATTTTCAGGACTTTCAATTTGGTGCTTAATTTGTGATTTTTAATTTCTTTGTTTTCAAGTTTTTTTTAATTGTATGCACAACTCATAGATCTGTTCTACCATTTTGTTAATGTAAGAATTTAGGGAAAGAAAATTTACCCTAAGGATACAGCTTTAGTGATTTTTGTTGAATGTATTTTTATTGTGACACATAAATAATATATTTAATATTTTTGTGTTTTTAATTTGATTTTTAGGTTTTTATGTCTTATTACATGGTGGGGGTTTTTTGTTTAGGTGCCATGAGTTTCTGAGAAAAAAGATATGTTCCTTTCTGTTCTCATTCAGTTTTCTCCAAAGGTCTCTCATATTTAATTTTTCTAATATTCTATTTATGTCCTTAATTTATTATTTATTTTCAGTTGGATTTATCAAGTTCTCAGAGCTTCAGTTGAGGTTCCCCCCCAGTATAGTTTTATTATCAATTTCTTCCTGTATCTCACTTAACTTCTTTAAGAAGCTGGTTGCTATACCACTTGGAATATAATGTTTATTGTTGACATTAGTTGTCTATGATACTTTGTATCATGATGCGGTTTCCTTTCCTACTTCTTTTAATTAGGCCTGTTTTTGCTTTTTATAATCTGAGATTGGGATTGCTGCTACTACTTTTTTTAGTTTAGCTAAAAACAATAGATTCTGCTTCAGCCTTTTACTCTGTGTGTTTCTCTGCTTCAAGTGTGTTTTTTGTAAACAACATATTATGGGATTCTGGTTTCTGATCCACTCTTCTATCAACTTCCATTTTATGAGAGAATTTATCCCATTCATATTTGCAGCTAAGATTACCAACTATGTATTTCCCTCCTTCAATTTTTTCTTTTCTTTATCCTCTCTATTCTTACATCATTTCCCTCTTCACTTGTGTTTTGCTTCTATCTACTATCTCCCCTGTTCTTCCCTAGTATAATTCCCCACTCTCTACCATTTACTTTATCTCCTTATCTCCTACTTTCCTGTCCTATAAAATAGCTTTCTATATACAACTGATTGTGTGTATTATTCCCACTATCTGCTAATACTGATGAGAGTAAGGTTCAAGTGATGCTCCTTCACCTTCACTGTAATGTTTTTTGCACCTTTTCCTATGAAATAACTTACACCATTCTACCTCTCCCTTCCTTTTAAACCCAGTGTCCTCCTCATTTGCATCCCTTACTTATTTCTTTTATCATTTCATCTAATTCACCATTTTTTGCCTCTGGAGGATGCCTGTTTTCCCAGGGCTATACAGCACATAGTGATTTCTGGAACTTGTTTTGCCAAAGCAGATGAGGAGTCCTGCTGTTGGCATTTGCCCTCTCCCCACGCTGGGGCTCAGGATCTCCTGCTGGTTTGTTGAGATAGAACTAGTTGCCTGCTGGCTGGGAAGCTCTCTGTTTTGGATTATGCCCTCTCCCTTTACCTTAGTAAAATGGATCCCTCTTCCTTCCTGCCAATGCTTCAAATTTCCTGTAATAAAAGATTGTTTTACCCCATCTTCTTGGAGGTTCCAGTGCTCTAGAACTTGTCTTGGGGACCTATTTTATGCATGCTCAGAAATGATCATAGGAGAGTTATAACAATTCACTGCTTACTTTGCCATCTTGACTCCTGGAAATAGAATCCCAAATTGTTATTTTTCAATAGTTTTTTTGGAGATATTCTTTGTTATTCCATTTTTCTTTCTATGATGTTTCCATTTCGTAACTTTGTATTCAAAACTCTCATTGCAACCTAACATATTCCTAATTTATTCTTTTAAAGTTTTAATTCTCTCTTTCTGAATGTTTTTAAAATTTCTTGACATCATTTCATGATCTCTGAGGAATCCAAGACTTTTCTCCTTTATCAGATAATATTCCTTACATTTTTATGATTTTGTCAATTTTTCTGGCTTGAACCTTTGTTCTTTCAGCCTTTCTATTTCCTCACCTTTGGGATTCTTCCTCTATTCATTTGCTTTTATGATTCCTTCTCACATTTGGTCCCTTAGAGGTACATAGACCTCTGGAGTCTAGATTGCTATGTGGCCTCAGCTTCCTCATTGTCAGGATTTTTGGGATCATCTAATCTTAGTCTTGTCTTGAGTAATGTCTGAGAGAGGACTGACACCAGCTGGGTTTCCAGTCTGCTTTCCCTGAGGCCAGACACTCTTTGCCCAAAAAACTGTGGCTTTCACCACCACATATCATTCACTGTCCTTAAGCCTTCTGTCCTACTCTGTCACCCTTCTTTTCTTTACGAAATACTTGTATAGGATCAGTTTATATAACCTTTCGTGGGATCAGTTAGGTTCAGACTGAGTAAATGTGATGGGAGACACTGACAGACTCCGAGTAACAATTTTCCTTGTACTTAACCACATCTGTCACTCAAAGTGCTTTGGGGGTAGCAAAAGTAAATAAAAGATATGCGTTAAATTTCTCCAGAATTAATCCATTTGTATTTTAACTAATTTAGAACTTTTGATTTAATATCTAGCTATCCAAGAAATATGGTAGCACAGTGGATAGATTTCTGGACTTAGTGAGGAAGACCCGGGTTAATACCCTGCTTCTGTAACACTTACTAGTTTTAGCAAGTTCCATTATAATAACCCAAAAAGGTTGTTGTGAGGAGCAAATGAGGAAACATATTATTCTATTAAGCCCAACCATGAGGAGAAGTACTTATAAGATGATAAGGAAAAGTCACAGGACTCATTTGTTAGCCCTTGCTTTCTACCAGAGTATTCAAGGTTTCATGCTCACAATATAGTAGGGTAGCTAATGACAAATTAAAGTCCTTCTGGGAACCCACTTCATGCCTGAAGAAAGGGCACCACAAAAAAGGGTCTTCAGTTGGGTCATAACAGACAAGCTCAGTTTTTTAGGATATCAAAGGGAAAGATCCCACTGGCTACAAATAGAAAGCTGTGATTAATCCCATTTTAGTAAGGTTTACAGAGTACAGAGGCAAATGGTGCAGGAGTGCAGTGGGAAAGGGAGGCAGACCACACAAAACAGAGGAAGAAAAGGGGTACATAGAGTCATATAAACTGTGAATCGGAGTTCAGAGCACTTGGGCAACACGGATCCTTAGAAATTGAAAAATTGCTCAAGAGCCAGAATTTTGAGATCCTATTCTTATAGGGTTCTAGTGAGAATGAGATGACCTAACTCTTGTCAGCATCCCTTGATGTTTGCTCCTTAAAATATGAATATCATCTCAAAATTGTCGATGTCAACTTAACTTGACTTATTAGCCTAGTGTTTCTCTGCTTTTACTATACATATCTAGGGTTTATCTGCAACTATCAAAACAATGACCATTTTTGGGGGGGGTCTAGCTGATTTCTAATTTAGCACAGTCTCTGCATGTAGCCTTAATTTGAAAGGAAGTTTTGGCAAATAGTTTCTGTGTTCCCCTTTACATGCTTAGTTCCTATTTCCTATTAATTGTTACCTTGCTCTGTTTACTTATATACCTACTTATTTTACTCAATGACGGGAAGTAGTTGGGTGAACCATAACAAGATACAATTTCAATATGTGTATGTGTAAAGCACTTTGCCAACTTTAAAATTATATAAGTACTGATCTTTAATATTATTATTAGCTTTGTGGTTTCATCTGTAATAATTGTCTATCTCTCATGCATATTTTTTCTTTTGAGATTTGGAACTGGAAATAATTATAAAAAAACAACTTTATCATCTTATTGGTGACATTTTACATACATGATATAGAGGCTACTCTAAATGGATAATAAACTGTGCCTAGAATTGAATAGGAGGAAGGAAACAAGCTAGATTCCATTTGTGAAGTTTAGCAGTTATTTTAATGATTGCAATCTGCTTCCTGTAGCAAAAATCCATCTCTTTAACAACAGTATCCTGCAAATGATGCTATATGACTGCAAATCATGAAATATCATGAGCTCTGAAAGAATGGATATTTTAAAGATTTCTTGGAAAGATACAAGTAGATTGTAATTAGATTTTAATATATTGCCAATGAATATTCATGTTCAAGAAGCAGCAAAAATAACATCAGCCAGGAAAGTACCCTAGCCATATCAGATCTAAAATATATTATAAAGCAGCAATCATCAGAACCACTTGGTACTGGCTAAGAAATAGTGTGGAATAGGTTACACATATAAGACAGCAGTAAATGACTAGTAATCTACTGTTTTATAAATCCAAAGATTTTAGTGTCTCTGAGATAAGAACTCACTATTTGAAAAAATGAAACTTCTCAGAAAACTGTAAAATAGTATGGCAGAAACTAGACATAGACCAACATCTCACACCTTATACCAAGATAAAATAGGTACGTGATTTAGACACTCAATGGCTGATACTATAAGGAAATTAGGCAAGCAAAGAATAATTTACATGTCAGATATTCAGAGAAGGGAGGAAGTTATAATCAAACAAGAAATAACAAACATTATGAAATGCAAAATGGATAATTTTGATTACATTAAATTAAAAAAAAAGGGTTTGAACAAACAAAACCAGTGCAGCCAAAATTAGAAAGGAAGCAGAAAGTAAACAATTTTACAGTCAGGGTTTCTGATAAAGGCCTCGTATTTAAAATATATAAAGAACTGAGTCAAATTTATAAGAATAGATGTCAATAGATTAATAAATAGTCAGATGATATGAAAAGACATTTTTCACATGAGGAAAGTCATAAAAATGCTTTACATCACTGTTGATTAGAGAATGAACATGAAAGCACGTGTGAGTTATCACTTCACGCCTCTCAGATTGGCTTTTGTGACAGAAAAAGAAAATAATAAATGTGGAGTGAATGTGGGAAAACTGGGACATTGATGCATTTTGGTAGAATTATAAAATAATTCAGCCACATTAGAAAAAATCTGGAACTGTACTATAAAATAAATGTAAATATATAAATAAAAAAATAAAACTGCATACCTTTTGATCCAGGTCTTTATTCCAGAGAAATCATTAAAAAGAGAAAAGAAACCACATATACAAATATATTTATAGCAGCTCTTTTTGTGGTGGCAAACAATTGGAAATTGAGGGGATTTCCATCAACTAGGGAATAGCTGAGCAAATTGTGTTATATAATTATAATGGAATATTTTTATGTGATAAGAAATGATGAACAGGCAAATTTCAGAAAAAAAATGTGAAAGACATACACAAACTGATTCTGAGTGAAGTGAGAAAAACCAGAAGAACATTGTAAACAGTAACAGCAAAATTGTGATGATTAACTATGATAAACTATGCTCTTCTTACCCATAGAGTAATCCAAGACAATTCCAAAAGAACATCCATATTGGGAGAAAGCACTGTGGAGTTTGAATATAGATTGAAGCATATAATTTTCTTTTTTTTGGTAATTTTTTAAATTTAAAAGTAGTTACAAAGAAAAAATAAAAAAGAGAGACAGAAAAGGAAAAAAAAACACTGTCATGTGTCCAGCAGAATCAGACAAAATTCAAAATATGTAACAATAAATTTCTGTTTCAAAATAGTTTATATAATATTAGAAAAGATTATATTCATGAGTGTCCATCTTTTCTTTGTTACCTTACAGGTTAATTTTTTATTCTCTACTGTGTATTTTTTTACTATGTTCTTTTTTCCCTTTTCATCCTCCCTCCTTCCCCAAACAGTTAAACATGGGTACATTCATATATACATATTTGTATAGGTATGCATTCACACACATATATATATATCTTCATGCACATCCATATGCATTTACACATATGTAGAAATAATATTTATATGTTTATATATGTATATATGTCATACATATATAACAAATAATGTAGATTTATCTCTACATTGAATCTGTTTGACTATGAGATGAACAATTGCTAGCCCTTCTATTTTTCTAATGGATTCTATTTTTGATTTTTCTTACAATGTTTTATGAATATCTCAGATCTGTTGTTTTTCTACTAAGATGTTTTACACTCTATTATTTTTTCATTCTTTATATTTTGTTTTGTTATTTCTTGATCTCTTATAGCATCACTGGCTGCCCCTTGTTGCCCAATTCTAATTTTCAAAGAATTCTTTTCTACTTTAAGACTATCTCCTTTTTCTGTTTGGTTAACTTTTTTTCCTATAATCTGAGTAGGTAGCCATTTAACATTACTCTTTGAGGTTGAAAAGGGTTTTTTTTTGTTTTGTTTTTTTTTTCTTCATTGTTCTCTGAAGATGAAGCCCAGTCTGCCATATTCCCATAGTAAGTTTCTGGGATTGGGTTCTTTCTTCTTTATTAATTCATTTTTTAAAAATAAGAACTATTAGTGTAAGCTCATCTCACCTGGGGTGGAGAGGGATGATGCCTTTGGCTTCCCTTCAACTCTCCCCTGTGACTTGGAACCCCAGACCAAGAGCCCCTCCCTCTTGCATTTGTCCACAGCCAGCAGTGCCCTGCCCCACTGCTTCTGCATGGGTGTGCTGGCTCTTGCTCATCCAGGGCCATGTGTCTGTAGCACAACTAAGCGTGGCATTCCTAATCAACTGAGGTTCCCTCAGTCTTCCTGGACTCAGACCTAGACTCGCAAGCTGCTAGGAGATGAAAGTTCCTGTGACTGGGGCTGAGGTTCCCTCAAAACCCCAGCAACTCCCGGGGTTCCCTAACTGCTGTTTCTTTGAAACTAACCTAGAGGTGGTTATACTTCTAAACCCAATGTCTAGGTTTGTACCAGAGGAATTTCTTGGGTTGTACCAGGAGGACTCTTGTTCTGTCCGCCTCAAGTCTTACTTGATTTTAATTGGCCTGTGTTCAACCTGAAGCACAATTTTGTTTCATTTGTGGGGGAAATCTGGAGAGTTTGAAATTTTCTGACCTACTCTGCCATATTTCCAAAATCCTCCAGAAGCATACTGTTTTTACTGTTAAAACAGAAATTTAAAAATTTCTCTTTAGTTTTTTTCTTTCTTGTGGCTTTTGCCTTTTGTTCTGATTTTTTCCTTTCACAACATAATTTATTGAAATATATTTAACAAATTATACATATATAACCTATATCAGATAGCTTGCTATCTTGTGGAGGAGGAGGGAAGACATGGAGGGACAATTATTTAGAACTAAAATCTTCCAAAAATGAACATTGTAAACTTTTAAAAAATTGTTTTCAATCAACAAAATAAAAATACACTCCAAAAGATTTTCCATAAAAATTTAACAAAACTTAAAATATTATAATAATTGAATACCCTGTTAGTGAGAAGAATTTAGTGGGGGGTAGCTAGCTGGCACAGTAGGTTGAGCACTGGACCTGGAGTCAGGAAGATCTAAGTTCAATTCCAGCCTTAGACACTTTTAACTATGTGACCCTGAGCAGTTTCTTAATCCTGTTCATCTCAGTTTCCTCATCTGTAAAATGAGCTGGAGAAGGAAATGGCAAACCACTCCAATGTCTTTCCCAAGAAAACTCCAAATGGATTCACAAAGAGTTAGACACAATTGAACAACAACAAATGAGAAGAAAATAATTTTTTGAAGAAAAAGATTTCACTTAATTAGTATTCAAAGTTAGTGTTTCCCTGTCAAAATTAATTGCAAATGCTCATCTGTTAAGGCTGCTGTTTACTGGTATTTTACATATTTCATGTTTGAAAATGTTTTTTCACCCAGATAGATATTGCTAAATTCTGTTATTCAATTCATAAGCATGTGGTTTTAATTGAGCGTATTCACTTGGAAAACATTTAGAGAATCCTGTTAGGCTTTTCTTTTAATATTTGCTTTGTATTGAAAAATAAATATTTATATTGAAAATTAGATGCAAGTTTTTCAGTTCCATTTAAAAGGCTGCTGGAACTGTAGTTTGAGTTCAGAAAATACATCCACTACAAATTTATGGGGCAAGGAGATTTAGCTTCTTGTCTTGTTTGAATTTTTGATAGCACAGGAAGTCTATAATGCAACTTGACATTATTTATGTCTTATTTTGACACTGTCTATGCTTTGGTAGCTAAAAAATAAAATATTGTGATACAGCAATACATGTGGTACTTGGCACACTGTCAAGATACAAGCATCACCAATAAATGCTAAACAATGAGAGCACTACTACTACTCTTCAGGAACATTTAAATGAATGAATATGCCTCTTTCCAATAAACTATATTTAAAAATGTAAAAAGCATTTTTAGCTTTTGGGGTGTACAAAAATAGGTAGCTGGCTGAATTTTTATTTTTTACATAAGAAATGTCTTAAGAATTCAGTGGTTTAAAATACCAATGGTATATACTTTAAATGCTGTTCACTTAACACATTAAGAAAAATAAATACTTCCCATTCATTCCCAATAACAGTAATATCAATAATGGTCCTAAACCTTAAAATCAATTCTTTGGCAATGGAATGAAATGTCAGAGTTGTAATTCAGAGATAAACCATTGCTAGCAGTAAGTTACATTAAAATGAAAAGTGGTATGTCATATCATAATATCCTTCTTTAAAATCAATCTGCTTGTGTCTCTACTGGGTCTCTATCTCAGAGATCATAAAGGAAGCAGCCCTTTTTGTAATGGCAAAGAACTAGAAGCTGAGTGGCTGCACATCATCTGGGAAATGGCTGAATAAGTTATGGAATATAAATGTTATGGAATATTGCTGTTCTATAAGAAATGATGAGCGGACTAGACTTTTTTCAACAATGAGGTAATGAATTCAGGGCAATCTAATAGACATGATGAAGAGAGCCATCTGCATCCAGAGAGAGAATTATGGGACTAAATGTGGATCATAGCATAATATTTTCATTTTTGTTTTTGTTGTTTGATTGCTTGTTTTTTTTTGTTTTTTTTTTTACTTTTTTCACTTTTGATTTGCTTTTTCTTGGGCAGCATGCTAAATGTGGAAATATTTGTAAAAGAATTTCATGTTTAACCTGTATTGAATTACTTGCTATCTGGGCAGGAGAAAGAGAGGAAAAGAGGAGAAGAATTTGGAATATAAGATTTGCAAGGGTGAACATTGAAAACTATCTTTGCATGTATTTTGAAAAATAAAAAGCTATAATGAAAATTAAATTAATCTGCTCCTCTCACTAAGCAGATTTTAAAAAGAAAAAAAAATCTTCAATACATAGTTTCATAATTCATATTAACAAATTTTCACATTGCCCATGCCCCCAAATGATTAAATTTAAGTGTTGAATGTAAAGTCTTACGTGTAGGCTCAAAAATTCATCATTACAATTGGAAAAATATGGAAAAATAACAATTATCCTGAAAAGGATCCTTGGATTGTGAGAGAATGACCAAAAATAGTAATATAATTTTAGGTTATACTGCAAGGCATTGTATAAATGATGGTTCTCTCCATTGCCCTGGTCAAATCATATATTGATTTTTGTATTCAGTTTAATCATATGCTGTTTGGGAGGGAAAAGAATGTTCAGTGGAATAAAAAGGAGAAAAAAGTAAACAGGAAGGAAAATATCATTGACCTTTGGTGAAAAAATAGAGAAAGTGATATTCCATCCAAGAACTGTAATCCTGTTTCTATGAAATCAAAAATTATCATGTACCATGCTACTTTTATACTTGGATAGTTTTTGAAATATTGTATTTTGTATGGATTCAACTAATTATACTTTTAAGTTTATGTGTATGTTTCTTTTTTAGGTCGGAAATTTAAAAAGTTCAATAAAGTCAGAGTTATGAGAGCATTAGATGCTGTTGCTCTACCACAGCCAGTGGGCCTCCCAAATGAAAGCCAAGCTCTAACACAGAGAATCACCTTTTCACCAAATCAAGAAGTTCAGTTGGTCCCCCCACTGATCAACCTGCTACTGAGCATTGAGCCAGATGTTATCTATGCAGGATATGACAACACAAAACCTGAAACATCCAGTTCTTTGCTGACCAGTCTAAATCAACTAGCCGAGAGGCAACTCCTTTCAGTAGTCAAGTGGTCTAAATCACTGCCAGGTAAAAAAATAATTTGTATATGATGAAAAATAATATAAAATTTGCTGTGCCTGTTGTATCAATAGACTGTTAAATAAAAAGTTTATGCAGTCAACTTCATAATTAGATAATAGATGATAAATTTAATCAGGTATTTATTGACTGTCTGAAGTGTGCCTAATATTGTACTGGATATCACAGTGGATATGAAAGAATGAGAAGAGACCATCTTTGTTTATGAGTTGCTTACTATTCTGTTGGATGGTCAAGAATTATACTTATTAGAGCAAGTAGAGAGTAGCACTAAGTAACTTATAATCGAGAGTCAGACTTTGTATTTCTACATTTAAGTGTGATAGGAGTTCAGGGAAGGAAAAGATCAATATGAATTGATTACAAGTCTAAAAAATTTAATAATTCCAGTTCATTGAGAATTCAAACTCAGGTAAAAGTAGTTAAAATGATTTTAGATATTTACTTGCAAAACAAATTAAACATTTTTATAATATCCTAGGAGCTTTTAAGAACTAAGAAGAAATGGAAATTAATAAAGAAAATGATTTCCTAAAATAAGGCAGTTTTTAAAATTCTAAGATAAGTCTTTAACAACTATGGCTTCAGCCAGATCTGTGCCTAAACAGACAACAGAATAGTCCATCTGCTCCCACTACTCTTAACCAGGTTAAATCATTAAAACAAGAGTATAAGTGCTTAACTTAAAAGTTTGTACTTAATCCCCCAACAGAGTCCCAAAGGAACATAGTTGGTGAGAGAATCATGGCAGCAGCAACAACAGAACAGGTAGCTTTCTCCTGAATTATTTCTCCTGCTTTATTTTGGACTGCATGACATAAAGAAGACATAATGCAGTTATACTGCCCTTATACTTATGCATAGAAAAGGAAATAAAAACTTTTCTAACTTCCTTCTTCCCTCCAAATATAAACCTTTAAGCAAACATGCCTCTTCTATGCCTTATGCATAATTAAACCCATTAAAACACATTAGCTCCAACAAACTTGAATTTAGAAAAATATTCTCAATCTAAAAGCATAATTTTCAAGCATTGTCCTCTCTCAATACATGTAAACCATTAGACCAGCATTCATTAAATGATGTGACCTAGAATCTTTTTTTTCTGTACAATATGAATAAGGATAGTATTAGAAAGTTTCTATGCTAATGATATTTTTTCTATATATTTAAAAAAGTATATATCTGTTAGAATATTTACATATGTAAATGTTATGTATCAATAACTTTGTTTTTTTCCCTATGTTCTCTCACATTTCCTTGTCCCTTTATATTCCTTAGAATTCCAAACCGTCAGACTCCCTGGATTAGAATTAATAAAGTCTACTCATATATTTCAAGGCCTAAGATGTCCAGGGGGTATATTAATTTGGAAAATACAAGATCAGATGAATTATTAATAAAATTTCAAGAGAATATCAAGTAAAAAGAAAATTGATATTTATATCTAATGTTTTTTGGAAAACAACCCTTTATGGATTTTATTCTCATTTGTAAGGTTGTAGTTTTAACATATTTAAGAAATAAAGATGAATGGAATTCAATATTTTAATAGAGATGAAGTATCGTCTTCCTGTTTATAGGATAATCAATGTCAGAATTCTTCAATTCCCACCATAACATTCTTGTTGATAGGAGCAGGTTAGGAAAGAATAGTTGTTCTTTGTTTTTCCCATCTGAAAGTAAGAATGACAAACCAATATTTGTAGAATGTTTTTGAACCCATTGATGACAAAGATAGCTATCTTTGGTTTAAATAAATTTTTTTAAATGAAATCAAAAGTCCCAAATTCTAATGCTGACTGTGTTACTAATATTGGCCCTCAGTCTAATCAGCTAATCTCTCAAGGCTTTACTTTTCAATCATTTTTAAATGATTAATTAAAGTTATGTGACTTTCACAAAAATTATAATTGCCACAATACTAGTGAAATGTTTGAAAAATAATTTTCTGTTATTTACAAATAGTTGCTTATATTTTTGTCTTCCTTTTCTTTTTATTAGGGGATATTTTTGTTTTTGCTGACATTTCATATATTTTGTTTCATTATTTACTTTTTAAAAATAAACAGTTTTCAAGTCAGCCTTAATAAAAAACAATTTATGTAAGCTTCAACTAAGGTGAAATTCTGAAATACGTGTTTTTAAAATTAGAACAGAATTATATGCAGTCTACCAAAACTAATGTAACTCACAGAAGTGAAAAAGATAGTTATGATATGTGAGAAAACCAAATGTTTGATATGTCTCTTGACTAGAGCCTTAAGCTATTAACTGAAATGTATTCATCCCCACTCCTAAATACTTTTTAAATAGTAAAATTAAATTCACCAGTGTATTCTGTAGCTTGTAATTTACAAATGCTGTTTAGAAAGAAATAGAAATAAAAATAAAGAGATGTGAAAATACAGAGTTTAAACTGCATTTTAAAATCTAAAATAAAAATATTTTCTCGCTATTTTTTAAAAATTATCTTTTGCTATATTATAATTAATTTCTTTGTGAGGAAATGATAATAACCAAAATTTACCCACATATGCAAACAGTATTTTATATTATCTTTCAGAGTCAAAGAAACATTGTTTTAAAATACAATTCAGCTATCCAGTTGAAAATGCTACTGATGCCAGTTATTAGAAAGTTTTATATTCCACGTTAATAGGATCTGAAAAGAGGTCACATGAAAACTCCAAAAAGTTATCAGATGAAAGCAATGTTCACTTATTGACAACCTACTTATGTATTTAAATAACCATACAAACAACTCTTTTTTTGTTGTTGTTTTTTTTACTCACAATAACTGAAGAAAGCCTTGGCACATGACAATAAAGCAACACAAAGCTATACTAATTCTTTAAAATCCAGTAGATATAGCACAATTACCATATAGTACAAATGTAATAAAGAGAAATTTTCTTATTGCATAAAAATGAAGAAAATGTTAGAGATTCTTGTTATTTTGGAGTTGAAGAATTATACATATTATTATTGTACTTATTTAACTTATCTGTTGTCCCTTTTTTGAACTCCTTTCTGGTATACAAAGCCTGAAAAACAGTACAGTGGCTGAAGATGTAAGGTGATCAGCTTGGCTGTTCTTAAAGGTTGTTTGTGTGTGTGTGTGTGTGTGTGTGTGTGTGTGTGTTTCATGGCATAGAGGAAATATATTAGATAGTAGCTTTTTAGATCATATGTTAAGGCTTGCAAAGTTTTTTTTGTTTTGTTTTGTTTTTGTTTTTGTTTTTTTATTTTTTAACGTCCATTATCTCCTTTATTCCTTACAATATCCTCATGGGTAGGTACTTACAGGTATTATTATCTGCCTTTTGCTGTTGAGGAAACTGAAGATAAAGTAAGTAATCTGAGATCATATAGCTTGTAAATATGAGAGTTGTGGTTTGTATTGAGAGTTATTAAGACTAAATCCAACATATCTTCCATTATATCAAGTTATCTTAATTAACTATGAAAGAGAATCTTATCAGCATAGAACTCAATAATGATTTTTATTAAAAAATATGTAAAGTTGTTATCTAATTTTCATTGTTTCAGTCAATTTTAAAGTTTTATTGAATTATTTTTGATCAGATACAGTAAATTCAAAAGGAAAGACCTAGAAATAGCATGGAAATAAATTGTTAACAGTCTTACTGACAGCATTTTGCTACCTTCATTCAAGTTGATCTAGTCCTAAGAAACACCAGGCAGGAGAAGAGTCTCGTCCTGGTGAAAAGCATCACCTGGCATTATTACAATGATTATATATGAATTACAATTTCTGATGGGCTGACCTCTTTAATAAGCAACCTGAAATACAGACAGCATGTTTCACTATGCCATTTAAAGGAAGTTATGTCACATTCAAACTGTCTCAGTTCTTGTAGTCATTCTCAAAAATTTCCAGTCATGCAAATCAAATACAGTTACACATCCCCAGAATTCATTTGGGTGATACTCAGACAAGTATTACAAGAGGTAAGCCCACAGAAATGTATTACATTGCCAAGCTTGTTTACTGAATGAATACAGTAGGAAAAATTAAGAATGTTCCCTTAGCAGCTGGATAGAATTTGGAAAACACTGTTTGATTTCTTGCCATATCTGGTGAGCTATTTAAGCTGAACATCCTCCTTACATACTCTTTAAAGCACTTTTGTTTGTATGGGTCAATGAGATGAGTTATAAGGATTTGCTAGATTAATGTGCTTAAATAATAATGTCTTATTTAATAAGAGAGTTTGGTCATATGTGAAATGACTCATACTGGTGGATTTTTTTTGCCTGTCAATGAGGCTTGCTTTCTTTGGTGAATATCTAAAGTTGAATCAAAATGAGGTAGGAGGAAAATCCACTCATTTTCTGGTATTATCTCAGTTTTATCATCCCTAATAGGTCATGTTTATATTGAAGAATTTCACCAAACTCTGGAATTGTATCAGTAGCAATTCAGCTCACCAAACAAAGCTACTATTTGCTGTGTATTATGAAAGAGAAAAAAATTTGTATTAGATATAATTTCAATTCCTATTGCATTTATAGCGTGGTAGGAACATATGATGGATATATAAATAATTATAATACAAAATAATATATGACAAGCACATTAGAAAGGCCCAGAGTACAGTGTTAAGTCTAATGAAGAAAATGTCATTATTTCCTTAGATGAAGCTTGGAGATGGAGAGGGTTTTAGGAAGATATACTAATAAAGCATTTGACCCTGGCTTTAAAGAACAAATAGAAATTCTATTAGTAGAGCAGGGAAAGGTATATTTCAGACAGGAATTTATGTGAGGAAAAGCACAGTGCCAGAAAGTGAGAGATACCCTCAAGGAACATTGATTAGTACAATTTGGCAGAAACTTAGATTATGTAGAGAAAAACAGAAAAGGTAAAATTGGACAAGTAGAAGTTAAGGTTGAAAATGGTGGAGAGGGCAAATAACTATTAAGGAAAGACATAGTGTTCCTGAATGTGTCCACAATTATTAATTATCCCCCTTGGGCTATTTAAAGAGCATGTCCCCTGACTGTATTTGTAATAGAGTATTTAGCAGTTAATGAGTGACACAGAACTGGAGGAAGTTTGGTTGAAAGGGAAAAAATTGAGACAAGAGTATGAAATACTTATTAAGTACATTACACTTTGGGTGAATAAAGGTATTCAAGTACAGAATCTTAAAGCTAATATTTGTTCAATATTTATGAGGTAAATGCATATTTATATAGCTAAGTCCATATTGGATGTATGGCAAATGGGCAAGGATAAGGAAGCTACTATCCAGATAATTGGCTGGAGAGTTTGTGGATCTTGACTCCCAATGCTGATCCCTGCTGAGTGATTTCATTTGTATTTGTTGCTATGAAGATCAGGCCCCTAGTACTAACATATGTAGCTATATCATTGCCTTGTTCTGAACTGCTATTAATCTCCACATGGGAAAAGAGAACAGTTAGAATTACAGATGCAGGATATGCAGAAGAACAGTTAGGGAGGATTTTATCAGTAGGGTAACATCAAATTTCACAAATTCACAGTTATCAGAGACCTTTACTGCTGCCTAGTAAATGCCTCCTTGAATTAGAATACCCTCTACCAACCTCTCTGGCAAGTAGTCAGAATCCAGCTTTTTCTTGAAGACCTTTAGTGAAAGACAACCCACTAACTTCTTCAGCAGCTCATTCCCCTTTCATATAATTCTTATTGTTATACAATTTTCTGCATATCAAACCTGAACTTGCCTCTTTGAAAATGGTTGTTGTAGAGAGCCTTGAGTACCAGGCAAAAGCAAAAAGTTTGAATTGTACTCTGAAGTCAATAGGAAGTCACTGAAGTGTTAGGGTAGGTTAGCAGTGTAACCAGATCTCTACATAAGAAAGCCATCTAGACATAGTGTAAAGGATGCATTGGAAGAAGAGAGAACAGAGACAAGAAGATTTTTTTTGAGGAGGTTGATGCTTTCTGGCATGTTATTATTATCATCATCATGATCATCCTAGTTGTGTAGACTTCATGTCCAATGGAGAGAATACTGGATTTGGAATTAGAAATCCTCAGATTGAAGCTAGAACCTATAATCTTTAAAATCACTTCTAGCTTTAAAATCTTGAGATTTTGTGATCACCAGCAATTATCATAGAGATTTAAGGTTTGAAAAGCATTGTTTTACTCCTGAAAGCAGCCCTTTACAGTAAGTGCTATTTTATTCACATTATATTGAAGAGTTTGCCCAGGAACATTATACCTAATAAGTCTCTGAAGTAACATTTTAATCTAGGTCTTCTTGACTCCAAGTTAGGAAGGAAAATTATTATTCACTTCATCCACACTATTCATTGGGCCATGCTGCTTTTCAGACCAGTAGTACCCAAAGCATTTGCAAAACTATAGAGAAATGGCTGAAACTCTGGTTTTCTTTCAAATATCTATTATAAACCAAATGCTATAGGTATCAAGATGAGAATGTTTTCTTCTAAGAACGAACATTTTGTTAGATGCTAATAATTCATGCTTATGTAATATACAAAAGTTTACAAAATGGTATCTTCATAACAGTTCTGTTAGATGACTCATAAGTATTCTTATCTCAACTTTACAAATAAAGAAATTGAGGCTCAATTTAAAAGAAGTTAAGGCAAGTGGTCCTGAATTAAACAGCTATTATCAAACAGGACTTGAAGGTGGCCATTGTGACTGACTCTAAAGTCAGAGACTTTATCTCTATACTACATTGGGGAAATTTAAAAAAGTTTCTTCAAGTAGGCAGCATTTGAAAAAAAAAAAAAGCTTATGAGAAAGGATAGAATTTCAAAAGTTGGTGGAGAAGAGAACATTCCATATAGAATAATGATAAGGAGCTTGGAGGTAATAAGCCATATGTTGTTTGGTGTGTTTGGAATTTTCTGTATTTACAGATCTTGCTTAAGCATAGATCTTATCCAACAATAAAAGGATAAGAATACTAATTAGATCGAATTTTAAAGGGGCTCTCATGTCAAGATAGATTTCTATAAATTTAGTAAATTAAATTCAACAAGAATTTAGTAAGTACCTATCATGCGCCAGGCACTAGAGATTAAAAAACCTCTTAAATAAATGTTTAAAATATAATGGGTAAGAAGAAAAATGTTAATGAAGTCTAAATTTTAAAAATGTCATAAAATATCTGGGGAATTGTTGCCTTACTAGTAAGATGCATAGGAAGAGGGCATTTGTATGACAGTGGAGAATGTTTTGGTTTTTTGGGTTTTTTCCCCAGATATTAAGTAGATTAATCCAAGAGATAATAAACAAATACTGAAAATCCCTACTTTCTATACTACCCTTAGCAAATAAGAATGTTTTCCTTTTCTGTCCTCAAAAAACTTTTTAGGTCCCCAAAATAAAATGCTAAAGTAAGAAAGACGTGCATAAAAACAAGACATTTAGTTGTCCTATGTGGTACCAGCAGCTTGGAGGATGAGGAAGAAGTAAAGGAAGAATGGAGGAAGAACAAGGAACTAAAAATAAAAATAATATATACCCATCTCTGAACTTGAGTTAACTTTGAGCTCTTAATTGCTGTCATGCATTTTTCTCCAAATATTACCACTTGACCTGTCAATGAAGATTAGTTGATTTTCAAAATTCATACTTATTACTATCTTATTATACTTATTACCATCTTCTTACCAAGTCTTTCAAGCATTTCCATTTGAGAGGGTTGGGAAAGTGAAAAATAACTCCTACATTAAAAAAGTTCTGTAAAAATTGTTCTAGCTTATCTTTTATCCAACTTAACCAGTATTATTTTCCCTGTTTTGCATTCTAGAGTATTTTACTAATTTAAAAGACATTCTTATACCAACAACCATTTTTCTCTCTATTTCTCCATAGTTATATTTCTTTTACCCAGTTATAACTCTCACTTCTTTGATTCAAACCAATGTCCTCCAGGTGGTCCATAAATTATGTTATCTTGATATTACCTTAATGTTTAGAACATGACAGTATCCAAAGTTTTGTATCTTTCTTGATAGAATGCTGTGGTGTCGTGTCACATTCTAGGACATACAAGTTCTCATCTAGCACAAGAACTTATATGCCCTAAACAAATCAATTTTTGTGTGTCTCAGTTTCTTTATCTCTAAAGGGAAGATTACATAATCTCTCTTTATATGACAGAGTTGTCGTGAAGACAAAATGAAATAATAATTATGAAATCTTATTGGTATATCATCAAAAGCAGCACTGGTCTCTTCCCATTGTAGTGAGAGATTTTTAACAGTGGCAAATAGAAATCAACCAGGTAATTGGTTTGTGAAACACTTTGTCCTGCTAATTGGATACAAATGTTTGAGAGCTGTTGCTCTATTTAGAATCTGCATTCTCCTGAATTATCCTGTGATCTTGATACTTCAATGAGAATTTATAACTCAGATAATCCCTAATATATTGTTACATCCACCTTGTATCTTCATTCTTGGTCTTATTTTTAATTGCAACAGGGTATGTGTGTGTATGTAAAATTACATGCAGGAAATATCAACTTATAGTGATATGTACATACACATGTAACACACCTTCTAGGCAACTTTCACTCATTGTTTGGATCTCCAGATGGTGGCCACAAAATATTTTGAGGTTCGAGGACACCTATGAATGCCCTCTCCTAAAGCAATAGCTCCCCAGCTTCTACCAGTGTGAATCCCATTAACAGTCATGTCAATAGACACAATTAGCTCAAAACAGAGCCATTCACTAAGAAAGCATAATAATAGCAGTTGTTGCAAAACATTCCCCACAATAAACATAAAATACAGTTTGACACAAATGTGTATATTGTCCATGGAAAGAAACTATAATGATAGTGGAATACATGTAGCCAAGGCAACTCATAATTAAAGAACTGCAAAACACTGACGTTCTTTCTTTGTTCATAATGTCTTCACAAAGCTCCCTTCCAGATGAATAATTTCTGTTTGGGCTTTGCTTTGTCACACTCCCAGGTTATGTTTAACTCCAGAGCTAGACTCTCTTCTATTTCCAGAACTAACTCAACTTTTGTCTTGACAGGTAGAGACAAATATTCCACATGTGACATGACCAAAGAATAATGCAAAAGGACTGTTTCCTTATTCTGAGTGTTCCTTTGATACTTTAATTTGTCCATGATCTCTTAAATGTGAATACTCCTGATGGTTCAGGTCATAATACATTTAGCTTCTTATCGGTTATTTTTTTCTATGTCCTCCTATAAATATTTCAAAGATAGAAATCAAATGCCAGAGACTTGGCATAATTGTCTTTATAATTTTTTCTTTCAAATCAAAAAATTTGAAATCATTATTTAAAAAAAAGAACCCTGAGTCCCTGATCAAAGTTCCTTAAAATTTTCCTAAAAAATTGAAGTATTCCTATAAAGTTGGTAGAAATGACTGAAAAGCATAATATGCAATAATTATATATATATGCATATATATATATAAAATGTTATTTAAAATAATAATTGAAATATGTTTTTTCTTAACCTCCTCAGAAATATTTTCCCAAATACCATGATGACAGTTTTTGTTACTGCCTTAGATTACAGAATAGATTACTATTACTGATCAACTTAACATTTTTCCAACAAGTTTTGATGATGGCATGAATACTTTGTTCTTGTGTTTATTTCACATTTTTGTAACTGTTTTTATTCATTTATGACCATAGCAAGAGGCAAAATTTGGACACATTATCTTTTTGTTATTATTAGGATTGCTATTATTATTATTACTTTTAAATCTGCTACTTCTTTATTGGAATTGTTTACTTCATAGCATACAGTTGATCAGGTTCTCACATATCAAGATATGCTTTTCATGTCCAGAGCTTTACTTTATCCAACTTCTGGTTTTCCAGAAACAGTCCACTGGTAAAAGGATAATACAGGCAATATTTGCCCTAACTAAATAGTATTTAGAACAATGATAACAGTAGTACATGTTTTCCATATGTGTTTATACATATATATAATATATAAAATATAATCCCTAATCTATAGTCAAAATGTTCATGACACAAAGAGTAGTATAATCCAACCACCACTACCACTGTTGTTCCCAAAATTAACAAACTCTGCATTTCTTCACAAAGTTAGTCTTTTAATGACATCATGACATTTTACATTCTTGTAATCAAAAGATAGAAGTAATATGGGGGAAGATCACAAAAGTCATCTCCAGAATTGTACCTTTTAAAGTTTTTTTTCTATAATCTTTGAGATTGGGTATCTTTTAACAGTGTTCCTATCTGAAATTAATAGGTCAATTTACTTATGAAGACAAGATATGTTTTTCTATACATGGTTAAACAGTTAGTAGTCATCAATCATCTCTCTACATGAAGTCTTTTTATTTTGACCATCAATTCAAATGTATTTTGACCCGATCATTATCTTCAAGGGGAATTTGATCTGTGTTTCCTTTTTTTGTGTAGGCATATAGTAATATATAATACTATAGTTAAGGGAATAATATATTACTGTTTTTGAAATGCTGAAGTCAATTTAGCATTGCCCAACTTATCACTGGTAAATATTGTAAAAAGGAAAGTAATCGCAGTAGTAATCATTCTATGCAATTTTGCATATAAGACAATAAATAGAGATGATATGAAAATATTCAAAATTTATGGGATTTAAAGAAATTTTAGCTTTGCTGTTGTGTAATAAATAAAATTACCCTTATTTTAGATCTGGTGACCAAAAAATGTACAAAAATTTTAAATTCAATAAAGTGTAGAATATGTACAATAAGAGCTATAGCTATAGCAATTGGAAGACTTTTAAATTATACGGCTTACCATTAAAAGTATCAAATAAGTCACCTCAATGCAAAAAAAAGTATATGTTAAATACAAATTAAGGTATTTGAAAATTGTGAAATTATTTCCCAAAGGGAACATTTTCAGGCAGTGTTATAATTGCTGATAATAACTAGAGCCATTTTTGAAAGTAATGAATTTGTACCTGGTGGTATCAACAAACATGTTATCTTTAATAGTTTTCTTACTCAAATCTCACTTCCTATAATTACGGTAGTTTCCATATAATATAATATATGAACAACCAACAAAGGAAATATGGTAGGGTAGAAAAAGCACTTGTAGTGGGAGGGCCTGCATTCAATTCCTGACCCAGTTTCTTGGTCAATGTATAATATCCACCAAGTTACTTAATCTCCTTAGACCTTAGTTTTGTGAAAATCCAGAATTTCAATACAAGTTAAAAGATGCATATTCATTTAAAAATGCCTTAGCATGTTTTAAGGATCAGCTTCCCTCTAGTGCTTTAAAATTTCATTTTACATACTTCTTGAAGATGTGTCTATCATGTAAAGTAAAATTTGCCTACAGGGGAAAATCTCAATACTGATTGATTTCATATAAATAAAGGCAATTTATACCATGTGAGGGGCAGCTGGGTGATGCAGTGGAGAGTGCCAGATCTAGAGTCAGGAAGACTTGTCTTCCTAAATTCAAAATTTGCTTCTAGTTTAGTGACCCTAAGCAAGTCATTCAACCCACTTTTCTTCAGTTTCCTCATTTGTCAGAAGAGCTGTATAAGGAAATGGTAAACTATTCTAGTATCTTTGTCAGGAAAAACCCCAAATTGAGTCAGGAAGAGTAAGGCATGACTAAAAAACAACTGAACATATGCTATATATCAATAAAGAATAATTGGGTTTGAGAGCAAGGTAAAGTAAGAGAGTCAAAGAAGTTGTCATTTCCATGAAATGCTTTTGTTTTTTCTGGTTCTGAGAAATTACTTCCTCCTACCCTTTTGAACTTTTTTCTTTATATCCCAATTTCTTCCCTTTTGGACTGGATTAAAAGACATGTACAAAGAGATACAAAACTCTTTTCTTCTTGTATACCCTTCCTCTAGAAATGGGAAGTATTTTAAATTTATGAGCAGATACCAATAGCTCTTTCCCAGAGATCACTTCTAGACTGGAGATCTCAAATATCATCAAGAAATGAATTGCTCCATTCTGTTCACCACTAATAGTTTAGGGTTCATTAGGGGCAAGTTTTTGTTTTCTGAAATTTTGGGACAATACTTGGAACACATCTCTTGTAAATAAATTTGAACCTTGAGTTCGAATAAAGTAGTTTTAATAAACATAAGTAAAATAATAATGACTAACTCAAAATTATTACCATTTCTGTGTTTATTTTTCAATTGGATTTATTAGTAATTGGCATTTGGTGTTGTAACATCATAGTTTGTGAAATAAGATTGATAATAGTTTATCAATATATTACTCACAGAACTTGATAAGAACTCAAAAGTATTTTTTTTTAGTTCTTCTTACATAATGAAATTATTTTTGGCCTATTTTAATTTTTGCATTTGTTTCTAGGATTCCGTAACTTACATATCGATGATCAGATAACCCTTATTCAATATTCTTGGATGAGTCTAATGGTGTTTGGATTGGGGTGGAGATCATATAAACATGTCAGTGGTCAAATGCTATATTTTGCACCTGATCTGATACTTAATGAGTAAGTATATTAGCTTGCCTATTAAGAGTTTTTAGAAAAGTTTCATGGTATTTAATAACTCTAAGTAGGACATTTTGCTGATAGGTTTAGCTATCACAAAAATAAAATTCTTTTCAAGAAGATAATTTAAAAAAATGTCATTTTATTTATATCATGATGACCAAGAGTTCTCCTTTTCATCTGTTATGTTTGAGCTTTAATTAATTTTCTCAATTAAAAATATTTGAAATATTAAAGACATAAGTCTAGTTGTATATTATTATTACTAAAGTTAATACCAGAAAAAGGTAGTATTATACCTTTTAAAAAGTTAAAATATAATTTAACATGAAAAGAAATAGATTTTTTTTCTACTGGAAAGATTCTATTGGAAAGAAAAATGAGAAAGAATAAGTAAACTAACTTAGTGATATATAATTTTCTGCAATAATGCTTGTATCTATCATGAAGAAAAATCTTGTCACAAAATAATTTTATTTATTAAAATAAATTATAATTGTCAATTTAATCTTGCTTATTACATTTGTTTTAATAGTTACCTTTCAAAGTAATAATTGCTAATGCTTATATAAGTTTTAAGGTTTGCAAAGCACTTGACATAATCGTATTTCAACTTCACAGCACTAAGAGGTTGGCACTTTTATTGTGTCCACATTACAGATGAGGAAACTCAATCTGAAAGAAGTTAAATAACTTTGCCTAAAATTATGTAATGAAGCAGGATTCAAACAGTTCTTCCTGACTAGAAGTCAGGATATCTAAAGGAATATTTATTTATTTATTTTAATTTAATTTTTTTTTATTTTATTTGAATAACATATGTGTGGGTAATTCTTCAACAATAACCCTTACATAGCTTTCCGTTACAAATTTTTCCCCCAACTCCCCACCCCTCCCCTAGATGGCAGGATATCCACTACATGTTAATTATGTTAAAATATTGGCAAATCGAATATATGTATACATATTTCCAAACTTGTCATTGTTGTGCAAGAAAAATCTTGTCTACACAAACGATATATCAGATAAAGGAAACACAATGTAAGCAAACATCAATCAAGGAGTATGAGAATGTTATGTTGTGGTCCACATTTCACATCCCTCTCTCTGGGTGTATATGGCTTTCTTCAGTGAACAATTGGAGGTGGTTTGAAACATTTCATTGTTGAAGAGAGCCATGTCCATCAGAATTGATCGTCATATTATACTGTTGTTGCCGTGTATAATGATCTCCTGGTTCTGCTCATTTCACTCAGCATCAGTTCATGCAAGTCTCTCCAGGCCTCTCTGAAATCATCTTGCTGGTCATTTCTTACAGAACAATAATATTCCATAATATTCATATACCATAATTTATTCAGCCATTCTCCAATTGAAGGGCATCTATTCAATTTCCAGTTTCTAGCCACCACAAAAAGGGCTGCCACAAACATTGTTGCACATGTGGGGCCCCTTCCTTCCTTTATGATTTCTTTGGGATATAAGCCCAATAGAAATGCTGCTGGGTCAAAGGGTATGCACAGTTTGATAACTTTTTGAGCATAGCTCCAAATTGTTCTCCAGAATGGCTGTATCCATTCACAGCTCCACCAACAATGCATCAGTGTCCCAGCCCTCCCACATCCCCTCCAACATTCATCATTAACTTTTCCTGTCATTTTAGCCAATCTGACAGGTGTGAAGTGGTATCTCAGGATTGTCTTGATTTGCATTTCTCTGATCAATAGTGATTTGGAGCACCTTCTAAAGGAATATTTAAATTCTAAAACAAAATACCATGTATTTCAGAATTCTTATTTGAGCTTACATATTACTTTAAACATATTAGCCTATGCCAATTTAATTATTATAAAGTTACCCTGACAAAGTTTTTATAAGGTTAATTTTTGTAAAATGAATATTTTCCATAAAATTTATTGCAACACAAACATTAATATATGCAAACATTGCAACTAGAAACTCTGGGCCCCATCTTGAAAATCCTACTATGTAGTAATTTATCAATTTCCTGACTCTTGGAACTCTATCATCTTTATTGTATGCCAAAACCATGCAAATTTTTCATTTTCCTGAACATCACTTGCTTCTTTATTCATAATTCTTAGAATTTTGCGGTCCTTCTGTTTTGGTCTGTGTTTTTTACATTGTGATTCAATAGAACATGTAACGGATGCCTTTTTTAATTCTTCCTATCTGCCTAACTATTTTTGCAGTAGTAGAAGTAGTAGAAGTTTTTTAAACTTCTGCACTTACATTTCTAACTTTCTAGTAAGATTACTGCAGTCTGAAAATCCTTTATCATTAAAGCTTTAGGTAACATCGAAAATAATCTTTTCTTATTTTATGAAACACATTTTTATTGGACTTGAATTCCAAATATTGAATTTATTTGTAAATGAAAGTACCTTGTATGAAAAAATAGGCAAGATTGCTTAGTGATATCACATTCTCTGAAAATATTATAATGTTCAGTTTTCTGAGATGCTGTATTGTTTTCCTTGCTGTTATTTTATTTATTTCTTTTTATTTTTTGTGGTATTGCAAGACAGCGAATGAAAGAATCATCCTTCTATTCCTTATGCCTTACCATGTGGCAGATCCCACAAGAGTTTGTCAAGCTTCAAGTTACTCAAGAAGAATTCCTCTGTATGAAAGTATTACTGCTTCTTAATACAAGTAAGTAATTAACTCTTAGGGTTCATTATTAAAATATAAGACAATATAAGGTTTATTTGGTGATCATTTATAGTGTCTGCAAAAGAGAAAAGCACTCTGTAATATGAGCATCATCTTTACATTTTTTAATTCAGTTCAACAAACATGCATTAAAGCAGGCCAGGCGTTACACAAGGAACTGGAGAAAAGACAAAAAATGAAAGTCTCTACCTCGAAGGAGCTAACAGAGTATCGAAGAGAAGCAACATTTTTACAAATAGGGGATGATGGGTGTTGGGCTGCAGGGAATTCAGGCACAGCAAGGAAAGCCCAATCCAAGAAGTGGCATTCCAAGTGTGCTTTGAAGGGATTTTAGAGATTTCCTGAAGGAGAGCATCAGGTCATGGAGAATAGTCTGTGACAGTGCGGGGAGTAGGTAGCCTCTAGGTGGTGGAGTAGAGCCTCAGCCCGGGAGGCTGGAGGACCTGAGTTCAAATTTGGCCTCAGACACTTGATACCCACCAACTGTGTGATTCTGAGCAAGTTACTTAACCCAGATTGCCTCACAAGAAAGAAATACAGAAAAGAAAAATACATGAAGTGAGCAGAGCTGACAAGAGTAGCAAGAAGCAGCACAGCAAACTCCCCACCACTCTGCCTTCCCTTCCCTCACCAAAAACATCTCCAAACAAACACAATTTTTTAAAATACTCTGCTGAATCCTAATGAGGAAACTGAAGGAAAAGTTACAAATCGTTTTTCTAGTACAAGTCTGCACAGAAGACACACCCAGAGATCTGTGAATGCTGGATTTGGGGTCCAACCAACAACTCAACAAGAGCATACAGCTCCAATGCCGGGCAAGAGAGGATCCCAGATTTTAGAGCAGGTGCCAGCTGGCAGTTTTGTGACCCACCATCTCGTTCTTCATTGCCGGGTTAACCAAGGAAAGTTCTGTGCCTACCAATGGCACTCTTGACTGAGGAGCAGTTGTAGATCCTGAAATGCATATGGAGTGAGGAACAAGAAACATTCACTGTGGTGTGACTCAGATCCCAGAAGCAGAGCTAGGTTTTGGTTTCAGCTTCTAACCCATTCTGAAGCCTGCAGAGGAATGAGCAAAACAGGTATTCTACTCCAAAGAGAAGTCTTCAATTCTGGCATTGAACTAGCAGAATTTCCCAAATGGGTGATAGTGACTGAGTCCAACACCAGAGTACTGTTGCTCAGACCAGTTTAGAAGTACTGGAAGTTTGCATGTCCTTAGTATGAGCTGTCCCTAAGATCCTTCAATAGCAAACACTTAATATACCAAAAAAGCTGCAGCCAGACCAACCCAAAATGCTCAGAGCCCAGCCCTAACATCAGAGTTGAAGTCAGGAAGTAGGCTGGAAGAATGATAAAATTAAAAAAAAAAAAGAATCCCAATGTTTAAAAAAAAAAACTATTATGATAGCAGTGAAGCTCAAAACACAACCTTAGAAAAAAGAGAATGACTCCAAAACATTTTCAAGCAAAGCTTCAAAGAAAAAATATAGCTTTGGTACAGATTGAAATAGAATTCTTAGAAAAAATAAGATGTTTTGTTGATGTTTATTTAAGATTTAAAATGTTTTTGTAAATGAAATATGAATGCTAGAGGAAAATAAAAAGAAATGAGAACTATGAAAGAAAGAATTGGAAAAGGAATTAATAGCCTAGCACAAGCAGTACAAAACCTTGCCCAATCAACAAATCCCCTGAAAATTAGAATAGACTAAAAAGAATCAAATGATTCCATGAGACAATAAGAAATGTTTTTTTTTTTTATTTTAAACTGAAGAGATAGGGAAATGTTAAGTAATCTCATAGTAAAAATAACTGGCATGTAAAGCAGATCAAGAAAGAAAAACATGAGAAACATCTAATTATTTGAAGTTTATGACCTCCTCCCCCAAAGAAAACCTAGGCATTTTATTTCAAGAAATCTTAAAGTTGCTCAGATCTGTTAGAATCCAAAAGCAAAGTAGAAATAGAAAAAAAACACTAGTTACTTACTAAAAATGGTGAAAAATTAAGTCTCAGAAACATTTAATCCAAATCCAAATCATCAAAGCCAAAGAACAATACTGCAAAGAATTCAAATATCAAGGAGCCACAGTCAGTATCACACACTACATAGTAGCCACTATAAAAAGGAGCAGAGAGTTTGAAATGATATTCCAGAAGAAAAGACTATAGTATTACAAACAAGAATAAATGACCCAAAAAATGAATGTAATTCTACATGGGAAAAAGTAGACTTTTAATAAAATAGAGTAATTCTAAGCATTCCTGATAAAGTATTAAAGTTGCCCTTCACTCAGTAGGGAAATAGGAGGAATAGAGAAAAGGAAGAAGGAGGAATAAAGGGAGGAGAGATTGAAGGAAAGATTAATTGTAAAAAAAACAGACTCTTAAGGTGTACAGAAATATTTAGACCTCTTTTTGAGGTAATAAAAAGGATGTCCTTAAATTAGGTGATGGTTCAATAACATGATATTTAAATGCGATGAACTATTATTTTGTTGTAACAAATGATAAAGGAAATGGTTTCAGAGAAACCTGAGAAGACTTGATTGAACTGATGCATAATAAAGTGAGCAGAACCAGAATATAATTTATACAATGACAGTAATATGGTAAGCACAAAAAAACTTGCAGGCATTTAGGGATTCTGATCAGCATAATGACCAACTGCAATTCCAGAGGATTACTAATGATACACACTATCCATCTCCAGATAGAGAAGTAAAAAAAAAAAAAGATAGAAAAGTAAAAGTACAGTTCCTTGATTTTACATGTTAGTTTCAGGGTGCTTGTTTTTCTTTTTAACTCTGATTTGAAGGAAGCATGAGTAATAGAAAGCAGATTTTTGCTGATTAAAATTTTAAATGAAAAAATATGTGTAGAAGTATAAGGGAAGCTCTATGTTGCAAAGAAAGAGAACCATATCATTGCTCTTATTCCATCTCTTACCTGAGATGGATTAAAGCATAAAAAGGCTAGAATGAGGCAAACACTATTTTATGAAGAACTTTAAAAGTAAGACAGAGGATTTCATTTGCAATCCTAGAGGAAATAGGGTACCACTGATTTTATTGAGCAAGGGAATAACATGGTCAGATCTGTACTTTCAGAGAATCACTTTAAAGATCAGAGAAGTTCATATTTTATCATAAAGGCAGGAAGGAGCCACTAAAACCTCCTGAAATGGAAAGAGACATGGTTAGATCTGTGCTTTAGAAATATTGGTTTGAAAACTGCATGGAAGAGGGATTGAAGAAGGTAGTATCTATTAGAGGTCTAGAACCACTTACAAGCTAGTGAAGTATTCAACGCAAAACATTCCCCCTTCTCAGGAAAGAAATGATAGATGATAGAATAGAATGCTATATATGTTGTTAGATATGATTAATCTGTCTTTGTTTTATTTACCTGTTTTTCTTTGTTACATGGAAGAGTTCTATAGAGTTAAGAGTTATTGGGAAGTGACTATTGTAAAACAAAACAAATCTTTTTTCTCCAAAAAAAGAAACTATTACCAAGACCAAAAAAAATGTCTTCTATGTCTCCCCATCATCTCTAGGATAAAATACAGACTCCTCAGATGTGCATTTGCCTCTCCACAGGCTGTCTTCAATGTATTTTTTTTCAGATTTATTTTGTAATACCCAATTCATAATACTCACATTCATAGTATTCAATTCACATTTAAATTAAAAATACTTTCCATCATTTTCTGTACTTTTCTAATTGGCATAATTGTTTTTCCCTGAATTTGATATTCGACCTCCTATCCATTAGCCTATATGCCTTCACACAGACTTTCCATGATCCCTTAACATTTCTCTCCCTCCTAAAATCACCTTGTTTTCATATTTATATATCTACTTATTTCTTTATTTATTTTTATTTATAAGTACCCTGGCAAATATAAGCTCCTTAAATAAAGAAAATTTCATTTTATACTTTATATGCTCAATACATGGCAAAGCACCTTATGCAAGCTTCTGCTAAATGCTGATTATGCTGGGGATAGAAATGCAGATTTTAAAAATGACATTCCATACTCTCAACGAGCTTGCATTCAAATGGGGGAAGACAACACATAAAAGAGGAGCTAAAAATAAGAAGAAACCCATGTAGGGAACTGGATGGCTAATTATCATAGAAAGGGAGATAGCTTGTCTGGGAACTTAACCCAAATTGAAAGTTTTGAGACAAAGTCATCAATTGGAGAAGGTCCAGCAAGAGTGGTATTGGGTGGCAACTGAGGCATGATGGCATAGTACACAGTCTCAGGGATAGTTGGTCAACTGAATTGAACTATTTGAATTGAAAGAAATATAAATCTAAACAAGTGGTAGCAATAGAAATAAAGAAGAGTTATACATGAAAGATGTCTTGGAATAAGAACTAAGTTTGTAGAGGTTGACAAGAAAACAGCTCCCTACTAGGTAGCAAAATTTTAAGACCTTGGGAGCTTATAAATACTGTATATTTAGGCATCAGCCAGGTTTTTAATCTCTATTAATTAGGAGTGTAAGTTAGTCCACACATCAATGAAATCAAGGGTCATTTGAGGTATTAAAGAAATCAATACTCACTTTTCACCCCATCTATCAGTTTTTATCTTACTATTTATAGCTTGATACTTTCTTAGGTTTTGAAGCTTAGATTGGGAGTCAGTTTTTGAGTAGTAGAGTGGAATGGATATGATAGATTTGTGACAGAGATAAAATAATAATTTAGATGTACTTTCACTTCCACAACCACCACAAGATTTCATTAAGTCTAAGAAATTATCCCAGGCATTATGGACCTCTCCATTTTGAGTAATCTGCATGACTTCTTAAAAGAGTCCTCTACATTAGTGGTATATCTCATTACCATTAACATTAGGAATCTTTGAGCTGGATTGGTGTGTTTTTATTAAATAAAATGAAGACTTTAAAAAAAAAACTAGAATTTTTATTTCAAAAGATAAATATAATAAAGGATTTCTCATAAGTGCACATAATATTAATCATTTTGTATGATGTTTTAAATCTTTCATTTAAAAGAATTTATAGAGTTGATTAAATATCCTAAGATATAAAATGGTATATATTAATAACACATTTTGTGTTGAGTAGCTAACTTATTTTCCAACAGTTATTATGAGGGTCAGTATTCTTTTCCATTTTTCAGATAAGGATATCAATTTGCCAAAAGCTAGCTATTTAGTTTTATTTACAAAGGATACCATTTTAGTGCATCCTGATTTTGTCTCCAGTTGTGTGTGCTAATAAAAATGTAAGGAGCTTAAAGAAGTAGTCTGTATTAAGCTTCAAAGGGCCGCTAGGTAGTGCAGTGAATAGTTTCAGGTGTTAGAGTCCAGAAGACTCAAATTCCTGAGTTCAAATGTAGCCTCGGACTTAATAGCTGTGTGATCCTGTGCAAGTCACATAACCCTTTTGCCTCAGTTTCCTCATCTGTAAAATGAGCTGGAGAAAGAAATGGCAAACCACTCCAGTATCTTTGTCACAAAAACTCTTAAGTAGGTAACTAAGGGTCTAACACTACTGAAAACTACTGTATCAACATAAGATCAAATATCTAAATATTTACAATCATATATGGTTGAGTGGTTGACTTTTTTGTTCACACTTTTATTGTATTTATCAGGATGCACATAGAATATATGCTAATAAAATTAGATCTTAGGAGGTGAATTTTTGTAACAAAACAGATAATTACAGATTTTTATTGGGAATTTGAAGCTATGTAAACTTTCTCTGAATTATCTAGTTAGTTCAGTACCTAAAGGAAGCTTGCACATGTCATCATATTGCCATGTAACACAGTCTTCACTATTAATGGAATCAATATATAATTAAATATCCAGTAAAAAAGTAAATCATGACTAGACTATTTAGGGATTAACTATTCCTGGGTCAAAAAAAATCTAATGTACTGTTTTTCCCAAGAAATGTTACTCATAATAATTATCTTCTTTTAGTTCCATTGGAAGGACTGAGAAGTCAGAACCAGTTTGATGAGATGAGATCAAGCTACATTAGAGAGCTCATCAAAGCCATTGGTTTGAGGCAGAAAGGAGTTGTGGCTAGCTCACAGCGTTTCTATCAACTGACAAGATTTATGGACTCCCTGCATGATGTAAGTGTTTTCCTTTTCACATTACCAGTAACTGATTCCTGCATTTCTGTTTTTTAATTATTCAAACTTAAATTTAATTTTGCATGATTCTTTCAAAGCTTCTGTGTATAAATATTGCAGAAAGTATAGTTATTTAGACCATGTTGCTGTAAGCTTATGCTATTTATTTGTCATAGATAAAAATGTTCTTCTTAAAATCTTTATGAGAAGATTCACATATTGTAGAGAATATTTTCATTTCTTACTCTGAAATTATAGTATTACTTACCTGAAATGCTCCTTAAGTATATTGTTATTTTTTAAAAAAAGTAGTTGCTCTGAGTATGTTGTGTCTTTTTTTCTTACCTATTTCTTACCCATCTGTCAAACAAAACAGCTTGTGAAACAGCTCCATCTCTACTGCTTGAACACATTTATCCAGTCCCGGGCACTGAGTGTTGAATTTCCAGAAATGATGTCTGAAGTTATTGCTGCACAGTTACCCAAGATCCTTGCAGGGATGGTGAAACCTCTTCTCTTTCATAAAAAATGAATGTTGACTTTTTTTCTTCTTAAAAATGGATTACATTATGTGGAATTTCTGTTTTGTTTTGTTCAAGATTTTGGTGTCTTAAAATTTTTAAATATTCTGCTCAGCGCCTTATACTTGTAATATATATAACATGCAGAGTAAATTTAAGAGAGATATTGTGGAACACAAATGTGTTTACTTTATAAAGCATAATTAGTATTTTGTAAGTGTTTGTGTACTCATATTTTCTTTTAAAATTGACAAGATCGGAAAAGTACTTAAAATTGAATGCTAAAATAAACTTAATCTGCATTTTATTTCATAGAATTTAAAGAGAACTTTTTTTCCCCTTTTCATTTAACAAACTTCAACCTAAAGGACAATTGTACAGTCAATAAAAAGTTCATTGCACACTTTGCTTCTATTTAGCTCTTTTTTGATTCTTCCTATTTACCTATTACCTGTGTGGAAACTGTTGTTCCAGCTTAATATTTCTCAATCTAAGTAGCCATAAACCATGATGGTATTACACACACACACACACACACACACACACACACACACACACACACACAAAAACTATTGCTGATACACATCTAATTAGCTGCTTGGTGGAGTGATACATGTGGCTTGTTAGTTTTCCTCCCACAATGTCTGAACTCTTACTCTCTATTTTTACTCTTCCCTTTCTTAGTCTCTTGGCCCTCCCTTTCTTCTTACCATCCCTCATTAATGTTATCATGTGGTGCCATCTTGTCTATCTGAAAATCTCCCAATCAGAGGCTTCCCAAAGCAAAAGAGAATCTACATTATTCTTATTGTCACCTTCTCAAAAGTTGCCACATTTTGAGGTTCAATGATTTTCTGTCTTAAACATAATGTTTTATAAATGAGTAAAATAATTAATATAAATAGGTCAACTAGAAGCAAAATGTATACACTACAGGACTCAGGAGAAGAATAGGAGGTAATCAGGAAAGGTATATCATAAAGGGACTCCCTACATAGGAGAATGATACTTATAAAAACTTACTCGTGATTATGGCAGCTAACAGGGGTATGTGTTTACATAAATGTGTGTATGTGTGTCCATATATGTGTGTATATCTAAATATAGATATAGATATTTATATATGTATATATAGAGAGAAAGAACCCAGATGTTACTTGAATATGAAGGTATAATATTTAAAAAATAAAATTAAGGGTGAGAGAGAAATGTATGGGAGAATAAGAAAGGGAAAGAGAATGGCATAAATTATCTGCTATAAAAAAGCAAGAAAAAAGCTTTTATAGTAGAGGGAAAGGGGAAGAAAAAGGGAAGTGAATGATTCTTATTCTCATCAGAATTGATTCAAAGAATAAACAAAATACATACTCAATATAAGTATGGAAATCGCTCTTACCCTGCAGAAAAATAGGAGGAGAAGAAAATACGGGAAGAAAGGGGCAGAGTGATAGAAAAGAGGCATGTTGAGGTAGGGATGGTCAATAGCAAAGTAATTTTGAGGAAGATCAGGTTGTAAGGAAAAAGAGATTAGAATAAACAGGGGGAAAATACAATTGGCAATTGGGGATAGAATTTTGAAGCAAATTTCTCAGTGTTAAAACGAATATAAAAATTTATTTTACATGTAGGGAAAATAAAGACATAAAATATTAAAGAGATAAGCAAAATGTGTGTGGGGGGAAATTTATACAATAAAAATACAATAAAGAGAAATCACTTTGAAAGCTATAAGAACAGAAAGGGCCTCACATGTGCAAGAATGTTTGTGGCAGCTCTTTTTGTAGTGGCTAGAAACTGGTAACTGAATGGATGCCCATCAATTGGAGAGTGGCTGAATAAATTAGGGTATATGAATGTTATGGAATATTATTGCTCTGTAAGAAACGACGAGCAGGACGATTTCAGAGAGGCCTGGAGAGACTTACATGAACTGATGCTGAGTGAAATGAGCAGAACCAGGAGATCATTATTCACTGCAACAACAATACTATATGAGGATCAGTTCTAATGGGCATGACTCTCTTCAACAATGAAATGCTTCAAACCAGTTCCAATTGTTCACTGAAGAAAGCCATATACACCCAGAGAGAGGGATGTGAAATGTGGACCACAACATAACATTTTCATGTTCTCTATTGAGGTTTACTTGCATTGTATTTCCTTCATCGGATTATTCTTTCCTGTAGATATGATTTCTCCTGCACAAAAAATGATGCAATAACTATACATATATTCGATTTCTTAAGTATTCTAACATAATTATCATGTAGTGGACATCCTGCCATCTAGGGGAGGGGTGGGGAGTAGGGGGGAAAAATTTGTAACAGAAAGCTTTGTAAGGGTTAATGTTTAGGAATTACCCATACATATGTTTTGCAAATAAAAAGTATTAATAATTTAAAAAAAGAAAGCTATAAGAACAGTAGACTTAGCATCCATGATTCCAGAGGACCCAGGGTAAAACATTCTATCCAGTTAATATATATTTTTATATGTTACTAATAAGGAAATATTATTTTGTTTGACTATGCATATTTGTTATAAGAAAATTATTTTCTTTCTCATTTTTCAGTGAGGTAGGGAATGAGAGAGAAATAAAACATTTGTTTAACTTAAAAGCACAAGTAATAAGCTTCAGGAAGCTACAAATATGAAATGTTGCATGCACTTTCATATGAGCTCACCAAATTATTATTATGTTTAATAGTTTATTTTTTTTTAACAAGGGAGCCTATAGAAGATAATCTGGAAGTGTTTATAATATAAAAATATAACATTTCAATAAATCTGTGTGTAAACACAGACACATATATTACTTATTACTATTAATAATATTACTTAATAGCATATATATGTATACAAACCACTCCCCACCCAAATGAGACCTTTATCACACAAATTTATTTTAAGGATAGATATGTGTGTGTATATATACATTTATTTACTTATACAACGGTGTGTATAGTTCTTTCCATGCTTCTCTGTATTTGTTGCATTCAGCATTTCTTTTTTTAAATATTATGCCATTTTTCCAAATAGATGGAATCAACATTCACCTTCACAAAACCTTGTATACCAAATGTTTCTCCTTTCCCTCATTTCCCCTTCACCAAGACAAGCAAGCAATACAATATAAGTTAAACGTGCAGTTTTCTAAACATATTTGCATATTTGTCACGCTGTGCAAGAAAAATCAAAAGGGAAAAAATGAGAAAAAACAAACAAACAAACAACAATGAGATAAAAAGGTGAAAATATGATGCTTTGATCTACATTCAGTCTCTATAAGTCTCTCTCTGGATGATAATGGCTCTTTTCATCATAAGTCTATTGGAACTTCTTTGAATGGCCTCATTATTGAAAAGAGCCAAGACTATAATAGTTTGTAATCACAGAGTCTTGTTGTTGCTATGTACAATGTTCTCCTGGTTCTGGTCATTTCACTTATCATCAGTTCATGGAAATCTTTCCGGGCTTTTTTTGAAATCAGTCTACTCATCATTTCTTGTGGAACAATAATATTCCATAACATTCATAGGCCATAACTTACTCAGCCATTCCCCAATTGATGGGCATCCACTCAATTTCTAATTCCTTGCCAGTACAAAAAAAGTTGCTACAAAATTTTTGCAAATGTAGCTCCTTTAACCTCTTTTATGATCTTTTTTGGAAAACAGACCCAGTGGAGAACATTGCTAGATCAACGAGTATGCACTGTTTTATAATTCCTTGGGCATAGTTTCAAATTCCTCTCCAAAATGGTTGGATAATTTCACATACATGTCCCAGTCTTCCCACATCCCCTCCAACAGTTATCATTATCTTTTCTTGTCATTAACTTAGCCAATCTGAAAGGTGTGAAGTGGTACCTCAGAGCTGTTTTAATTTGCCTTTTTCTAATAGTGATTTAGAGTATTTTTTCAGATGACTGGAAATGGCTTTAATTTTTTCATCTGAAAATTGTCTTTGACCATTTATAACTTGAAGAATGGCTTGTATTATAAATTTGAATCAATGCTCTATATATTTTTGAAATGAGGTCTTTGTTAAAAACACTGGTTGTAAAAAATTTCCCCAGCTTTCTGCTTCCCTTCTTATCTTGCTATCTTGGTTTTTGCCTGGATAAAAAACTTTTTTAATTAAATGTAATCGAAATTATCTATTCTGCATTTCAAAGTATTTTCTAGTTCTTTGGCCATAAATTCCTCCCTTCTCCACAGATCTGGGAGGTACACTATTGCTTGTTTTTCTGTGCGGTTTTTTTTTTTTTAAATAAAGCTTTTTATTTACAAAACATATGAGTGACCTTTCAACATTGACCTTTGCAAAAACTTTTTTTTTTCCCAAGCTTTTCCCCTCCTTCCCCCCACCCCCCACCACTAGATGACAGGTAATCTAATACATGCTAAATAGGATAAATTATATGACAAATACAATACATGTATACATATCTATACAGTTATCTTACTGCACAAGAAACATCAGATCTAGAAAGAGAAGAAGAAAAAAACAACCTAAGAAGGAAAACAAAATGCATGGAAATATTCATAGAAAGTGTTAAAATGCTGTGTTGTGGTTCACACTCAGTTCCCATAGGCCTCTCTCTGGATGTATATGACTATCTTCATCACTGAACAATAGGAACTGGTTTGAATCACATCATTGTTGAAGAGAACCATGTCCATCAAAATTGATCATTGTATAGTCTTGTTGCTGTGTATAATGTTCTCCTGGTTCTGCTGATTTCACTCAGCATCAGTTCATGCAAGTCTCTCCAGGTCTCTCTGAAATCCTCCTGTTGGTCGTTTCTTAAAGAACAATAATATTCCATAACATTCATATACCATAATTTATTCAGCCATTCTCCAATTGATGGGCATCCTTTCAATTTCCAGTTTCTTGCCACTACAAAAAGGGCTGCCACAAACATTTTTGCACATGTGGGGCCCTTTCCCTCCTTTAAAATCTCTTTGGGATATAGGCCCAGTAGAAACACTGCTGGGTCAAATAGTATGCACAGTTTGATAACTTTTTGAGCATAGCTCCAAATTGCTCTCCAGAATGGTTGGATCCGTTCACAGTTCCACCACTATGTATCAGTGTCCCAGTTTTCCCACATCCCCCCCAACAGTTATCATTATCATTTCCTGTCATTTTAGCCAATCTGACAGGTGTGTAGTGGTATCTCAGAGTTGTCTTAATTTGCATTTCTCTGATCAATAGTGACTTATAGTTTCAATTTCTTCGTCTGAAAATTGTCTGTTCATATCTTTTGACCATTTGTCAATTGGAGAATGGCTTGAATTCTTATATATTTGAGTCAATTCTCGATATATTTTAGAAATGAGGCCTTTATCAGAACTTTGGATGTAAAAATATTTTCCCAGTTTACTGCTACCCTTCTAATCTTGTATGCATTCATTTTGTTTGTACAAAAACATTTTAACTTGATACACTCAAACTTATCTATTTTGTGATTAATGATGACCTCTAGTTCTTCTTTGGTCACAAATTCCTTCCCCGTCCACAGGTCTGAGAGGTAAACCATCCTACATTGTTCTAATTTGTTTATAATATCATTCTTTATGCCTAGATCATGAATCCATTTTGACCTTATTTTGGTATATGGTGTTAGGTGTGGGTCAATGCCTAATTTCTTCCATACTAGTTTCCAATTATCCCAACAGTTTTTGTCAAATAGTGAGTTTTTATCCCAAAAACTGAGATCTTTGGGTTCATCAAACACTAGATTACTATTGTCATTGAGTATTTTGTCCTGTGAACCTAACCTATTCCACTGATCCACTACTCTGTTTCTTATCCAGTACCAAATGGTTTCGGTGACCACTGCTTTATAATATAGTTTTAGATCTGGTGTAGCTAGGCCACCCTCATTTGCATTTTTTTCATTAATTCCCTTGAAATTCTTGACCTTTTTTTTTCCAGATGAATTTTGTTGTTATTTTTTCTAGGTCAGTTAAATAATCTCTTGGGAGTTTGATTGGTATAGCACTAAATAGATAGATTAGTTTAGGTAGTATTGCCATCTTTATGATATTCGCTCGACCTATCCAAGAGCACTTGATGTTTTTCCAATTGTTTAGATCTGACTTTATTTGTGTGAAGAGTGTTTTGTTGTTTTGCTCATATAGATCCTGACTTTCCCTTGGCAGATATATTCCCAAATATTTTATACTATCGATAGTTATTTTGAATGGAATTTCTCTTTGTATCTCTTGCTGTTGCATTTTGTTGGTGATGTATAAAAATGCTGATGATTTATGTGGATTTATTTTGTATCCTGCAACTTTGCTAAAATTATGGATTAATTCTAATAGTTTTTTAGTGGATTCTATAGGGTTCTCTAAGTAGACCATCATATCATCTGCAAAGAGTGATAATTTGGTTTCCTCATGACCTACTCTAATTCCTTTAATCTCTTTTTCTTGTCTTATTGCCAAGGCTAGCATTTCTAATACAATATTAAATAGTAATGGTAATAGTGGGCAACCTTGTTTCACCCCTGATCTTATTGGGAATGGTTCCAGTTTATCACCATTACATATGATGCTAGCTGATGGTTTTAAATAGATGCTACCGACTATTTTAAGGAAAAGTCCATTAATTCCTATACTCTCTAATGTTTTTAATAGGAATGGATGTTGGATTTTATCAAATGCTTTTTCTGCATCTATTGAGATTATTATATTTTTTTGTTAATTTGTTATTAATATAGTCAATTATGTTAATAGTTTTCCTAATATTGAACCATCACTGCATTCCTGGTATAAATCCTACTTTGTCATGGTGTATTATTCTGGGAATGATTTTCTGTAATCTCTTTGCTAATATTTTATTTAAGATTTTTGCATCAATATTCATTAAGGAGATTGGTCTATAATTTTCTTTCTCTGTTTTTGTTTTACCTGGTTTAGGTATCAGTACCATGTCTGTATCATAAAAGGAGTTTGGTAGGAGTCCTTCATTCCCTATTTTTTCGAATAGTTTATATAATATTGGAGTTAATTGTTCTTTAAATGTTTGGTAGAATTCACATGTAAATCCATCTGGTCCTGGGGATTTTTTCTTAGGGAGTTGATTAATGACTTGTTCTATTTCTTTTTCTGAAATGGGCCTATTTAAGTAATTTATTTCCTCTTCTGTTAATCTGGGCAATCTATATTTTTGTAGATATTCCTCCATTTCACTTAGGTTATCAAATTTATTTGCATACAGTTGGGCAAAGTAACTCCTGATTATTGCTCTAATTTCCTCTTCATTGGTGGAAAGTTCTCCCTTTCATTTTTGAGACTAACAATTTGATTTTCCTCTTTCCTTTTTCGAATTAAATTAACTAGAGGTTTATCTATTTTGTTGGTTTTTTCATAAAACCAACTTTTAGTTTTATTTATTAATTCAATAGTTTTTTTACTTTCAATTTTACTAATCTCTCCTTTTATTTTTAGGATTTCAAGTTTGGTATTTGATTGGGGGTTTTTAATTTGTTCTTTCTCTAGTTTTTTTAGTTGCAAGCCCAATTCATTGATTTTCTCTTTCTCTATTTTATGCAAATAAGCATCTAGAGATATAAAATTTCCCCTTATTACCGCTTTGGCTGTATCCCATAAATTTTGGTATGTTGTCTCATTATTGTCATTCTCTTGGATGAAATTAGTAATTGTGTCTGTGATTTGCTGTTTTACCCATTCATTCTTTAGGATAAAATTATTTAGTTTCCAATTGCTTTTTGGTCTATTTTCTCCTGGCCTTATATTGCATGTGATTTTTATTCCGTCATGATCTGAAAAAAATACATTTATTATTTCTGCCTTCCTGCATTTGATTTTGAGGTTTTTGTGTCCTAACACATGGTCAATTTTTGTATAAGTTCCATGGACTGCTGAGAAAAAAATAAACTCCTTTCTGTCTCCATTTAATTTCCTCCAAAGATCTATCATACCTACCTTTTCTAACATTTTCTTTACCTCCTTGACTTCTTTCTCATTTATTTTGTGGTTTGATTTATCAAGTTCTGAGAGAGGGAGGTTGAGATCCCCCACTATTATAGTTTTGCTGTCTATTTCTTCTTGCATCTCTCTGAACTTTTCCTCTAGGAATTTCCATGCTATACCACTTGGTGCATATATGTTTAGTATTGATATTGCTTCATCATCTATGGTACCCTTTAGGAAGATATAATTTCCTTCTTTGTCTCTTTTAATTAAATCTATCTTTGCTTTTACTTGGTCTGAGAACAGGATTGCTACCCCTGCTTTTTTTTGTTCACCTGAAGCATAATAGATTCTGCTCCAGCCTTTTACCTTCACCCTGTATGTATCTCTATGTTTTAACTGTGTTTCTTGTATACAACATAATGTTGGATTCTGTTTTTTAATCCAGTCTGCTATCTGCTTCTGCTTTAAGGGAGAGTTCATTCCATTCACATTCACAGTTAAAATAACTAATTCTGTATTTCCTGCCATCTTATTTACCCTTGCTTATGCTTTTCTCTTTCTTATCCCCTTTCCCTCCTTCCTGCTATTTTGCTTTTGATAACCACTTCCCTCAAACAATCCTTCCCCTTTAGAGCCCCACCCACCCCTTTTTTCCCCCTTTCCCTCCTGTTTCCTTATAAGTAAGTCTATTATTCCCTCAGAGCCAAATCTGATGAGATGGAGATTAACCCAATTCTCATTCCCCTCCCTTTTTTCCCCTCAATCATTATAGGTTTTCTTTGTCTCTACATGTGGTGTAATTTCCCTTATTTTTCCTCCTTTTCCTCTTCTTCCAGTGTTATCCCTTTTCTACCTCTAATATCTTTTTCAGTTTATCATATCATAATAATCATAAAATCATAATAATCATAAAATCATAGTAATCATATCATAATCATAATGTAATAATAGATTCATAAAATCAACCCTCATTCTATAAGTATCTATAACAAAATATAGTTCTCAAGAGTTTGGGTTTTTTTTTGTTGTTGTTGTTGTTACCTTTTTGTTTCTCTTGTGTTCTGTGTTTGTAGATCATATTTTTTGTTCAGTTCTGGTCTTTTCAGTAGAAATAGGTGAAATTCTCCTATATCATTGAATGACCATCTTCTTCCCTGGAAGATAATGCTCATTCTAGCTGGGTAACTTATTCTTGGCTGTAATCCAAGTTCCTTTGCCCTTCAGAATATCTGATCCCAGGCCCTTCGATCCTTTAAAATAGAAGCTGCTAGGTCCTGTGTGATCCTAATTGTGGCTCCCCGATATTTAAATTGTTTCTTTCTGGCTTCTCGTAATATCTTTTCCTTGGTATGATAGTTGTGAAATTTAGCCACGATATTTCTGGGGGACTTAATTTTTGGGTTTCTTTCAGGAGGTGATCGGTGGATTGTTTCAAGGAGTATTTTGCCTTCTGGGTCTAAAATATCAGGGCAGTTTTCTTTTATGATTTCCTGGAAGATAGTGTCTAGGTTCTTTTTTTCATCATGGCTTTCAGGAAGCCCTATAATCCCTAGATTGTCTCTCCTAGATCTATTTTCCAGGTCAGTTGTTTTTCCTAGGAGATATTTCATGTTTTCCTCTATCTTTT
>JAJPUD010003023.1:78728-136381 GCA_023553655.1 Myrmecobius fasciatus
ATATATATATATATATATACACATACCCACACTCTTACACAAACATATGACTCATTCTGCATTCTAAATCTTTCACCTTTCTGTCAAGAAAGAGTATGTTTTATTACTTGTTCTCTGGAATTACTGTTGGTTTTACATTGGTCAGAATTCTTAAGTCTTTCAAAGTTTTTTGTCCTTAAAATATTATCGTTATTGTATAATTTTTTCCTACTGGTTGTGTTTACTTCACTCTAACTTAGTTCATATATGCCATTCTGGCTAATCTGAAACTATCTCCATTATTTCTTTTGTTATTGTTCAATCATTTTTCAGTCATTTATGACTCTTTATTACCCCATTTGGGCTTTTCTTGGCAAAGATACTGAAGTGATTTGCCACTTCCTTCTCCAGATGAGGAACTGAAGCAAACAGGGCTAAGTGACTTGCCCAGAGACACACAATTAATAAGATATGAACTAAGGAAGATGATTCTTCCAGATTTCAGACCCAGCATTCTATCTACAATGCCACCTAGTGGCCCTTATCATCTCTTAGAGCACAATAATATTTTGCAATTTTTATATAACATAAATTGTTCAGTCACTCCTCAATTAGTAGACACTTCCTCAGATTCTCCTTTGTTGTCACCTCAAAAAGAGCTATAAGTATTTTGAGTATCTTCAGAATTTATCTATCAATGTATCTATATGTGTGCATGTATGTATGTATTTATGTATTCATTAATTTTTGCTTATGATTAATCCCTCCCCTTTTCCCTTTGCTCCTTTTCCTCAGATTTCCCCATTAAGTGAAATATGTTTCTGTATTAAACAATATATGTATTTATTTTTTAGTCCTTTGACCAGTTAAGATGAAAGTGACGTTCCTGTCATGTGTTAGTCATTCTTCCCCCCCATTCCTTGTTTATGTAGACTTCTATTTGTCCACCTCAATTATCTGAGATTATTTTCTCTAATTTTCCTTTACCTCCTGCCAGTATATTTCTCTTGCTTTTCTTTTAATTCTTCTCTTAAAGTCATCAAGACACAATGGAACATCTCAGGTCTTCTGTTTAACTGTACTTCTTAATATCTTCCTCTATTTGAACATAAGCAGTTTGTCGTTGTTTGTCTCTTCTGATTTTTTATTTGTTTTTATGTTTTTATGTTTCTCTTATCTTCTGTATTTAAACTTCAATGTTTCTTCACATCTGTGTCTTTTTATTAGAAATATTTGTAAATCCTCTATTTCACTCAACAACCATTTTTTTTCTATCTTTTTAAATAGTTTTATTTATGGTTATTTTGTAGTCATTCTTTTCTATCCCTAACATCATTATTCTCCCTTTTATGCTCAGTTTTGCTGAGTAAATTATTCTGGGTTTCATTGTGTTTTATAAAACCATATTCCAAGTCCTCTGCTGCTTTATGGTTTTGACTGGTAAATCATGTTGATCCTGATGTGCTTCCTTGGTATTTTAATTTTTTCTGGCTGCTTGCAATATTTTTTCTTTGACTTATAAACTCTAGATTTTGGTTATCACAGCTCTGGGAGTTTTCATTTTGTACTTTATTTGAGGAAATGACTAGAAAATTCTATTTCCACATTGCCCTCTGTTTCTAAGAGATCTAGTCAAATTTCTTTCAAGAATTCTTGAATGTGACATCTAAGAATATTGTATTTTTATTCATGACTTTTAGGTGATCCAAAGATACTTAAGTTTTTTCTCCTCAATCTGTTTTACAGATCAGTTTATTTTTTGCTACAGTATACCTTATATTTTCTTCTATTTTACTTCAGCATTTTGATTTTGTTTTGATATTTCTTGTCTTATGGAGAATCGTTGACTTCTATTTGGTTCATTTTAATTTTTAGGGAGTTTTTTTCATCAAGGTTTGCTTTATAAAGTTTTGCTTTATCAAGGTTTATAATTCTTGAGCCAAGTTGTAAATTCTTTTTGCTATTGTTTTTATTTCTTTTCATTTTTTTCTCTCTTGTTAATTTCATTTATTAAAAAAAGAAAAAAAAAAGATCGTGCAGCCTGATGACATTTAGATTGAGATTCTTGGGCTGCCTGATATAGGGAAGTGTTAGCTAACATGGTGAGAAAGTGATCTGCCTCTGAATTTCCATAAAAAATAGGTTCTGGAAGACCGGTATGAGAGGGGACATGCAAGAGATAATAAAAAAAATGTCTTACCAGGACAGTTTCTCACTTGTTACTGATGATATATGTTAGAGGCTACAAATTTTATTTGGGCTGTGGCAATGCTTTGTACCACACCACCTGAATAAGCTGAATCTGATATTATATTTACCTCTCCTGGATAATAAGTAAGAGCTAACACAATTGCATATAACTCATTCTGCTGAGTGGATTGAAAGGAAGTTCTATTTTTATAGCTAAGTCAGGAGAATATACAGCACGAAATTATGTTTGGATGCATCTGTAAAGATGGCTAGTCCTTAAAGAGGAACCTTCGAAAGCTTTCTTCAAAAATCCATGACCAATTATGTAATCTTTAAGTTATCTTTAAGTGGGACCCGTGTGTAAAATTTGGAGCTGTGGCAAAAATTTGCCATTCTGGGATGGTTTCACAGCATACATTAATTTGTGCATTGGTATAGAAAGAATATATCTTGTCAGGTCCTATCCCAGATAATTGTATTATTCGCTTAATGGCCTTCAGTAAGATTCTAGCCACAAGCACTGAGTAAGGAATAAGGCTTTGGTCTGGTTATGTTTGGAGGGTCACCCACTTGATCACACTGTCTCCTTGATGAAGGACTGATGTAGATGCCTCCTTTATAGCAAAAACTGATATTTCCAAAGGTTTTTTAGTGACTCTTTCAACCACATTGGGTAAAGCCAGTTCAACCTCTCTCAGAGCCTCTTGGCTTCTTTTGTAAGCTGGTGTGGTGAGTCTAAAGCAGTGTCTTCCCTTAAAATGTCTACAATGGTTGTAATTAATAAGTAGTTAAGGCTAACACTGGATGCATCCATTGGATATCTCCTATCAATTTCTGAAAGTCATTTAAGGTGTTCAACTTCTCTGTTCTTAAAGAAAGTTTTTGTACCATAAGTACCTTGAGATATACTTCATATCCTAAATATTGAAAAGGAGTGTGCCTTTGAATTTTTTCTGGGGATGTATGCAATTGGTAGTTACTTAGTGTTTCTATGGTTTTTTATAGTCATGCTCCTAACATTTGCTCCTCAGGTGCAAGATATCATCCATGTAATGTAATAACATAACTTTTGGAAATGCTTTTCTTACTGGAGTAAGAGCAGCAGTCACATACATTTGACACATGGTAGGGCTATTTTTCATTCCCCGTGGCAAAACTGTTTATTCAAATCTTTTATAAGGCTCAGATAAATTAACACTGGGCACTGAAAAGGCAAATCTTTTCATATCCTCCTTATCCAGAGGGATAGAATAGAAACAATCCTTAATATCTAAATCCCAAAGAGGCCATTTCCTAGGCAATTGAGTAGGAGACTGAAGCCCAGGCTGGAGAGTCCCCATAGTTTTCATCTGTTCATTTACTTTTCTCAAATCAGTCAACATCCTTCATTTTCCAGATTTCTTCTTTTACAGCAAATACAGGGGAATTCCAAAGACTTAGAGAAGGTTGTAGTTGTCCTTGGTCAAGTTGCTCCTATAGTATATCTAAAAGGCCTAAAGTTTTTCACTGATTAAGGGCCACTCTTCCACCCCCACCATTGTATTAGTTTTCCATTGGATGAGGAAAAGTATAAGGTCTAGGAGGCCTTCCACAGCAGCCCTACTTAAAAAGCCAAAGCACTCAATAGTAATCCTAACTGCAGTAAAATGTCTCTTCTCTTTTGCCTTGCCTGGGGACAAAGTAAGTCAAAACTGTGCTGAAGAGGCTGATGGTGTCCCCCTCCCCTCCTGCTCCTCCTGCTCCTCCCTATCTTGCCCAGGAAGGCGGAGTTGAGAGAGGAGGCACCCCACCCCTCAAACTTCTCAGCACAGCACTTAACTCCTTTCTGACCCAATTCACCAGGTCCCTCAAACCTCCTAGAGCATCAACAAACAATATCAATCAACAAAATACTAAAAAAAGACTTCCTTAGCTCTGTCCCATGTGCTGTATCCTCAGTGGCTTCGGGCACCAACCCTCATACTTCCTGGTTTGACACCCCACGCTAAAAGCTTTCATTTTCCTTCTTTTTCTTATATGTGCTTACATATACTTATGAAATATGTACTTATATTGCTACTTTTTTCTTTTTTCTCTGTCTCTCATTGAATCATCTCTCACTTAATAGTTTCTGTGGCTCTACTATATAATTTTTTGGGAAGACCAGTAGATTGTTACATTTTACAGCATCAAGATCTCTCTTCTTTATGAAGAGCCTTGATTGTTTAAAGTTCCAGTTGTATAGGTGACCTTTTCCTTTCCTTTCCCCTCTGTAAAACATTCTTCTGTCCTCTAAAATACTGACAGGAATAAAATGTCTTCTCCTTTGCCTCACCTTTTTATCTTTTGAAGCCTTATCACTATTTCTTTTTAGAAACCTTCATTCCCCCTCACAACTTGAAGTGTGAAGTCTTTCCTATGGTGTCTTAATCTTAACCTTCTCTTTCAATAGATCAGATTGTACTTGGAACAAAGGGATAATAATCTTGGCTTGCAGCAGAAATGCAACTGTCTACAGTACAATCTGGACATATATCTGAGCTTTGAAAGTGTTCATAATTTTTTTTCTTCCATTTCTCTCAAATTTTGCTAAATTTCTTCCTTCCAAATTAAACCTCTGACCTATTTCACTATTTCATATCTAGATAGTCTTTATAATTACTTTCTCTTTATTGGGCTCAAGTTCTCTCTTCTTTCATCTTTTTTCCCCTAATATCTTCACCAAGAAATCTGGAAGTAGAATGGAGAATAATTTATTGTTTCTCTTTCTCATATGTGAAATCCAGAAAGGCCTTTCTAAAGGCCATCTAATAAGAACTGCCTTTTCTGCCTAGGTTAATGCATTCAGAGATTGTATTCTATTTTTTTTTTACTCTTTTGATTTATGTTGAGCTTTCAATCCATCAAAACCCCCAGATCTTTTAACAAAAAAACTGTTATACACTAATATATCCTCTAGTTTGTACTTGTGAATAAGCAAACTTTATCATTACATGTTGAAATATCCTAGCCTGTCCCCATTCTAACGTCCAACATGCTAATTCTGTTGCCAGAAATGTATCATTTGAAAATTTCATAAAGGTGCTATCTATGCCTTTATTCCTCTCATTGATTTTTTTAAAAAGGAGCTCAGAGATAACCTTTGATTCCTGGGATGCTCCCTTGGAGTGTCCCATTCAAGGTAATATTGTTTCATTCATAACTACTCTTTTTCCAGTCATTCAATCAGTTCTGAATCCATGTTGTATAGTTTAGCCCATGTCTCTTCATCCTGTTATCAAGAAATATAAACAACTTTGTCACATGCTTTTCTGGACTCTAGATTAACCTTCTCTATAGCATCTCCAGTCTGTCACAGAGTGCCTGGAATAAATACCATAAGCACTTAATTGGATTTGATTATTTGATCTATCAAAAAAAAAGTTATTTGAACGTGATTATTCTTTATGAAGGTCTGAGAGTTCTTACATAGACTTTCTTTTTTTTCTGTTATTAATTGTCCTTTTATAGCACATTCTAGAATTTTTCCAAGAATCAAAGTTGAGATTATTAGCCGATAGTTGTTTGTATTATTTATTCCATAATTTTTCAAAGATCATAGCCAGTGATTTTTGGCAATTATTTCTGCAATCACAACTCCCAATTCTTTCTATGTCATCCATTAGGACTCAGAAGCTTGAACATCTCCAAAGGATCTAGACCATCTCTTACTGCTTCTTAACTTCTCTTGGTTTTCAACTCTTGATTGCCCATTTTTGTTCTTTCCAATGAAAATATAACAGTATCATAAATTGAGACCTGGAAGCAATCTCATGGCCCATGAAGCCCAGGAATAACTGACTTTCCATAATAATGCAAACAGTAAGTATTAGAGATGGAATTTGAAACCATGGGCTTGGACCCCAAAGCCCTTGAGCCAAATAAGAATTGTTTATGTCTTTTTTCTCCTTAAAGTGCACCCCAAAGGGTAATATTATACCTTTGACCTTTTCCCCCAGATACCTAGAAAGTCCCATCTTGTTTCATCTCTTTCTGTACTTTCACATTCCTTGGAGGATCATGCTGTTTTTTTATCTTCCTTACCTGCCTTTGCTTCTACTTTTTCTGCGGGGTTTTCTTTTTTTTTTGGGGGGGGCACAGATAGAGATTAAATGATGCTCTCAGAGTTCCACAATTTAGTAAGTAACTAAGACTAGATTTGAACTCAGGTTTTCCTGATTCCAAGCCCATTGCTCTATCCACTATACTCTCTATGCTTTTTATATATCTAGTTGCTTCTTGCTGTGTTCTTTTAATATGTCATTAAATGAATTTCCTATGCCTCCATATTAAACTCTTTAGATAATTTCCCATCACTCCAAGACTGACTTCCCCTACTTCCCCTTACTCTAAGACTGACTTCCCCTATAACATTTCAATTTATGTAATCCTATATGTCTTTTCTCTAAACATGCTCTCCCAAAATCTAGTACACTTTTCATATTTTACATAGCTTTCCTTTCCTTTCTATCACAAATTCTAAAATGGTCACTATCATTTCTACTTCAACAACCAGTCTCTCTTTGTTGATAATCAATAGAGACCCAGAATAGCAGTTGCCTTCTATGGAATGCCACTTTTTGGAAGATGAAATTCTCAGTGAGTTATTAGGGCAAATCAAGACATTATTCACTGTGCTAGGAGAATTAGAGAGAGACAGAGATAAGGAGGGAGAAGTAATGGAAGAAAGATGAAGTCATTGAAACTCCACCCACTACCATATTATGCTTCCCAAGTCAATCTTTGGAAATCCTCATCTCATTCTGTTTAGGCTGTATTGTAAGTATAAGACATAATACAATTTTGGGCTTTGCTTCTTTTGCTTCAATTTATCTTTATCCAAATGTTCTCTGTTTCATTTCTCATCATCTGGATCCTGGATTTCTTCACATAAGTATTTATGTTTAATGTACAATTCTTTATAGCCCTTTGTAATTTTTGCCTGAGTTCTTTTGAATAAATTAATAAATTATGCCCATCTAGAGTCACAGCATAGTCAAGCAAGGACAGATTCACCTCCTGGTTTTAGAATCTCTAATGCACCTTACAGAGTTACCCATACTTCTTGTATTTTTGCACAATAATTTCTGATCTTATGTTTACTAAATAAAATATATGTTTCTTATTCTTAATTTTAAAATTGAACAGGTGGGACAGTTTCTGTCTTCCAATATCCACAGGGGGAAAAAAAGACAAAAACACATAAATTAAATTTCTTTTAAAAAAATACTATAAACTCAAATGGCCTTAACTTGTTTTTCTATATGAATCACTAGTTTTTCATAGGAAATAGATTCTCTATTCCCAATGTAAAACATATTTCCTTTATCTAATTTTTTTTATTATTACACCATTTTTCAGTAATAAAAAAGTAAATAGTTTTTATTTATATAACTTTACAGCCAAGCAGGATCCAACCAACACACATTTTCAATCAATCAAGAAGTATTTGTTATACACATATCCTGTGCCTAGCTTTGTGTATTAAATGCTAGAAACACAAAAATTTGCAGTTCCTGCCTTGAAGTTATTCATATTCTATTTCGGGAACTATATAAACATACAAGTAAATAAAAATATAAAAAAATTTTGAAAAACAATATATGAGGATTCTAGAAACTAGGAAAGGGACAGATTAGGAAGTGGCCTTTGAACTAATCTTTAAATATAGCAGAATGGATGCAAGGGAGAATTCCAGGTTTGAGGAACAGCATGAAGAATATGCAATAATGATAGGAGATGGGATAGGATGTACAAGGAACAAAAAAACAGCCAGTTTGTGTTATGAAGCATAATGTTAAGAAGCATAATGAATAACAACCTAGAAAGGCTGATTGGAACAAGATTATGAAGGGTTTTAAGGAATAAACAGAGAAGTTGATGTTTTGTTCTGGTTGCAGTAGAAAGCCATGTGAAGCTCTTTGAGCATTGGAGTGAATCATTATGTACATTTTACCTATGGAGAAATTGAGAGCTAGAGAAGTTCAGTGATGTGTCCAAGATCACATAAATAGAAAATAGCAAAGCCAAGAATTCAGCTCATATTATGTCTCTGCAAATCAACTGCTCCTCTTTCCATATCCAGGCTTTTTTGAATAAAACATGCCCATCCAGAGCCATAGCATAATTATGCAAGGACAACTTTGCCATCTGGCTTTAGGATCACTAATACACCTACCAAAGTAGTCTAAAAAACAGAATACTGGACCTGAAGACAAGAACACTTGAGTTCAAATTCAGCATCAAACATTTTCTAGCTGTGGGAACATGGGCAGGGTACTAAATCACCAAATGGTGATAATAATAGTACCTGCCTCACATGGTTGTGAATATCAAATGAAACAATATTTTGAAAGCACAATGCCTGGCACATAGTAGGTACTTAATACATGTTCTTCTTTCCCTCTTTACCTCTCACTCATTATACAAAATATGACACAACTCTACTCTTTTTAAATGGTCACAAAATATCTCAGCTGATTTTAGTGAAAAACTAAATGGTGGGTAAAATGTTCAAAGAGAATGAATTTAGTAGGATATAAAATTATAGTGATATAATTTGCCTTTCATTATATCCAGATGTGATGGTTGCTGATGAAACCTATGATCTCTTTTTCACAGAAATTGTCCAGACAACAATAATCTAAATTAGTCACATTTTCTACATAGTTTCAGTAAACCTGCCTTTGAATAGTTGGACCTTTGGGAATGGGTTTTATGGCATGGCAAGTAGATGATTATCTTTATTAAAAAGGAGTTATTTAATGCTCATTAGCCTTGTCAAGCTTAATTTAATATATTCAGGAACACAGTTTAATAATAAAATCCTTTTGTAATCTAGTCCATGTTACTTTGAGAGTCAAAAAGAGATTTCATTGACATAAATCTTGTTTCACTGACACTTTGATTCACATCTAGAAGAAATGTTCTTATTCTTAACTTCTTGGTATAGAGGAGTGGATAGTGATTACATTTTTTTCCTTCAGTCATAAAAGAATGTAGAATATTCTTATTTCCAAATATACTAGAATGTTAAAGCTGGGACAAACTTGCAAAAACAGCAATGAAAAAAGATTGAGGTTCAGACTTGGCTTTTTTGCCATGTTTTATTTTTGGAGATATAATTGTAGGAAAATAATAATATATTAAATATATTTTCTTAGTTTCCAAATCTTTTTTCATCATTTACCTACCAAATTCTGGTTTTATTCATTTTCTCTGCTAAGCATCAGATGAAATGAAATTACTGATATGTAAAGGAAGATTTGACAATGATTTGGTAACACCCATACTAAGAAAAATTGATGAGGCTGAAGCATTGATTTACTCAGCAACATTTGAGGGCTCATAATCCATGTATCTGTTTGTAACAGTTTAGAAAAAAGTGCTTCTTAAATTAGTTAATTTCTAAATCTCATTATGATTTTTAAATTCATTGATTTCAATAAATGGCCATGCTATTCCATTGATCGATTACTCTATTTCTTTGAAGTACCAAATGGTTTTGATGACTGCTGCTTTATAATATAGTTTTAGGTTTGGCACAGCTAGTCTACCTTCATTAACATTTTTTTCATTAATTCCCTTGAAATTCTTGATCTTTTGTTCTTCCAGATGAATTTTGCTACTATTTATTCTAAATCTGTAAAATAATTTCTTGGGAGTTTGATTGGTATGGTATTGACAAGTACATTAATTTAGGTAGTATTGTCATTTTTATTATATTTGCTCACCCTACCCATGAGAACTTGATATTTTTCCAACTGATTAGATCTGATTTTATTTGGGTGGAAAGTGTTTTATAGTTTTGCTCATATAGTTCCTGACTTTCCCTTGGCAGATAGATTCCCAAATAGTTTATATTATCAACAGCTATTTTGAATGGAATTTCTTTTTGTATCTCTTGCTGCTGGACTTTGTTGGTAATATGTAAAAATGCTGATGATTTATGTGGATTTATTTTGTATTCTGCAATTATGCTAGTTGTGAGTTGTTTCTTGTAATTTTTAAAATGATTCTCTAAAGTTCTATAAGTATACCATCACATCATCTGCAAAGAGTGATAATTTGGCTTCCTCATTACCTGCTCTAACTCCTTTAATTTCTTTTCTTCTCTTATTGCCAAAACTAACATTTCTAATACAATATTAAATAGTAATGGTGACAGTGGGCAACCTTGTTTCACCCCTGATCTTATTGGGAATAGTTCTAGTTTGTCCCCATTACATATCATGCATGCTGATGGTTTTAAATAGCTGCTACTGATCATTTTAAGGAAAAGTCCATTTATTCCTATAATCTCTAGTGTTTTTAATAAAAGTCAGTGTTGGATTTTATCAAATTCCTTTTCTGAATCTACTGAGATAATCAATGATTTTTGTTAGTTTGGCTATTGATATAGTCAATTGTGCTAATAGTTTTCCTAATATTGAACCAGCCCTGCATTCCTGGTATAAATCCTACTTGGTCATAGTGTATTACCCTGGGGATGACTTTCTGTAATCTCATTGCTAATATCTTATTTAAAATTTTTGCATCAATATTCATTAGGGAAATTGGTCTATAGTTTTCTTTCCCGGTTTTCACCCCACCTGGTTTAGCTATCAGCACCATATCTGTACCATAGAAGGAATTTGGTAGTATACCTTCTTTTCCTATTCTTTCAAATAGTTTATATAATATTGGAATTAATTGTTCTTTAAATGTTTTATAGAATTTACGTGTAAATCTATCTGGTCCTGGAGATTTTTTCTTAGGGAGTTGATTGATAGCTTGTTCTGTTTCTCTTTCTAAAATGGGACTATTTAAATAATTTATTTCCTCTTCTGTTAATCAGGGTAGTCTATATTTTTGTAGATATTCTTCCATTTCATTGAGATTATCATATTCATTAGCATATAGTTGGGCAAAATAACTCCTAATTATTGCACTAATTTCCTCTTCATTGGTGGAAAGTTCTCCCTTTTCATTTTTGAGAGTAACAATTTTATTTTTAATTTAATTTAATTATTAAAAAATAAATGGATATGTAAAAACATTTATTTTCTTACTATATTTTAAACACTATGCTAAGCATGAAAAATATAATTATGAAAGCAGAGACAGTACTTTCCATCAAGGAGCTTATATTCTAATGAGGGAGATAGCACATTTGAAGGAACAGCCAAGAAGAAATACTTGGGTCTGGAACACCATAATGATGCCATCATGATTTTAGAACTAGAAGGTGGAGAGGGAAGAAAGGATTTCCTTTTCAACTCAATTCTGGAGATTATTATGAAGAACATAGTTATAAAGGAATGAGTGAAGTGAAGCATGAATAAGACTTTTCTGATATGGTAATATTATAGGAAACATCTACCAATCAGGAGATTAGAGCCTTGAGGCAGAAGTCCCAATGTTCAAGGAGAATGTGAAGGAAGTGGTTAGAAGAATGCACCCATTTTTTCTCAGAAAAGATTTCCTCTGAAATCTATTGAGAAGACAAGGTCTAATTTCTAAATAGCTGATGCTTTTTGGCTTCACAGTCTGTGGAGAACATTAGAAACTATTACTTAATGAGAGAATCTCATTGTTGGAAGGAATATAAAAAATCAAATTAAGCAGGACTATTCAACATCCTTGAAGAATGATGATCTAGCATTTACTTGAAGAACTCTAGTAATTAACCTTCAAAAATATATTCTGTTTATGTACAGCTAAGTTTTTCCTTGTATTGAACTAAAATCTACCTCCTTGTACTTGTACCCACAGGGCCGTGTTCTGTTTTTCAAGTCCAAGAGGAACAAATCTGGACCTTTCATATAGTATGAAGATAGTCCCATATCTCACTCTTCTCCCAAAGTTTCCTATAAAGTTAAACATTCCAAGATCCTTGACTGATCTTCATATGACATGGCTTCCATTTCTTTCTTTAGTCTGGCTTTCCCAAACAGTTCATTTCATTTCTGGCCAAGGATGGAAAATATGGAAATATCAATCAATCAATATTTACTAAGGTGTAGCAAATAGAACACTGATCCTGATGTCAAAAGAACCTGAGTTCAAATCCAGCTTCAAGACATTTACAAACAGTGCATCCCTAGTTCAGTCAATTAACCCTGCTTGCTTCAGTTTCCTTATCTATAAAATGAACTGGAGAAGAAAATGACAAACCATTCCAGTATCTTTGCCAAGAAAACCCCAAATGGGGTTACAGAAAATTAGGTACAACATAACAGCTAGGCACTAGGCTAAGCACCGAGGTACAAAAAGAGGCAAAAGACAGTTTACAATCTAATGGGGGAGACAATATCCAGACAAATATATACAAAGCAAGCTATATACAGGATAAATAAAAAATAATTCCCGGAGGGAAGATTCTGGAATTAAGAGAGACTGGGAACATTTTTTTAAACGATGGAATTTAGGACTTAAAGCCAGAGAAGTCAATAGACTGAACTGAGGAGGAATAGCATTCCAGACATGGAGTATAGCCAAAGAAAATGTTCAGAACTAAGAGATTTTTTTCAGTAATGCATCCAGGAATCCAGTGTCACTAAAACAAAGAGTATATTTCATATATAAAATTGTGAAAATATAGAAAGGGGCTAGATTATAAATGGTTTTTGAATGCCAAATTGAGCCTTTTGTATTGATCATGGAAGCAATGGAGAACCACTCCAGTTTAATCAGTAGGAGAGTGTAATACTCAGACTTGTGCTCTATGAAAATCACCTCAATGGCTAAATGGAGAATGAATTACAGTGGAGAGAGACCCGAGGCAGGCAGACTTAACTGCTGGCTATTGCAATAAGCTAGATGTAAGGTGATGTTCTTCTGCTCTAGAGTGGTGACAGTATTAGAGAGAATTAGGCATATTCAAGAGATGCTGCAAAGGTGAAATCAACAAGCCTTGGCAACAAATTGGACCTGGAAAAGATGGTGAGAAACTAAATTGTGAGTCTGAGGGATGAAGCATTGGGGCTGGAATTTACAGTAACAGAGAAGATAGGAAGGAGGGATGGCTTAGGAGGAAATATAGTCAGTTCAATTTGAGGAATATTGGCTTGAATTGGACAGTCAATTCAAGATGTTTGAAAGGCAGTTATAGATCGGAGATCGGCTATCAATGGAGAAGTTGAAGCAGAATACATAGATTTGAAAATCATCAGCAGAGAGATGGTAATTAAATCCATGATCACCAAGCAAAGGAATGTAAGTGAAGAAGACAAGTGAGTCCCAAGTTCACAACTCTACCAACAGTACATTAGTGTCTCAGTTTACCCACATTCCTCCATCCAACATTTTCCTTTTTTTTCCCTAAGCTAATTTTATCAGATTAGTCAATCTGATAGATCCAAGTTAGCACTTTAGTAATGTTTAATTTTTACTTTTCTAATCAATTGTGATTTAGAAATTTAGAAATTTTTTTTCATATGATCATAGATAATTTTGATGTCTGAACATTTTGTGTTTATATTCTTTGATCATTTGTAATTTTACAAATTTGACTCCATTCTTTGTGTGTTTGTGTGTAACGTGCACACACATACATACACATACACACATACACATACACATGAGAAACGAGGTCTTTCCAGAGATACTTAATGCAAATTTTCCTCAAAGTTTTTTGCTTAGCTTATAATTTTGGTTGAATTGGTTTTACTTATATATAATCAAAATTATCCATTTTACATTTTGTAATGCTCTTTAAATCTTTGATCCTAAATTCTTCCCCTTATTCATAAATCTGATGGTTAACTGTTCCATGTTCTTTTTATTTATTTGTGGTGTCACCTTTTATGTGTAAATTATGTACTCATTTTGACATTACCTTGGTATGCAATATGAGATATTGGTCTATACCTAGTTTCTGCTATACTGTTCTCCAGTTTGGGGACTGGAAAAGCATTTATTTAAAACTAAAAGCAAGCACCATATAGATTGGGAATACATTAGAATTTTTTCTAATAAATAAGGGAATTAAGCAAGAATGCTCACTCTCTCCACAATTATTTTATATACTTCTGGAAATTCTAACAATAATACAAGAGAAAGGATGTAAAGGAATAAAAATAGGTTAGATAAAATAAAAATAGGGAAATAAAAACTCCCTTTTATGATTTTCTTAGACAACCTCAGGGAATCAGCAAAGATACTAATCCTTTATTAAACCTTTTAGCAGAGTTGCAAGATATAAAATAAATCCACAAAAATCAATAATATTTCTGTGTAATAATAACAAAACACAAGAAATTATAATATAGAGGGTAATCCTATCCTGAATAACTATAAATTCATGAAATATCTGGGGACTAATGTCCCAAAACACACAAAAGACTTGTATAGATTCAATTACAAAGCAGTCCTTAAAGAAATAAAGAAAATTGGGGCAGCTAGGTGGCTCAGTGGATAGAGCACTAGCCCTGAAGTCAGGAAGACCTGAGTTCAAATCTGGTCTCAGACACTTAACATTCCCTACCTGTATGACCCTGGGCAAGTCACTTAACCTCAATTGCCTCAGCAAAAAGCAAAAAAGAAAAAAGAAATAAAGAAAATTTCTCACCAGAGAACTATTCATTGCTTACATTTAAATTATGACAATATAACAAAAATGGTAATATAAGCAAAATTAATTTGCATTTTTAATATTATACCAATCAAATTACCCAGGGGATATTTCACAGAGTTTGATAAAATAATAACAAAATCCATTTGGAAAAACAAGAGATCTAGAATACCATCTTGTATTGGTTAAAGAATAAAGAGAAATATATTAATGGAACACACCAAATAAGGAATTTAAAAACAATAGAACTTCATAACACAGTTTTTGGTAAAGTAGACAACATAAGTTATTTAGGGAAAAACTCCCTACTTAATGAAAACCACTGGGAAAACTAGAGAGCAGTCTAGCAGTAATTAGGCTTAGACAAACATATTATATCACACTCCATAATACATTTTAAATGGATATACTACCTTACTATTAAAGATTATACTATAAAAAAACAGAAGAGAAACAAATTATATACCTTTCAAAGATTTGGATAAGAGATGTGTTCTTATCCAAACAAGAGAAAGAGGAAATTACAAAAGATAAAATATATAATTTTTATTAATTGAGAGTGAACACATATTAAGGCATTTAGGCTAAGAAAGGAAATGGTCAAATGAAAAAATAAAATCTTTATAATAAACTTCTCTAATAGAGGATTGGAGAGACTTGCATGAACTGATGCTGAGTGAAATCAGCAGAACCAAGAGAACATTATACACAGCAACAAGACTATACGATGATCAATTTTGATGGACATGGTTCTCTTCAACAATGATGTGATTCAAACCAGTTCCTATTGTTCAGTGATGAAGATAGTCATATACATCCAGAGAGAGGCCTGTGGGAACTGAGAGTGAACCACAACACAGCATTTTAACGCTTTCTGTGAATATTTCCATGCATTCTGTTTTCCTTCTTAGGTTGTTTTTTTTCTTCTTCTCTTTCTAGATCTGATGTTTCTTGTGCAGTAAGATAACTGTATAGATATGTACACATGTATTGTATTTTTCATATAATTTATCCTATTTAGCATGTATTAGATTACCTGTCATCTAGGGGTGGGGGGCGGGGGGAGGGTAAGGAAAAGCTTGGGAAAAAAAAATTTTTTTTGCAAAGGTCAATGTTGAAAGGTCACTCATATGTTTTGCAAATAAAAAGCTTTATTAAAAAAATAAAATAAAATAAAAAAAATAAACTTCTCTAATAAGACTTTAGTATTTGATATAATACTAAACAATAAGACTAATAGAAATTTCCATTGGTAAATGGTCAAAGGACATGAACAAACTGTTCTCAAAAGAATAATTGCAAAGTATTCAGGACCACAGGGGGAAAAAATATGTTCCAAATAACTAATAATTAGAGAAATGCAAATCAAAGCAACTCTAAAATTTCATCTTACACCATCAAATTGGCAAAAAAAAAAAACACAAAAAATGTCAATAGTCAATACTCAAGGGTTGTGGGAAGATATATACTAAATACATTATAGAGTCGTGAATCACTAAAATAATTTTGGAAAGCAAATTAGAATTTGAGAAATAAAGTGATTATTTGAACTATATTCCATTATTGGCTTTATACCCTAAGAAAAGCTGTTGAAAAGGGAGAGGGGGAAAGCCATATACCATAGGTAAGTAAGTATCTATCAATTGGAGAATGGACAGACAAATCTTGGTGATGCATTAGTAATATGGACTGTTTTTTATTTTTAGGAATAAGCATTTATTAAGTGCAAACTAATGTTCCAAAATCTAGAACTAAGCCCTGAAAATGCAAATAGAAGCAGAAAGAAAGGACTTCTTATCCTCAAGGAGCTTACATTTTAGAGCAAGAAATCCAAGGGTAGAGTAAGTTTCCAAGGTGAGGAGGCTTCTGTAGCATAATAGAGAAAAATAGTAGGGATGGAGAACATCCAGCCAGGCAACAGGTCCACAATTTCATTTGCTAAGGCAACAGCAGGTGATAATGAGCTGAAAACTAGGTACAACAGCCTCCTCCGCCACTTGATAATTGATAATTTTGTATGGTCCATGAATGATATTACAGTATCCAAATGACCCTTGGCAGAAAAAAAGGTTTCCCACCCCTGTCAGGAATACAGCCTAGAAAACAACAAAACCCTGGACCTGGAGTCAGGAATACCTGAGTTAAAATGTGGTTTCAGACAGTTACTAACTATATGATCCAGGTTAAATCATTTAAATGCTATCTTAATTTCCACATCTGCATAAAGGAGATGACAACATTGATAACTCAAACTTGTGAGAACAAAATGAGAGCTATTTGTATAATGCTTTACAAACTTTAATGCACTATATAAATATTAGCTATTATTATTAGCTCTTATTAAACATATAAAACTTCTTTACAGCATGATAGTGTTAGAATAATATCAAATAAATCAGAAATATGCTTTTCTTTCAAAGGATATGATTTAGCCTATGTTGTATCCACATTCATGCAGTTATAGCAGGATTGGACTACATTTAATTGTCATTTTAATGCTCGGAATCACATACTAAATACTTTTATTGTTACTTATAATCTCCTTCATATATAGTCTTCCTTTTCCTTGATTTACTCATTCTAATCACCTTTATTTTTTCTTTCATTGGTTCCTGTGCTTATTTATGCACTATCTCCAGAATAAATATTTTTTCATTTCTTTGCATATTCTGATCATAATAATATTTTGTAGTTAGACATCTTTTCCATTCTTACTGGATTATATGAGCAGATAAATTACAATGTCAATACACTTTTCCTGCATCCAAGCATTTGATAACCTTATTTCCAGTAACATACCAGATAAACAATTAGGCAGATAACTCAAGCAAAATTTATCCTTCTCTTTTTCTGAGATATATAGATAAATTCATGCTTTTTTTTCCTTCCTGTTGCCGGCGCATCTTATCCAGATAAACTAACAAATGACTTTTCTACCCCAAGTCTCCTTATTCTCACTAGAACAGTAGAACAAGGAAATTGATTAATTTTCAGCATTTAGGCTGCTACAAAATTGGGGCTTTTTGTAAGTTGGGGCACTTCATTATCTGTCAGGCTTCACAGTGCCTTATGCATTGGCATTGACTTTGGCATTGTGACTGGACCTTAATTTTGCTTGTATAGGGAACTTTCAAGTGAGATAATGACCTCTCATACTGCAGGTAAATCCCTTCTCTGCAACTTAGTCTTTGAAAGTTGACTAAAGCACTGAAAGATTAGATTCCTCCTCCAGTATCTCACAGCAAGTAGACGGAAGTTGAAACCAGGTTTTTCTGGATCCCAGGTCAGCTATCTATCTACTACATCAGTCTTCCTCCATAAATACTTAAAACATATAGTAGGATCTCAATGCTTGTTAAATCGACCATTACAACTTCATTTTTTTTTCTTCCCTTAATTCCAGGTGAAAAGACCAGTCACCAGTGAATATTGACCATCATTTGTCTCTTAAATAAAAATTTCCCTTTGCTGCCATCCCTAACTGAAAACAACAAAACAAAATAAAAACCACTAATTGAACCATTGGATGATTTCAGGATGTTAGAAATTCATCTGATTTGGCCCCATATCCCTGATCCAAATTCAGTCTGGTTCGAGCCTAGGAGACCAGATATTCTTGTAGGGTTTACATGAGGATCTGTTTTAGTTTGAACATACTCCCTACTCAGACTCCAGAACAAGAGTCCCTCAGGCTGGTGATAGTGACCTAGGGCCAGCATGACCCGAACCTCTGGAATAGAATCCAAATTAGTATGTTTTGGGACGTTGAAAGAAGACAAAAAGTCATCTCATCACTTTTCCTATTTCTTATGATTAAAGTTAATTTAGTAGTTGAGGAGGTAAATTAACTAGTACAGAGTAAAAGAAATTGGCTGGTTATTTTATCCTTTGCTAACCAGACCCCAAAGCAAGCCAAAGAAAGTGCTCGTTGCTGCCCTTAGGGACTGGTCACATTAGAAACTGGTTCTCCAGGAGCATGCCTGGAATCTGGGATCTGACTTGTCCACAGAATTTTGCAGCTGTGAAACTTGGAAGACTCTTCCTACATTACTGGATTAGCCTCAGAATGTCAACATCATTGTAGATTTACTGGCTCTTGTTGCTTCATGTCATGATGACCTTAGTGTTTAACACAGGTTTGTTTGCCTTCTTTCCACTTACAGAGAAATAGGAAAAGCATTACTTTTATGTTGCTTGAAAGCTTTATCTGACAACACTTTCAGAAAAATATGTTTTAGGCAGCAATCAAAACATATTCTGTTCTTCACTGGTTTTCTTTCTTGCTTTTCCCCTCCCCAATATATGCAGCATTATTAATTCCCTAGTTGCCATTAATATTATAATCATCTAGAGATTTATGAAAATGTTGACGCAACAATGTGAAGTTACAATACATACATTTAATATTATTTCCTCTTTAAATTATATTTTTCTTGTATAAATAACCAGAGAAGATAGCCATTCCATTTACCAAGCATGTATTTCTAAAGAAAGCGCACTCAGTGGATTTTTTCCTACTGTTGATAATATAAAAAGGATTTAATTCATGGTTATATTTTATTAATTATTATTTATGAGTATTAGAATTCAAAAAAATCTTAGTGGTCATTTAATCCAGGTTTCCAATTTTGTAAGTGAGAAACACCAAGACTAAAAGAGATTATATGATTTTCCTCAGTCTATGTCAAAGTTTATGGTTTATTGCAAAGCCAGGACTTGTATTCAGATTTTTTAACTCCTGGGGTTCTTTCACTTTGTTATAAAACAATTTCTATAATGTAACCGACAAGTTAAGTGACTTGCCCACTGTCATCCATATAGCATGCATCAAAGGTAAGACTTGATCCCAGATCTTATTTGCTTCAAGACTAGCACTCAATGGACTATTCCACAGTAATGACACCATAAATTGTATAAAATAAATTAAAATCATATTCCTCCTAAAGCTTTAAACTATATACAAAAATATGTGTATTCTTAATGAAATATGTATACTTACATAATTGTGAAATATAGCTTGCCCTTAATGAGACTCAATTATACATGCAATACCCCAGGAAAAACATATTCACATATTCCTGCCTCAACTCTTATGTGAAAAGAGGAGGGGGGGAAAGGGTAGGATTTATTTATTTTACATCTTAACCTGACCTTTTCTGTAACCAGTTACTTTCCTTGTACTCTGGCTTGTGTTCCAGACACAGTCTCACATCATGAGAAAAGAAGGAGCTCTAACTTCATATCTCTTCATTTTTTTCTCTTCCTCTTGGTGATGCTTTTCTGTATCTGGGCATCCTGACAAAATCTATCAGGGCAAGAAATATAAAAGCTTTCTAATGGGATTTGAACAGACAAGAGAACTCTTTTTAATTCTGGCAAGAATAAAGATGATATATAAAAGTGAAATGGACAATTTTCCTTAATGCTGATTTGAATGTTTTTTTTTGTTTTTATAAATCATTATTAGAAGTTGAATGCTGTTTGTAATAGAACACTTGGATACAAAACACTAGCATTGCCATCTGAAAATACTAAAGAACAGACTATAATTATAGATTTTTGCATCAGGGCGAATTCAGTTAAGAGCAAGAGTAGTGGTGCAAGGAGACTGCATCTGCAGTCAAACTAAGACAGAGTGACTTATGCCACTGAAAATAGAGTTCCTGCTTGGAGTTTGGATGAGAAGGAAAGGTTTTAGGGAGCCATAGCAAAGTGAAGAGCAATGGTGATGTGGGGATGTTGTGCCATATATAACAGACTGACAGAAGACCATGGTATAGAAAGATGTCAAAGTGGGTAGAGCATTGACAGATAAGAGTTCAAACCCTGCCTCAGGCATTTTAACTCTTACTAGCTTTGTAACCCAAGGCAAGTCACTTAACCCCAATTGCCTCACATACACAAAGAAAAAAAAAAAAGTCACCTCCTCCCCATAACAGTAGTCTGGGGCAAAGTCTAGCTTATTCTGTACTAGTCTTGATTTTGCTAAATCACTTCTTAGCATTACATAATATTTATAAACTATCTGAATGTTAAAGGGGGAGAAACAATCTTTAGGGGAAGTCTTTGCTTTTAAAGTGCTCCTTTTCTTGTATGAATCTAACAGAACAATGGATTCATAGTTAGGACATCTGTGTTCTAGTCTTAACTCTAATATGAATTAACTATCGGACCTAGTCTCAGTTTACTTATCCTTAAAATCAGAGTTTAAGATAGTTCATATTTGGAAAAAGAGAAAAGTTCATGACCAAAGAAGGATTAGAAAAGATGAAATAGATAATTTTGACTACATAAAATTTAAAAGATAGAGCTAAGATTAAAAGGGATATAATTTACTGGTGGGGGCAATTCTATAGCAAGTTTCTTTGAAAAAGGTCTCATTTCTAAGATATATAAGAAAGAAAGAAAGAAAGAAAGAAAGAAAGAAAGAAAGAAAGAAAGAAAGAAAGAAAGAAAGAAAGAAAGAAAGAAAGGAAGAAAGAAAGAAATATACCTAATACATTATATGTATAATTAAAACATATACATTAATATGATTTAAAAATACAACCATTTTGGAGATTTTTATGAATCGATGAAGAATAAAATGAGCAGAACCAGGAGAACAATGTATGCAATAGCAACAACACGGGGGAAACATGCAACTTTGAAAGCTGCAAGAACTTTAATCAATGCAATGACCATGTTTTTGTAGAATTCATGATGAAACATACTGACAGTGTTGATGGATTCAGTTTTCTGAAGCTCTTTCCAAATGATAGCCATTATAGGCAAAGTTTAAAAAAAATGCTTAAAGATATCCTTGTATTTGGATAACAAATCCCATAGTCTTAAATATAGTCTTAAATCATTTAGTGAAAGTGGCAAGTTATGGTTCATTTCTTGGGAGGTGAAAAAGGTCTGATATCATGTCTGATAATTGAAGGACTATACTTCACAGTTAAGCCTTTACATCTTAATCAAATTAATTCCAAATCTGTATATTCAGATTCTGAAAGCAATTCAAAATTCCAAAAGGCATATCATTAAGTTTAACTTCCATGGCTGACATATCAGTATTAAGAAAATAGATTATTTCCTACTTATTAAAATAATTTTTGCAACAAAGAATTCAAGTTTTCCTATTACCTCTCTGTGAAAAAAAAGTGGGAATTTCCCATTTAAAAATTAGCATAAAATAAAGATCTTTCAATGATATTATTTCACATAAAATTCTTACCACATCTATTTCATCAATATTTTTGAACTTTGCAACACTATCTAATTCCTGGAGAGCAACAGTCTATTAGTTGCATCCATATGGTTCAGAATTGGATTTTAGGTTGGCAGTGTGCACAGAGATTGAAAATTTATTTAACACAGAAGTCTTTGGGCCAAAAAATTGATTCTGGATTTGCCACCATGTTTAGATAAAACAGTCTTTTGCAAATAGAGAGAATTTAAAAAGCAATTTGTTGCATCTAACAACCTAAATATCCCGTACTTATTTTTGTTAGTAAATGCTTATTGGTATCTTTTATTATATCACATAAATTTTGTCCCATATCATTTCTCCTCTATACAACATCACCCTAAGAGCTATTTTGTTTACTTTTTTTTTTAAGAAAAAAGAGCAAAATCAGAAAAACCAATCAATATATTGACAAAATCTGACACTATGTAAAATGTTGCACAGATCTGGACTCCATACCTCTTCAAAGATATGGAGTAATATCTTTTCCCATCTCTTCTTTTGTGTGTGGAAATGTGGAGCAGATTTATTCTTTATCATTTTACAACATTTGTATTCAATTGGTTTGTGGTAATTATCCTTTCTGTTTGAATTGTTGTAATCATTGTAGACATTATTTTCCTGCCTCTGATTATTTCATTTTGCATCAGTCCAGTTAGGTCTTTTCTCACTTACAACAAGAACAATTCTTCTCAAAGAATTCTGGTTTGTACTCCTGCTTACTTTATCTGCTGCCTTTAGGGCACTATCATAAGTTTATTGTCTTTTTAATTTGAATTGTATCTAATTACAATAAAAATATAGTATTTTCTAATCCACTACTGTGTATAAATGAAATCTATGAAATGCTCTGTATGAGTCCTTCAATCAGTACATTAATGCAATCACTTATTTGACTCATTTGTTCTTAGTCAGTGATATTAGAGGTATAAATGAATATTGATAAAGAATATTTGTTTTTACAAATTTTTTATTTTGGCTCATATTTTGTTTCCCAGTAAGGTAAAGAATTCATTTTGTCTTTTATTAAATATTTACCTTCTATTCCCAGAGATATTCTTTAAAATGAATTTAATTCAATGTTTTTCTATAACTAGTTCCATAATACAAATCCAGACTTTGAATTTTAGATAATTTTCTATGCAAATACATTCTGCAACACATATCTAAGAATTTCTCATCCATTTCATTTTCTGCTTTAATTTTTGATGGCAATATTTAAATAATAATTTCTTTTCATTCTTTTTTTTTCTATCAACATCTACTTTAAAAAAAAACCCAGTGATGATTCAATGAATTCTCATAATATCCTATCCATGGGATACCTATACTTTCCTTCCCCCCCTCCCACTGAGGCAATTGGGGTTAAGTAACTTGCCCAGAGTCACGCAGCTAGGAAGTCTTAAGTGTCTGAGACCAGATTTGAACTCAGGTCTTCCTGACTTCAGGGCTGGTGCTCTATCCACTGCACCACCTAGCTGTCCCCATACTTTCCTTTTAGGGAATTGGATAATAGTGTATTTTGCTTGGTTAAAAAAACAAAAAAACAAAAAAACTTTAAAGAAAGCAAAATAAAAATTTATTGAATTTATAATATAGCATATAATTTTGATTAAAATTTTATTATACTTCTTTCGGAAAGTCACTTGGTAAATAAATAACCCATAAGTCAATAATCATCTTTCTGGTTTGCTTTGATATTGTTCCGGGGTTTGGACACATTCTACTGTAAGACTCCTAACCCAAATCATTAGTAGTTAGTCATTATGGAAGATCATGCCTCTTTCAGCTTTCTCTCCTTAAATTTTGCATCAATCATAACCTGGATATTTTATACCACTTTAAATCCAACATAAATGTCCAGCTATAAGAAGTAATCATAATACTAATTACAATACTAAACATTTAGAGAACAGATATAGGTTTAAAAAGCAAATTAAATTATCATTTCATTGGATCCTTACACAAATCTTATGAAGTAAATATTATATATAACATAAATTCTTATTTTATAGATGAGGAAGCTAAAGCCAGGGGGAAATCTGACCACAGTAACAGCTTCATTTCAGAGATGAAATTTAAATCCAGGTTTCTCTTGATTTCATGTCCAGCTTTCATCTTATTACATCTTCCCATTAAAAATGGTTTACATAATATTTTGGAAGGTAAAATGGAATACCTATTTTCTTCACTGTGTGCTTTACACCTTCTCTGTGATACATATAATTTTATTTTTCACCAAATAAAAGTAAGGTGAAAAGAGAGGAAATTTCTGCTATTAAAAGTATGCACATTTATAAAAAGTAATATTGAAAAATATCCCTCATCATACTCTCCCAGTAGCTATCTATCTGGTCCAGCCTCATTTAAGGTGTTTACAAGTCTAAATCTTTGACTAGCTGATGACTGATGTCAATGTAATGCAGCCAGCTCTCAGTTCTCCATGGAAACAGAAGAGGAACAGGCCAAGTAAACAAAATCACATCCCTAATAGTTGAAAATCTCCATTTTCAAGCATCATGCTTACTCTATCACACTTCACCATTTTTCCCCCCGGAGATTTAAGTATGTATCAAAGTGAATTCATTTGAATTTTACTTCTTTTTCTTGCTTCTGTAAGCCATGAAATTGAGGCAGTGACAAGTTAGAAATTTACTTCAAAAGAGATACATAAAAAGTGAGGAAAACTCAACATTACCCATAGGGATAATCCACCAAGTGACTTACTAACAGTGGATGATCAAGAAGTTGGAGCACATTATAAGGGTGATTGCTTTTACAGTATACAGCATGAGTCAATTTGAAGAATTGTAAAATGAATTTGAGAATTTTTTTTTTCTGGACACATTTTATCCTTCACATTTTCATTATCCTCCCAACTCTTAGCTATTTATGTACTTCCATCTGTCCACATTTGGATTTCTTTACATAAAATAGATATTTGGTCACAAAATTTGCAATTACAGGAACCTTACTTAGACTTGGAAAACAAAACCCTCATTTAGCTAATTGACCTCTAGCCTACCTCTTCTTCTTGCTTTCCCACTTGCCTCCCCCTCTCAAAAGGAAAATTAAAAACAACAGCCATAAGAAATCCAGATAGAAAATCCCAATGGGCTTTATGCAGCAAAGGAAGGCATCCTCCTACCTGTGTGACTACTCTCTTGTGTGGAGATTGTCAGGAAGCAAAAGTCCAATTTATAGAAATTATTCAATACTATTCCCTAAAGCTTTTGTGACATACTAGAGACAGTAATTCTTCAGGCTTGAAATATATTCATTATTCATGTCCATATTCATTTAGAATTCTTTGGACAGAAATTCCATAACTGTCAAAAATCACAAGTAGTTTTATTTGGGACATGTCAGCTAGATGGCACAGTGACTCTGAACTCAGAGTCAGGAGGATCTAAGTTTCAATATCTTGGGCATTGATCCTGGGCAACTCTATTCAATCTTCTTAGCCTCAGTTTCTTCATTAGCAAAATGGGGATAATAATAGCATTTATTTCACAGGGTTGATATGAGGACCAAATGAGATGACCTGTGTAAAATTCTTTGAAAATTTCAAAGTTTAATTATTATTATTTTATCCTGATATTAACTCTACATAGGATTAATAGACTTTTTAAAATAAATTTAACTGGAATTGAAAATGCCTAAATACACTACAGAAAATATATGTATATATGTATACACAAAGGGGCAGAGAAATGGCAGAGTAGATAGAGCACTGGGCTTAAGATCAGGAAAATTCATTTTCTTGAGTTCAAATCTAGTCTTGGACACTTACTACTTGTTTGTCCCTGGGCACATCACTTTATTTGCCTCAGTTTCTTCATCTACAAAATAAGACTTAAAAGGAAATGGCAAATGACAACAGTATTTTTGCAAAAACAAAAACAAAACTATAAGTGGGATGATGAAGACTCAGACTTGAATAAACAACAACAAAATATGTATACATATGGATATATGCATACACTTGTATATTTATAATGTTATTTATGTTTGTATGTGTGCATATGTGTTATGTGCATGTGTGTGATGTATATACTTGCAAGCTTTGTCTGATGGGATGAGTACTGAATTTGAAGTTAAACAACTTAGGTTTATCTATTGACTGCAATTTGTAGCCATGAGTTCACTATTTTACTGGTAGTGTTCTGTGGCTATGAATCATGGAACACCACAGTCGCTGAAGAACTGAAAATTACAACCAGAGGGCATTGAAAAAATACATTGGTGGGTATGAGCAAGAAGGAACGCATTATAAATTAAGAATTATGAAGGACAAGTGCTGCAAAAGACATCACCAAAGAAACACATGAGCAAAAAAGATAGTAGTCTTGTTAGTTGTTTTCAGTAACCAGTAGAGAACCTACATGCTACATTAGTAGCATAATGTCTAAACAAAGCAAGGAAGGTGGTTGGCCCTAGAGATCATCTGAAGAGAAGACCTGAACAAGAGATCCACAGAATGGGTAGGTATGAATGGGTTGTTATCTGCAGTATTGGAAGAAATATGCACAATAAGGATAGATGAGAGATCATCTGTTTGATTATACTTAGGTAGTCACTCCTTTTACTATACTAGAGTTTTCTCAACTATATAAAGAAAGGAGGAGGTCACATTAAATTAACTCCATGGACTAGCTCAGCTTTAAATCCTATGGGCCTATGAAAATAATCAGAACTAAAATTATTCTACACATTTTTCCAAGAAATTGACAATTTATTTTAATAACTATATAAAATTTCTTTTTATGTTTTTAAAAATTCATTTACATTAATGTATTAAGTCCCTGCTATAGACAAGTCATTATAATAGATGTTGGGAACACAGAAATCAAATAAGTCATAATCCTAGCATTTTAAGAACCTATTTACTATTTAGTAGAGAAAAGCATCCTGGAAAAAGAGAAAGAGTGTTAGACTTGGAGGTGATAGGGCTTCTTTCACTTCACAGTTATGATGCTTATCAGCTTGGTGACTGTTGTTAAGGCCTTTAATTTCTCTGACATTTTCTGGTCAAACTCAAGATCTCCACAAAGGTCTTTAGGAGAACTTAAAAAAGGAGAACAATTTCATTGGAGAATGGAAGGAAGGAAAAAGGGGATCAGGGAAGGCTTTCATCTTTCAATCAACCAATCAATTGATCAAAAAAACATTTATTAAGCATTCACTATGTGCCAGGCATTGTGTTAAATGCTGAGGATACAAAAAGAGGCAAAAGACAGCTGCTGCCCTCAAGAAGCTTACAATCTAATTGTATCTAGGACCATTGCCAAGAAAATCCCCAAATAGGAGTAGGACATGACTGAAAATGACTGAACAAAAACAGTGTATATTTGGGATTCCGTTGTATGTAAGTGATAACTGAACTTATAGCAACAGATCAGATCACCAGAGAAGACAATCCAAAAAGAAAGAAGAGAGCCTAGAAGGCCACTCATACTTCAGAAGTGGTAGAAAGAAGGTGAAAAAGCACAAAAGACCAAGAATAAAAGGGTTAAAAAAACTCAAAGTGGAGAAAAACCAAGAGGAAGTAAGAGTATGGAAGAAAGAAAGGAAGGAATACTCAACTTGACCAAATGCTACAGAAGGACAAGGAGGATAATAGCTAAAGAAGGCCTATAGAATTTAATAATTAGTGAGTTCTTAGGGAACAGTTTCATTTGGGTAGTGGGTTATAAGTCAAATTGCAAGGCTGAAATATAAATGGATGATGAGGAAAAAGAGAAAGTAAGAACTCTTTCCAGCAGTTTAATAGCAGAAGAAAGACCAGACAGGAGACCTTTAGAGAAAATAGCATCAAAAGAAATGTTTTTAAAGAATACAAGAAACCTGAACACATCTATAAGCAGTCAATTGGTGAGAATAATGAGAAGGGATGATAAATGGGGATCACATAAAGGTCATAAGTAGAGCAGTTGGTTTTGGGGGAGAAAACGTCAGCTCATCCTGTGAGGCTGATATCAGGGAAGAAAGTACTGTGTAGACAGAGAGCTTTAAATAAATAGAATAATGATGAGATACCAAATATTTGAATATTTCTTAATATTCTCATTTGTAAAATTTTAAACCATAGAAACACAATTAACAACTTTTAAGAGAAGAGGGCCAGGAAAATATAATATGCCTCAAAATTTTTATTGGTTATTTTTATTTTATAAAGAAATGTTTGAGCTAGGTTATTAAGTAAATACTATATAAAAGAAATGATATTTCAATGTAGTTGTTTTTAGGGCACTGGGCCAATACATTCTTGGCTTATTTCACATGATGTCAAAGTATGAACTTTGTCTCAATAAATTAAAAAAAAAAAAAAAAAAGGAGTCTAACCAGCTGTCTGGGGTTCTGATAGACAAACTGCTGCAAGGTTTTAGTCAAATTAATTGGTTTGTATTTATTCAATTCATACAAGAAGTATTTATTAATTTATTACGTGGAAGGTACTAAAGATGTGAAAGCAAAATGACACAATTCTTGCTCTCAAGAAGTTTATATATATATACACACATATATATATATATATATATATTTTATTTTCAAACATATAAATCTAATTAAGTTCCACATAAATTCTACATAAGTATAATAGCTGGTATTAATATAGCTTTTTGAATACATTACCTCTGTTAATTCTCACAACAACCTTATGAGGTTATTATTCTTATTGTTCCCATAATGCAGATGGAAAAACTGAGACTGAGAGAGGTTAAGTGGTTTGCTCATAATAAAACACAGTGAGGAAGTCTTGAAGTAGAATTTGAACTCATGTCTTTCTAACTCTAAGTCCAGGGATCTATCCCCTATACCATATGGCTGCCAATAACTGTCACTTTTCAAACAATTAGAATTTCACAAAATGCACTTGACATGAACAAGAACAGTGAATATGATTTAATTATTGATAGTTTCAAAAGCATACCAAGTCCTTTCAAACTTGGAGGTCAATAATGTGAACATCCCAGTTAATATTCCTTCATTCTTTTCTCAATCCTTCTTTCATTCTTCCAATATATTGACTGACTGTATCCTAAAGACAGTGGGGGATACAAAGTCCCTGCCTTCAGTTTCATTTGGTGAAATGATACTCTATTTTCCATTTCATGTGAAAGAATTAAAGGTAAATAAGCCTTTCAGACATGGATGATTTGAAATTTAACTAGTTTCTTAACATGAATCATTGGTTTTTATTTGACGTTTCCTATGATTATATCACTGAAGCAGCTCTATTGGTCTTAAAGGTGTTATCTGCATAAAATTTTGTAAAAGAAAACAAAAGAACTTGGAGTTAGTTGGCAGGAAACAGAACTTTTCAAATTCAAATAATATCAAATTATTATCCGCAAATGGGTCTATGAGCTCATCAGTTCTTCCAATGACCACAAATTATCCACATACTTTTCCCTTATGAACCCTTCCCATGTCTTTCTAATGGGTCACCATTCCACCCAAAATAGTGGAAATCCTTCTCACTTTTTTTCCTGATAACTTAAAAACATTAGTATAACCCTTGTATTGTCCATCAGGTGTCCCTTATCCTCATCACATGTCCAAGCCATCTTCTTTTCCTGTCATACATGTCCTAGTTGATGTCTCTTCCTCCAGTTCTTACAAACTCCTTATTGGTTCTATGTTGGTGTCTTTACATTGTCTTCTGGGTGATATAATTTTCAATTCCTCAGAAAGTACATGTCTTCATGACTCAGGGACAGACTATAGCACCTGTAAAATTATTAAATCTATTAAAAAAGATAGAGGTCTTTGTTTCTTGGAGAAACTTTATATAATTAGGGGAACTCTATAATTTCCTTTATTGCCTGATCTCCTCTTTGGGGGGGGAGAGATATTATAATATTTTAATACTAGGATTATTAAGTAAGATAATATAACCTTTTCATTGATCTAGTTAGCTTGTTCAGATTTAAATTAAGTTTAGGGAAGAGGAAATATCTGTAACAATACTTGGCCATGAAAATGTTTCTTCAGAAAAGAAATATGTATTGTTCATTATCCTTCATATATATATATATATGTATGTACATATATATATAAACAAACATTTATGTATATGTATACATATCCTCCATTTAGTAAATTACATCAATCTTTTAACAATTTAAATTCATAACCAAAAGCATGAAGCAAGAATTCACATTTCCAACAATCTAATACAATAAATTATCAAATTATCTTTAAGCACATTACAAATTACATAACTGGGGCAACTTGGCTTAAAATCACACAACTAACAACTTTCCTGATATCGCTGCTGCTGCATCATGATCATCATCAAATTACCTAAAAGGAGACCAGAATAAATTCAATTACATCATGATCTATTTTCCAATTGTTATCATATAGAGCTTCAATTTATAATTTCAATTTTATTTAGTATTATATTTTATAAAAGAGCTATTTATTCCAATCATTTCATACTATGGGATTCACTATTTCCAGCCAATCTATTACAACAGGTTTTAAAAGTAGTAGTATATAATATAACATTTTTATTATGATTTAACAACATATTACATCAAATTTCTCCTAACTTTATATAATTATCTTTATTGGCTTTAAAATCAAATTACAAAATTTTTCCTTAATTAATCTTACAACCACATTCCAGACTACAACTTTGACCACAGTAGAAAGGAATAGAAAGAGGCTAGACTCATAAACTCACTCACACGCTCTCACACATGCTCTCCCTCTCCATCTCTCCCTCTTTCTACTTACACAGTAGTCATCTCCTAATGTTTGTTTGTTTTTTCCTCCTCAATCTCCCTTCCCTTAAAACCATTAGGATAGTAGGCATTCAAAAGCCCTCACCAGAACAGATTTTAAATCTACAAATCAAGTTTAAAATGTTCACCTAATTAAAATAATCACATCCCATCTCTTAACCAGCCCAAATATATATATATATTTCCCCTTATTATTTTCCAGTTTATCTAGCCTCATCTCTAAGTTTAGTATTTTACCAACTGATGTTGGTAAATATTCCCATTTTCATACATTTAAGATCATTCCTCACCTTTCATACCTAGAGCTGCCTTTTCCTTTTGTCTTCCTTTCTGGATGCACTAGGGAAAACAAAGCAAAGCAAAACAAAACAAAACAAAACAGTGGTTATTTAGTTTTACTTTGCCCATTAAAAATCAAAGGTATCTTTCTCTCATCACCCCAGGCAGGCTATAGCTCTAGGCCCCTAAGTAAAAATTGAGCCTTTAACTTCAAGGAAGTGCTCTAAGATAAAATCCTTTTCCTGATTTCTCCAGCCAAAACTCACAATTACCCTTTTTAAACAGATAGCCCTAGGGAAGAACCACAAAGCTTTTTTAATTCCCTAATTTAACTAACAAATCTTAGAAAAAGACCAACCTACAAGTAGACTAACAGAATAGAGCATAAGTGAAGAGTTGAAATTAAATCTACTCTCTTTCCTTGCTTTAATTTCTCATTTAGTTTGCTCATTTTACCAGACTGCAAGAATCCTTTTGACACACCTTTGTCTGAAAACACCAAGAATAAGGCCTCTCAGACTCCCTTGGACAGTCTTTTCTACATCCTAAAGAATTCCTTTCACACACACACACACACAGCTTAATTTATATGTATCCCCAAAAGCTTGAAAGCAAGAATTGTAGCTTCAGGGATTCTTTAACAGAATATTGACCCAAACTTCACTTTTTGAAACCTATACCTGCAAGAAATTTGTAATACATTGCTGCTACTTTGGGGATTACCAATAATTGGTTTTGTAAACTTAAAATCCATAATAACTCAAATTTCTCAGGTAGCCCTTTATTGTATACACATTTTTTTTCTTTCCTCTCATCCCTAGGTAGCTTATTTAAGGGGATCTTATTCAAGTAGACACCTATCTGATGACTGCCTCGATATGAAAGCGAAAATTAGTAAAAAGCTCTAGCACAAACCCTAAAAACATATACAGAAACAAATTTACTTTCCTAGAGATTACTGAAGGTTAGGAGCAGAAGTTTCAGGTTGAAGAGAAAGTCAAAAATCTTAGGTTAGGCACCTTTCCTGCAGGAAGTTTGACCTGTTGAGCTCTCATGGAAAGAACATTTCCTCGGAGACCCAAAGTCAGATTTGTCTCTACCTTAACCTTCATGGTTCACCAAAACTGTGACGAAAAAGTTTGAGAGAGAGTTTCTGGGTAATTTAATTTTTTTATTACTAAGCTCAGCAGGTTATTAATTTTTAAAATGGGTAGTTGGCTATCTCTCTAAGACCACAGACCTATTCAGAAAATCACAATTCAAAAATTTGATTATCAATCCCCAAATATTATAATTTTGCATAAAATTTTAAATCAGTGCTCTTTCATGACATAAAATTTCTTTCTGCAATAGGAATATTGGGGCTAAATACAATTTTATCAGGTATAATGATTTTTAAGCAATAATGAAATGGACAAAACTTAGAATCCTATAATTTTAGACTTGGAAAAAATTGTTACTCAGTTGTTTCAGTTATGTTCAACTTTTTATGACTCCATCAGACTTTCCACTCTTTACTGTGTCACCAAATTGCCCAAGGGAGAACTTTTAGGAGGCTCTTAGAATCATCTATATAAGAGGTGTGAGAGTAGAAACTAGAGAGCTACAGGAAAGATAGTACAGGGGCCACGAACAAGACAAGACCTTTTCCTTCATCAAGAATACCCTCTGTGGTGTCCTTGGCAAAGTATTGGTATAGCCTCTGCTAAAACACTTCCAGTAATTTGTAAATCCCTATTACTGGGACATTTCATCCCACTTTTAGACAAATTATTTTAAATATTGGGCCAAATTCTGCCTCCTTACAAAGTCCACCCATTATTCCTTTTACTATCTTCTAGAGCCAACCAGTAGAAGCCTAATCTCCTTTAGATTTGCTAATCCTTTAAATAATTGAAGGCAATTATCAGATTCCCAGACTCTTCTCCAGATTCAACAGCTTTAGATCCTCCAACTATGTGAAGACATTTTGGCCAGCTCACTAATGTTTAGTTGTACAATCAGAATTTGGTTCAATGAAGAGCCTACAATTAACTTTGCAGTACATTCAGAGATTTAAATGACAAGTGGATGCCCTAACGTCTGGAAGTCATCATTGACTGCAAATGTACAACATCAGGGATATACTTCTAAAATTCTATTCAGAGGACTGTGGATCATAATATAGTATTTTGATATTTTTTATTATTGTTTGCTTGCATTTTGTTTTCTTTCTCATTTTTTTCCCTTTTTGATCAGATTTTTCTTGTGTAGCATGATAATTGTGGAAATATGTATAGAAGAATTGCACATGTTTAACATATTGGGTTACGTAGGGGAGGAGGTGGGAAGAAGGGAAGGAAAAATAAATTTGGAACACAGAGTTTTGCAAAGGTAAATGTTGAAAATTATCTATGCATATGTTTTGAAAATAAAAAGCTTTAATAAAAAAACAAAATAAATAAAATAAAATTCTACTCATCTAAAACAATTTCAGAGATTGCTGTACTTGGAGCTCTGAGATCAGCCTCAATATCCAACAATTACTAACTGTATGGCCCCAGGCAAGTCATTTAGCTTCTGTGAGACTCATACAATAACTTAAAACTGTAAATTAAAAAACAGACTGCGATTTGGGATGCTCTGTCAACTTACAATAAATTTATCTTGCATACTTCCATGCTTTTTCAAAAAGGAAGTTGCTGCTATACTTAAGCACAGTGAGGGATGTTAGAATTTGTTAAGGAAATGGTTTTAAACAGGTGGATTTTTTAAGGATGAAGTCATAGTCTCAGTATCTTACACAATGAGTCATACCCAATAGGTACTCAATAAATGTCAAATTGAATTCCTCCATTACTCCACTATCAGGCTGAAAGGGTAGTCATAATAAAAATGCCTCCCTACAGTCCTTCCTCCTTCTTTAGAAATCCTATCACTTGCAAGAGAGCTTTCTTTATGGTCATACCAAAAATGACCAAGAGGAAAGCCCAATATGCCCATTTCTCTTAACATTAAAAAAAAATTAAGCTTATAGTAATATAGCTTTCTCTAATCAACAGTAAACATTTCAAGTAAATTAAGTAACTAGAAAAAAATTGCATGTATAATGCAGCCTATGCTTCCCATTTCAAAGTTAAAGCTTAGATGTGAAGCTTTTATGAGGCAGCTAATGTGGAAAGCAGAGAGTTGGTCTTGGAGTCAGAAAAACTTGTAGTCAAGTCCTGACTCTGACACATTAATTATGTGATCCCGTGCAGACAATCTAATCACTTCATGCCATGAGCAATTCGTCAAAAGCCTAAGCCATAGTGAGTGGAGTGAGGTTTCTCACCTAGTATTTCTTACATTGATGGAATCACAGGTCCGGATTGATAATATTAATATTAATAATAAGGTAAGTAGGTGGTACAATGGTAGAGTGTCAGGCCTAGAGTAAGGAAGATCTGAATTTAAATGTGGTCTCAGACAATTGTTGTGTGATCATGGGCATGCCACTCAACCCTGTTTGCCTCAGTTTCCTCATTTGTAAAAATGAAAGGAAGAAAGAAATGGGAAAACACTGCAGTATTTTTGTCCAGAAAACCCCAAATGGGGTTATGAAGAGTCAGACACAAGAGAACAGCTAAGCAACAACAAATAATAATAGTAATAGAAGTCATTTCTTCAAGGCACTAAATGTTTAGTTTTCTTATGACAGTTTGTCATAAGTCTGAGCAAAAACTATCCCAAGTGGAATAGAACCAGAATATTTTATTTTCTGAAGTAGGGAATAGCAATAACACATACATCTATATTCAGTTGATTCTCTACTGAAGGAAAATGAAGGGGAGGGATAAAATCATTAATTGCATTTCCACTAATAAAATTGTACTCGATAAACCATTTGACAGTGCAAAGGACTTTGCTGGCAAGAGTTTTTCTGAGACTTTGGAAACAAAGAGACAAAAGTTAAAGGACTTGTAGAAATAGTCAACAGATTTCCCAGGTGCTATTCTGCTGGATTATGTGAACGACTGAAGCATCTTCTCATCTATTCATATCAAGGACAGAAGATGGCTAAGACATTTCTTTTTTTATGTTTTTATTTTCAAAATATCCATAGATAGTCTTCAACTTTCACCCTTGCAAAACCTTGAGTTCCAATTTTTTTTCTCCCTCCCTTCCTCTACCCTTCTTCCCTAGATGGGAAGCAATCCAAAATATGCTAAATACATTCAGTTTTTCTATATACATTTCCACAATTATTATGCTGCCCAAGAAAAATAAGATCAAAAAGAAAACAAATTAGAAAGAAAACAAAAACAAGCAAATGACAGGAAAATACTATGTTGGGATTCACACTAAGTCCCCACAGTTCTCTAGCTGGGTTCAAGTGGTTTTTCTCCATTGCAAGACCATTGGCCTGAATCACCTCATTGTTGAAAAGAGCCATATCTATCAGAATTGATCATCATATTATCTTCTTGTTGCTCTGTACAATGTTCTTTTAGTTCTGCTCATTTCACTCAGCATCAGTTCATGCAAGTTTCTCCAGGCCTCTCTGAAATCATCCTGCTGGTCGTTTCTTACAGAACAATAATATTCCATAACATTCATATACCATAATTTATTCAGCCATTCTCCAATTGATGGGCATCCACTCAGTTTCCAGTTTCTAGCCACTACAAAAAGGGCTGTCACAAACATTTTTGCACATGTGGATCCTTTTCCCTGTTTTATGATCTCTTTGGGATACAGATCCAGTACAAACATTGCTGGATCAAAGGATATACAGTTTGACAGCCCTTTGGGCATAATTCCTAATTATTCTCCAGAATGGTTGGATCAGTTCACAACTCCACCAGCAATGTATTAGTGTCCCAGTTTTCCCACATCCCCTCCAACACTCATCTTGCTGCAAAACTTCTAAGCAGATATTCTGTTATTTGCTCACTCATGTGTGCCATCAGCTCTGAGAGTACAAAGACAAACAGGAGACAAAGGAAACAAAAGAAAAGATTCTTGCTCTCAAGAAGCTTTTATTCTCTCACAGGAAAATAACATATTCACAGACAAGTAAACATAAAATGTATTAAAATAAATATATAACATTATTAGAAAAGGAGTGTACTACTAATTGAAAAGATCTGTGTGCTGTTTGAACTAGACTTTGAAGAGAATTGTAGAGTTTTAAGAGGTGATAGAAACAGCTTGTAAACAGGAAGGCAGGGGGAAGAGGAGGGAGGGAGAGAAGAGAGGAAGAGAAAAGGAGAGGGAGAGAAGGCGAAAGGGAAAGAAAGGGAAGGAGAAAGGGAGAGGGAAGGGAAGAGGGAGAGAGGGAGAAGGAGAGGGAAAGGAAAGGAGAGAGCAATTGGAGGGAGTGAGGAAGGAAGAAAGAGAGGAGGGAGGGAAGAAGGAAGGAAGTACCTATTACATGCTAGGCATGGTGTGAGTTACAAATATAATCTCATTTGATCCTCATAACTTTGGGAGACAGATACTGTTATTAGCCTCATGTTACAGTTAAGAAAAAGTAGGCTAACTAAGGTTAAATGACTTGCTGAGGGCCACACAGCTAAGTACTTGAGGCTGGATTTGAATTCACATTTTTTATTCCAGGATCATCTGTCTATTCACTGTGCTGTGTAGGTGCCCAGAGAAGAGAAATGGAAGGTCATGCACAAAAAAGGGAGAGTAGTCCAGTTTGGGTCGAATATTAAGTATGTAATGAGCAACTAATTTAGAAAGATAGAAAAATAGCCAGATTTGTAAGAACTTTAAATGCCAAATAGAGGAGTATGTACTTAAGTCTCAGGCAGTAGCGAGTTAATGGAGCTTTTTGAGCATGGGAAGGAGAAGAGGAAGGAAATAATCATCTCTATGGGTCCTATTATATACCATGCATTGTGTCAAATAATTTACAAATAATATCTCATTTGATTCTAACAACATTTCTGTTGGGGTTATTATTTGTAAGTCAAGGAGACAGACAAATAGAGATTAAGTGACTTGCCAGTGGTCATACAGTTAGTAAATGTCTAAAGTTAGATTTAAATTCATATTTTCCTTACTCTAAGCCCAAGTTTCTATCAGCTGCACCACCAGAGTGCCTAATGATAAATTGAGATTTATTCTTTAGAAATATCAATTTAGCAACTGTATGAAAAATGCATTGAAGTAGGAAGAGTCTAGAAACAGGCACATTAATAAGGGACAGGATATCATTATGATAGTCCAGGACTTCATCATTATTGAATTAGTGTATTGTCTATGTGGGTGGAGAATATAATATGAATGCCAAAAGTATTGCGTAGATAGAAATGACAAAATTTGACAATGGATTGGATAGGGAAGTGAGGGAATGTGGAGAGTCAAGGCTGACTCTCCAGCAAGCCCAACAGATTGGAAGGATGGTGGAGTACTTAACAGAAAGAAAACAAGTTGAGAAGTTTAGATTTAAGGGGGAAAATACCTTTAGATTTGAGATGGCTATGGGGCATACATGCAGCTATAAATATTCAATAGTCCAAGTATGGCACTGAGTCTAAGGAGACAAAAGTATTGGAAATGTAGATCTGGAAATATTTTGTATAAAAATAATAATTGAACCATTGGGAGTTGATAAGAATAGCAAGAGAGAGTAAAGAGGAAAGAGGGTCCGTACTTATCTGTACTTATCTGTATGTTGGATGCCTTTTCCTTCCAAACAGAGAATCACAGTCATTAAAGAGAACTCTCTCAAGAGAAAGTGTCCAGTGCCTAAAGAAACACAAAGGCACACAATGAGACAGGAGCTATTTCCTGACCATGACCTTGACACTCACACCTTGGCATTGCTTCTGTTTGGGATAAAATCTTTGGCAGGGCATCTTACTGTATTGTGCTGGTGCCATAAGTGATATTGTGTAAGTACAAGGAATTCTCAGTCATTCAGGACTTAAATTATACATGGCTCTTGGCTTCCTTTTCCTGCTGTTGTCATTGTCCATAGGGCTACTTGTTGGCACCATTCATTCCAACTTTGACTGACTGTACAGCACTCATAGGGTGGGTCTGGATAGGGAAAGATGATAATTACATGAAGAAATCTCCCTTCTCATTATAAATTTCATTTTTTTCTTCTTAAAACAAAGGTTAGTTTGAGAGATGACATAGACATTTGGGAACCTTTCAATCTTATCAATATGGAATACCCATTTTATGAATTATTTACCTATAATATATAGTTCTCATATGTATATATGTTCTCATATATATATATATATATATATAAAGTTCTCAAATGGAAAAAAGGATTTGACTCATTTTAATAGGCACAAGAGGGTAAAACCATGAGAAATGGGTAGACTTTTTAAAAATGAAGATGGAGGCATAGTGTAAGGCAAAATTTTCTAATAAAATAGTGCAAAATGAACTGAGATTTTCAAGTAAAGGCTAAATCAGGGGTTAGAGAAAAAATTCCTATTCAAGTATGGCCTAATCCAAATGATCTGTGAGATCCCTTTTAATTCTGAGATTCTATAATTTCATTATACAGTGCTTGTTGTATGATATAGCCAGCCTGTCCTTTCCCACCCCCAACAAGCATCAATCAACAAATATTTATTAAGCTGTTAGTATATGACAGACATTTAGCTAACATGAAAATATTCTCCTTCCAGTGGACCATGGGAGAACTCTAGATTGGTGAGGGGTTGGGGAAACCACTGACTTTCAGCCAAGTATTACTCATAACTCATAGCTCCTTAATCAGAACATAGTGGATAATTTAAGAGGTGACTTGCCACACATAAGTCCCTCTTACTTCTGGATTTGAAGTATTATTTTGAAGACTATTCTAAGCTATTGAGAAACCTTTTATGTTGTGGGACACCTTTCTCTCACCTAACTGCAAACCAATAGTAATGTTCTTCCTAAGCAAGCCAGTACCTGGAATGGAGCCACTTCTTTTGTGTTTGTTCTTTTCTGATTTTAAATGAGTATTCCAAGATGGAGTCATATAGGTGACCTTATAAGTTTAGAAATCACATAAGAGATCCCATTGGTAGTTAGGGCTTCGATCAGTTATAGTGCCCCCTAGAGTCAGTAGTAATCAATAGTACTGGAACTACTTATAACTGATGCAGAAAGACCAAGGATGGCCACTATATAACCAAAGAAGAAGGATAGCTATGGACTCAGAAAAGTATTTCTAAGGCACAATGTATCAGGAGCTATGAGTTACTCCTTTATCACACATGCATGTATGTCTTACTATCATGATGCTCTAAGTCTGAGTTCAATTTCCCCATGGACCTCATCTATGTGGCCCTGGATTTGGAAATAATGCTTTGTAACATAGTTGTTTCTCTACTTTCTTAGTAAATTCCTTTTCTAAAAACTAATGGAGTTTGGCTGACATTCTCAATGGGGAGCATTTGTTGGATCTTATGAGGGTCAGTACCAAAATCCAGCTCCTTAAAGTTACCTATATCTAAAATATTGAGACTAGGAGAAGTCAATTTCACTCATAGGTACCCTAAAACATAAATATTAATTTAAAACATTTCCCCTTCTAAGGGGTTGCTGCATCTCTTAAAAAGATACATCTAAATTTAATTATTTCATTTTTCTTATCAATCTGCAAGTAAATAATTTGATGAAGGATTATTTTTACTTATAAAAATTGATAAATTAATTGTCCTGAATTCACCAAATATTGAGATTATCTAGATTTCAATTTACCATTAAAAATTATAGATTATTTATAAGTTACAAATTACTTGTAAGTACTAATTTGCATGACATTTATTAGCTATGTGGCTCTGGGAAAATTACTCAACTTCTATTTGCTTCAAACAATCCTTATGGCTTATCACAAAATTATAGATGGGTTGCAATGTATTGGTAGAGGAAGTTTCCATATTAGGAATTCACTCTAACTGAAGAAATAATAGATACTTCATAAGTTTTCAAGTGTATTATTTATCTAAAGCAATTCCTTGATTATGTTTCTATTTTATGTACAGAGCTTGCTATGTGAAATCTTCCTTTATCCTAGCTACTACTGAATCCTTTAACTATTTTAGCTAAACTATTTATCAGTTTCAACAAACACTGTATTTATTCTACCAAGAGGCTAGTTTTCTGATGGAAATGATGTGTAGTTTGATGGAAATGAACAGTCATTACAATTAAAATGTTAAGACCTTTTGTTTATGGAAACAACTAAAAATTCACAGGACTGGCAAGAAATTAGAAAAATAATTTATTCTCCTCCCTCTGATACATACACTAAAACTGTCCCCAAGAGACATTTATCTATCACTTATTTAAAATATCAAATGAAAGAAAAACTTACTGAGGTACATACACAAAATTCAGTTTTAGCTGAGATTTTTTTTAAATTAGGAAAACAAATTTCTTAGCAAGAAACTCTTTAGACCCATTTTACAGCTAAGGCTCATTTTTCTACTATTACCTATCTATTATACATATTGTATATATTAGACATATCTATTGCCTATATTTTCTTCCTTTCTTAAATTTTCTAATGCTTACAGGTTTTGGTGGCATATTCACAAAAATTTCACAATCAAACAGAAGCTAATTTCACAGTTAGAGTGATAGAATATAATGAGCAGCATTATTGAATAAAACAGATTAATAGGCAGGTAAGTGGCAGTTAATTTTAAATGTCTCCTGATGCATAAATGTTTGTTAAAATATTTGTATTTTGGCAATAAGATAAAAGAAATGAAAGATATTACATTAACTTCCTTCTTTTATGCTACACTCTGGAAATTCACAAACTATATCTGATAGCATGTTTTTTAAAATTTGATATTTTATTTTTCTCCAATTACATGTAAAGGCAATTTTAAAAATGCATTTAAAAATTTTTGCATTCCAAATGCTCAAAAATTTTGAGCATGTTTTTGAACACTTTCCAGAAGGCATTATCATTAATATCCTAATAAGAACTGAAAACATTTAAAATAACTTCTTTACGGGCCATTCATCAGTTACAATTCTGCTGTGTTTCATCCAAGAAAATATTTCACTTTAATTTTAATGCCTTTCAACCATATTTCATGTTGGGTTCTAGACAAAGTTTCAATCTAAAGACATTCCATGAACCCTTAATTCAACTTAAAGCAATGTGATTCCTATTTTACTGGGGAAACTGAGATTTCACTATGGCACACAAGTAGCAAATAATGAAGTTTGCTGTGGACTTTAAACCAGGTACCTTCTTTAACAGAACATATCACAACCTTGCCACAGTTTCTCCTGTCTAATTCTTGCCTTGCCTCATAAATCTTTCCTAAGTGATTTATTCAATGCTCTGGCAGTTTTCTACTAACTTCTGAAAGGTTGCCTTGAAACTGCCCCATTTATCATTCTTCTCTTTATCAAGAAATCTTATATTATTTTAACATAATTATAGGAGACACCTTGTCAGAGGAGAGTGTTTAATTATGTAGTTTTCTTTCCTGTCAATTGTTTAATAGCAAAATACAACAAATATAACGTATTCCTTTCTTTACACCATTTGGTCAACTGGGTGACTGTGAAGGTGAAATCTACTGTAGAAAATTATTTGTAAAAGTCTATTGGTTAGTATATCAGAACAAGTTACAGAATATTGCTGGTTCCCATGGGAACTACATCAGTCACATACCCTACACAAGCTCAAAAGTGCTTTTTGCACTCTAATACGTAACACTTTTCACGGCTTACCACAGTAAAAGTAGCTTTAGAGAGTACCTTTATTAACAACTCTAAAAAAACATAAGGTTCAAACACTCTCATTTAGAGTATGATCTATTTTCTCATAGTATAGTAATAAAGAAACAAACAAACAAACAAAAACACTGGCTAGGTCAAATTGCAGAAAATACCCAAAGAATTTTTATTTCCTTGGGAGGCTTCATATTTCCAAGCCCCTTCAAAGTTTTCCATTTTTCACAATAGAGAGCTAGGAGGATATTGTTACATCCTTTGTTTCTTTCTACTGCTATCTTTGCATAATGACTACTCAGAAGTCTTTATATTAAGTTCACTCTTACAATCTTCAAAAGCCGTCATCATTGTAATTATCAATAAGTATTTATTAAACACTTACTATGTTCCAGACATGGCAATATTCACTGGGGATACAAATAAATGTTAAAACAACAACAACAACAACAACCATGGCCTCTGCCATTAAGAAGCTTATATAAGTTAAAAACAACCCTGAATCTACAAAATATATACAAGTGTAAATAGGAGATAATTTTAGAGAGAAGATCCTAGCCAATGGGAAGGGCTGGGGAAGACCTTGTACAGAAATTGAGATTTGAGCTTTATGTTGAATTTAGCATTATTGAGTTGGTAGGATATTTTAAATAGTAAACAATTCTCCATATGAACATCAATACTTTAGATCGTTGTTATATATTTACAATATATGAATGAGCCTGCATGTGGAAAATATCAGACTTTATTATAATCAACAGAAGACTATAATACTGTGCTTTCAAGCAGTTTGTTCAATAATAATCAAATTGACAATACACTGCTGAGGATTTTTTGGCACCAAAAAAATGTAACTATGGATGCTAGGAAGCATGGGTAAGGAGACAGAGCAATCTAGATATCAAAGATAGCCAGTGAAGAGTCTCAACTGGGAGATGGAATGCTGCCTGAAAGGAACTACTTCAAGGATATTAAGAAAGATGGACAAGATAGGAAGGGTCCAGGATGTAGAGATCTTAAAAAGCCTAAGAGTAATTTTAATTTGATCATGAAAGTAATTGTGTACCAAGAATTAGAAATAAGAGGCAGCAAGAGATTTGAAGTCTTTCCTTATTGACTTGTCATATGGACAGATGAAGAATTATCAGATTATTAAAGAAACTATGCCTTTCTTTACCTCTAGGCTCCACTCTAGCCTTTCTGGACATTCTCTAGTATAGATCTGAGTGCTCTCCTTCTCCCTCTCTGTTTTTCAGATTCTTTTCATGAGTTGTCTTCCCTCATTTGAAAATAATCAACTTGAGGTCTGAGAATCAGCTATAGTTGGAAGCACCCTGGCTTCTCAGGACTTCCATGCTGGGCTGGTTGACAACCCCACCATCTGCAATCCTGGCTCAAATGTCACCATGGCTCATCAGTGTTGAATTTGCCTCCACCCTGAAATGGATGAGGACAAAATAGAATAAAACAAACATATCCTGGCTTATTTCTTAGAGATAGGGTGAAAGAGAGAGAGGAGAGAAAGGAGAATCCTTTTCCTCTCACTGGTTAAGTTCATAGCATCCTTGCTCTGAGTGAGCTGGGATCTTCACTCTCTTGATATGGAAAATAAAGACAACCAAAAAGAGAAGGGTGGTGGGAAAAAAGATTAAGCATTTCAGGTATGTTGGACTGCCAATCAAAGGAGGCTCTCCTAACTCCTACCCACTCCTACCCACATGGTAGTGACACAAAGTTCTCCATGGGAGGCAATCAAGACAAAATGTCAAAAAAAATGACATACATATGAAAGTACAAGACTCATTTGGGAGAGTCTTTCATGATATTCTATGAATAAACTGCAGAAATATGGATTAGACAAACTAAAGCTGAGAGGGATAACTAATAAATATATTATATGATGGGATAAGGACTCAAAAGTTTGAAAAGCTAGAGTGTTGAACAAAAGAGATAAAATTATCAAAAATTATCGAGATAAAATTATATAGAGGTAAATATAACGTCCTATACTTGTGTTTTAAAAATCAACTTCATAAATGCATGCTGAATAAAAGATGACTACAGACCAGTTTGTCTGTAGGGTCTTTATTGTAGAATTTGTTTATTTGTAAAATTATTTTTTTATTGTAGGATTAAAAGTAGGGTTTTAATTGACTGAAAATAAATGAGTCAAGAGCATAACATGTCAACCAGAAATCCTAATATGACCCTGCTGTAGGCCGACAATAAAAAGAGCCCAGAAAAGGAAGATTATCCCACTGAATTTGCCCTAGCCAACCCATTTCTGAACACTGAGTTCCTTTCTCTAACTAAACTGCCAAGCATTCCAACTGGCCACATTGTTCAAATGCCATGTATATGCTTGCCAAAAAAACTATTTAATGGAGAACTCACACAAGGCAAGTGCTTACAAAGTGGCCAGAAAAAGTGATACAAAGACACTCTGAAGGTATCTCTTAATAGCTTTAGAATCATTGGCACAGGACTGCCCAGCATGGTGTGCCACATCAGAGAAGATGCTGTGTTCTATGAGAAAAGCAGAATTGAATTAGACCAAAGGAAATGTGAGATGTGCAAAATTAGAGACTATTTGCATCTGACCTGTAGCCAAGCATTCCAAACTCATAATGGTCTGATCAGCCACAGTGGACACACTGCAACTTGACTTTAACATAGTGATGTCATTTTGATCCTCTTCGAAAATGAAGAACAACAACTACATCTGGAGTAGGATATACATTCAGGATGGATAATTTGGATAGTGTAGGAAGAGCTCATATTGAAAGGCCTCAATATTATGCCATATGAGACACAATTAAAATCTAGTAATATTTAGACTATATGTGAAAAATATTATGGAAGGGATTGTATTGATTCCAAAGGCAGAAATAGGAGAAATGAACAGAAATTACAAAGAATAAAAGTTAGATTTATTATAAAGGGAAAAAATTTCCTAACCATAATCATCCAAATGAGAAATGAACTACCATGGGATATAGTGGGTTCCCCCTTATTGAAGGTCTTTCAAGAAAAATCTGGGTAACCACTTGTTAGAAGAAATTCTTATTTGGATTAGATTGTTAAATAGTTGGAGAGCTCCTCTGACTATGAGACTGAGTCTGTGATTGTGAGATTCTGTAATTACTCCAGAAAATAGTTTGAGACTATAATATATCACTGAATATTCAATTTTTCAATACTCGTGTAGTGCTTGTTAAGGGAATGGAATTGTGGAACTGATAGTGCTACCTAAAGTTGAAGGAAGAAAAGACAAGTAAATATCAGTCACCAAGATCTGTACATATGTACATAAAAAATGAAGGTATTATTCAATCTATTTCACAAAGATTCAGTAAGAGGGGAAAAGTTTAATTTGTAAATTTAATACTAATTTTTTAGGAAAGCATGATAGAAATAAGGTTTGAGTAGAAGCTAAGAATGAAAGAGATATCAACTTTACTTGTTTCACAACATAAAAGTAAGACAACATTACATAAGTCCCAAAATATCAGGAATAATAACAATTCCTATTTATAGATCATTTTAAGAGTTGCAGCCAAGCTGGTACAGTGGAAAGAATGCTGACTCAAATCCAACTTTTTAATTCAGCAAATCATGTAAGTTTCCTTGATGTAAGGTTAGTTGACTGTAAAATGGGAGCTTTAGAATAAATGGCTTCTGGAGTATCCTATGCAGTGGTTCTCTGATAATAATCTCACAAGGAAAGTGGTGCAAGTTTTTTTTTTTTTTTTTAAATTAATGTAGTTCATTAGTGTTGGAATTAATCAAGTCAACAATCATTTATGAAGCGCCTACTACAGGTATTATGCTAAATGCTGGGGATACAAAGAAAGTCCAAAACAGTCCCTGTCCTCAAAAAACCCCGTCTAATAGGTTTGGAAGGAAGTGGAGTAGATGTAGAGGTAGAATGCAAACATTATGTAGAACATATATATATGTGTGTATATATATATATATGATAAACAGGGATAATCACAAAGGAAAGGTATTAATGTTAAACAAGAATAGGATTTCATCTTATATCTTCTAACTCAGAATTATAGAATCTCAGAGTTAGAAAGGGTGCAAGAGGCAATCTAATTCAAACTGATCTAAAAATTCCCTCTACAATAGCATTTCTCAAATATTTTGTCTCAGGATGCTTAAAGTCTTAAAAATGATTGAAGACTTCCCTCTCAAAAAACAAGAGCATTTACTTATTGGATTGTATCTATCAATATTTACCATATTAGAAATTAAAATGTCATTATTATTATCATTAAGAAAATATTTTTGCTTCATGGATTCCCTAAAAATGTCTCAGGAATTCCCAGACAAAAACTTTTAGAACCACTGTGCTTCAATATATCTGATAAACTGTCAATATCTCTACAGCATGACAAGCAGTTCTCTCTTTAGCCCACTCCACTCTCATTTGAAGAATTCCAAGGCAGCTCATTCCACTTGAGACAATGTTTTTCCAATGATCAATGCCTTTTCCACTTTATGATATCTTCTAATTACAGCTAGTTGTTTCATTGTGCTATGTACTATAAAGCATACCTTTTTTTCTATCAGAAGGAATAAAAAACCAAAAAAATCTCTGCTCCAGTTTTTATGGTATTTACTCTTTTCACCCACAAAGACTAAGTTCTCTTTCTGGGAAGAAAATCTTTTAATTTCCTTAAAAGGGGGTAGGTGGGGTGGGGAGGAATAAAATGAAAAAAATCAGAATAAACTAGGAAAAAAAAAGTTGTATTAGCTCTGGAAACTTGTGCCTTTTGTGGTTACTTAAATGTAACATAACTGCTGGGAAGACCCCAAAGGTAAAAGAATGGTGCTTTTTATTCTTTAATAAAATCTTGGAAAGATAGTAACATTTAGTTGTGAGCCTTGTCATCTCCTCATGGACAATGAAACAGCCCTAAAGAAGGATTTCCTTCTAATAGACACCATTATCTAAGAGGGAATGATGATGTCATTAAAATCCTACTTGATCTTTTGATGCTTTTAAACAACAACAACAATAAAACCCTCAGTAAACAACTGCTTAAATCCATGTAAAAATAGAAAATAAAATAAATGTAAACACTAGAAAATAAATGTGAAAACTAGAAAATTTCATTTTCAAGGTAGGTTAAGGGGTTGTCAAAAAATTGTTGCAAGGCCACTATGATATGTTGGGTGGAGGAAATGAAAATAGCAAGATAGTAGTTATTCTGAAAGGATATCAGAGCTTATTGTTTTGCCTTTTGATTTTGCATTACAGCACTTAGTAGACTGCCTTGGACCTAATAGGTTTTCAAGAAATGCTTTTTGAATTAATGCATGTAGAATCTTTCAAGAGAGAGGCTATGAAGTTTCTTTCCATTGCTATCTACTCCAAGGTCCATTCCAGTTTGTTGTTCCAAATAGCAACAGCCAGTGATTGCCAACCTGATTATTTAATAAATTAGAATCAATTAGCTTTTTAAAAGAGATATTTAATGAGAAGGTGTAATAAGAACATTCATACAAAAGCATTTTCTATCCCAATATCAAGGAGCATTTTTTCCCTTTTGACATCTTGGTCTCTAGAGAGATTGAGCTCAAATTTAAAGCAATTACTATAAAGCATCCACTCCCACTGTTCTTTTCCAAATATGCCATGGTTGATGGATGAGTCTGTTTCTTGACTGCCTTTGATCCACTGCTATACTAGGTCAAATGTGTCACTTGTTTTTTTCTCATGATCAGACATGGTTGCATGCAAACTCTAGCTTGGCTTCTCATCATTAGACTGCTGCCAGATTGCTTTCCTACCTTTTAAAGCTCAAAAGGTTGCACCCTCATCCATTGAATCACCAGTGCTCCTTCACTCAGACAAGAAAGAATACACCTAACAGGGAGAGAAGCAACTATAGGACTATGTGCTCATGTCTTCGTAATTATCTAGATGTGAAGGTAAGCAGCTGATGGTAGTTTTCTCTCTCTTTTCTAGCTAAATTGCTTACAGAAGTCTGCCTCCTTAATAGAATTCAGCCAGATAAGAAAGAGACAGAGGGGCTTGCTTTAGTCAGTTACTTTTGAATGCTCACACAATTTTGGCTCAGCAACTAATCGAAAGTCCAGTTATTTAGCACATGATTAATGGATGATGATTAGTCTCCTACTCAAATGCATGCATAAACTATTAACTCAGTTAATCAATGGTGTGTATGGAAACTTTGAAAAATAATGTTTTTACTAGGTTGTATTAAAAGAGGTATAGTTTTCCCTTTTCAGAGCTACTTCTCAGCTTCCAGTGGAACTGGTGGCTCAGGTCCCCAGAAGAAGACTGATTACTATCTCTAGGATTAATGCTGAGATGATGGAGTTTCTCTCTTGTACTCAAAATTGCTCATGAGCACTCAGTAGAGTGATTCACATTGACCATAAATTAGCCAATTAGAATGAATTAGCTTTTAGAAATAAATATTTATTAAGGTAGTCTAATAAAACTGTTGGTACAAAACATTTTACACACACATAAGGAAAAAGCCTAAGAATGACTGTTCCATAATTATATATATATATGTATATATATATATTTCATGGAAAAGTGGGCTCAAACTTACAGAGCTCATGTGGCCAAAGGGTAAACTCACAACTCTTGGTTTCCTTTCCTTCACTTGTGGATTCTTCATTATATTTTTCATAGTTCTCTGCTGAGTTCAAAGTGTTTGCACTCATACTGAGTATTTCCTCAAAGTGTCTGCTTGGTCTTTATCTCCTGATGCAGAAGATGCCATCAGTAAGGACTATTCTGGAGACACTACTACCTGTGCTGATGGGGAGTCCAAATCTTTTGACTTGTCAAAATTTACAAGGTCATCCTCTGGGGAAGAAGAGGGAAAGGGAAAATGTTCTCCATTCCCTTCCCAAGAAATTCCCTTTTAGGGCCATGGCTGGAGTCAGGAAGAAGAACAGCTCCTTTGCACTCTGTCTGATCAGACCACACATACTCTAATTCTATGTAAAAATGTTGTCATTTGCATTTCAGGAATGACTGTGATAAACTAAAGAATGTCCAAGAGAATCTAAAGGAAAGTGACTCAAATGGATCATCCTATAAACAGATTGGTTAAAGGAACTGAGGATGTTTATCCTGAAGGAGAGAAGATGTAGATGAGATATAAGAATTGCCTTCAAACATTTGGAGGACTGTGTATGGAAGACAATTAGTCTTATTTATCCTCTCCAAACCGGGCAGAAGAAGAATAAATGGGTGGAAGCTGCTGAGAAAAAAGGTCTTGTTCTTGATAAAAAGGAAATATTTCTTAACAATTAGATCTACCAGAAAGAATGAGGCACTGTCAGATCTTTAAGCAAAAGCTGTTAGCTGTGTTCTAGAAAACTCTTGTTTATCTCTGGCTTGAAATGAATGATCCTAGACATCCTCAGAGATTCTGAAATTCTGTGATCTCTATCATGTATTCCACTTCTAAGATTTTTCAATCTTAACTCCAGAAGGACAAGGAGATTTTCCTAAAAATAAAAAGCTCTCTGATCAGTCCACAATTTCTAAAAGCATTCATTAGACTAGTCAAATACTGGGCAATGGGAATATAAAATGGAAAAATGCAGTTTCTTAAAGAATTTATGGGTTCCCCGAAAAGGAAGTAAGTTATCCATCATTAGAGCTATTAATACAGACTTAGAGAATTTGCCAGGAATGTTGTAGAGAACATTCCTATTCAGACAGGAGTTGGATGACGCCTGAGGTCCATTCCAGTTCTCAGATGCTATGATTCTAGGAAGCTGACCAGAAAATTGGGTAACATTACACATGCTCTATGGGAAATTAATCAATCCATATTAATGCAGTTCCCACTGTGTATCCAGTACTATGTTAAAGACTGAGGGTCAAAAACAGAAATAAAAGAAAGAGTTCACTTAGAGAAAGAAGATAAATCATGGCATTCATGAAAATAATAAGAAAAATCAGGACACTAAAGAATCAACAGATAAATGTTGAGGGTGAGGTTCAAATGCTTTTTATTGCTTGTGAGAAGACAGACATGGTGTGAGTTGGAGAGTTGTCTCTTAGACAATTCTTTGAGAGTTGTCTGGAAGAATAGAAAAGTTAAATGACTTTCCCAGAGTCACATAATATATGTCAGAAGTAAAACTCTGGTCTTTCTGACCTCAAAACTGTATTCACTAAGCAATGCTCTAGATTCATCAGATTAGTCAGAAGGATAATTAGGAAAGAAGGCCAAGGGAAGGAAGAATATATGATTAACTAGGTAATATTTATGAAGTGCTTAATTTGAGCATACCACATTGCTAAGAACATTGGGGCTAGAAAGACAACATTCCTGGTAGGTTATCCAGGCCTCTGCTTCCACTCAAAGAGCTTACATTCTAATAAGGAGAGGTATCAGTGGAGAGATAGGTGGAAAGATAGAGACCTACAAAGATGAATATACAGATTAGATAGATAGATAAATAAACAAAATAGATATATACAGATAGATAAGAGAGATGATAGATACAGATAGATAGATAGATAGATAGATAGATAGATAGATAGATAGATAGATAAATAGATAGATAGATAGATAGACAAAATAAAACAAAAAGTTAGGAGGTGAGGAAGCAAGAAGATGAAAAGCTGAAAATTGACAGCTACAGTTGGAGATCCAGCTTTTTCAGCTTGAAATCAGGATATCTTAATAACCAAATGTCATCCTCACCCAATTCCTCCTACCCAGACCATCCCTGAGCTCATTTGTTTTCAGGATTATCTAACGGGGAACTTCCTTGAGATACTTGGTGCTTGTGTGACTCATTTTTTCATTTACTTCCTAATGGGAAAATCTCAGAAAAGTGGTTGGAGAGCCGAGTAGAAGATAAATGACCAGTTGACAATTCCCTTTGTGAAAGCAGCCTACCAATGCTCTTATTTATGGCTACCAGGACACTGTGGCAACACACTGCTTTGAGGAAACGAGAGCAAATCAGATCAAAACTAAGATTTATACTTTCACCTCACACCCAATATTAAGTAGTCCCCTTTTAAGAACATATCTGATTCATTGCCAGCAAAACCAATTAAAAGTGAATGCAACAAATCAACTTGTCAATGAAGCTGGCAAAGGTTTTTCACTACCTAAGTAAAGCAATTTAAAGACTCCCCTCTGTTCCTACTGTGGAGGTCGGTGAGCAGCAGCATGAATCTTTGCAAGTTGATGTTCACAAGGACAACTTGAACTTTGGCAAAGACCAAGCTTTTGGGTTAGGCTGTGTTTTTAGGTGTTGACTGTAATATACAGTGGAAAGTAGCCAGGAGCATGGTATTGCTAAAGAATTTTAAAGTAAGCTTCATATATGATGATTCAACAACTTGAATCTCAAACTCACAAAGTCTAAATTGATATTTGGCAACTTCTCTCTGCCTCATGTCCCCTTCATTTTGCATGTTCTGAAGGAGATCAACTACCAAATGGCCCCCAATGACTTCTAATCTTTATAAAATGTCTTGTGCTCTGAACCTATGTTTCTACCTTTCCCTCTATCAAAATCCACTCTGTCATGTTAGAACAGAACTGATAGGTTAATTCAGTTGATGATGATGAGGTGATAAATTTGCAGATGCATTGGATCTTTGTTCACAAAATCAGAGAATCTGAGGTGGAAGATATGTAAGAGACATACCTTCCAAATATTCCAAACTGCTCTGGAATAGACATTTTCTTTAAAGTATCCTTGATCAATCAAAAATACAGTCTCTATTTTATCCTTATCTTTTTCAGTCTATATGCTGCATTGGACATTGTCCTACAGACTCATGCACTTTTTCATGCCTCCTAATTGTGAGTGTTTCCCAGCATTCTGTGCTTTGCCTTCTTTTCTATTTATATCTCTCTTTTTTTGGTAACTTCAAAAACTGTTATGAGTTTAACTATAAACTCTATGTAGAGAACTCCTATATTTCTATATCTAGCCTAAGTCTCTCCCCAGATTTTTGTCTCAGATGACCAATTAATTATTAGACATTTCAATCCTGATCTCCCAGAGATATTTTAAATTATCGAAAAACTGAGTTCATGATCTTTCCCCCTGAATCCTTCCCTCTTCCAAACTTCCCTATGTCTATCAAAGATACCATCTTCTTTCTTGTTTTCCACATATGTAATCTTACCATTATTATGGATTGCACACTCTTCTTTATTCTATATGCCCAGTTACCAAATATTTCTGTTTCTATCTGCAAATTATCTCAGACTTCTAACTTATTGTTTCTATTCACACAGCTATCACCATAATTCAGAACCTAGTCACCTCTCCTCTACATTTTTGCAAAAGCCTTATATTTAGTCTCCCTCATATTTAGTCTTCTCTCCAGGTCATCCTACACATTGTTGCCAAAATTACTTTCCTTAAATGCAGATCTGGTCATGTCTACTAAATCAACTTCAATATCTTGCTTTTGCTTCTGAAATAGAAATTCTTTTGTTTAGTTTTTAAAGTCTTTTACAACCTGGCTGCAACCTATCTTTCTTTCCTCAGTATATTAACTTTGCCCTCTACATTCTGCAGTCCAACAAAACCAGATTCTCTGTTCCTCACACACAGCACACACATACTCCTATTTCTCTAACTTTTCAATGACCCTCCCAAATGCCCAGAATACACTCCTTTATCTCTTCATAGAGTCCTTATCTTCTTTTGAGAAGTAGCTCAGGAACCATCTTTTGCATGAAACCTTTCCTGATACTCTCAGTTACTAAGCCTTTCCCCTCAAACTACTTTGCATTCAACTGCCATACATATATTTGCATTTATTAATTTCATGTTAATGCTATATGTATTTTATATTTGTCCATCTTCTCCATTAGAATGTAAGTTCCTTGCAGGAAAAGATTGCTTCATTTTTTGTACTTCTATCCTCAGGGATATATCTGATGCATACTTGGTGGATTGATTGTTGTCCTTAGTTCTCAAAAAAGACCAAAATAACATCATTATTTTAAGAGTCAAGTTACAATGTGTCTGACTGTGGTTGATCAGACAAATATGAGCACAGAATGTTTTACCACATGTCCGGCACAAAGAGGCCATGTTAACATTTGGGGTGGATTCTCTAAATTTGTGCATCTTGCTTTCCATTTGAGCTACTGTGATTCTGCTTTGCTCATACAGCACAGCACCTTCTTTGATCAAGATATACTTTCATGGCTTGTCTTTCCAAATATTGAGAGCTTCCATAGAAGGGTAACTTCTCTGATGTCCCTGGTTAGACTATGGAAGGGTCTGAGAATCATTTTGCTATTACTTTGCTATTTGGTTTTACTAGCTATTTTTGCTATTATTGACCTTCTATTGCTTCTAGTCTCAGGTAGATGGTGAGCAAAATGAAGTGAAGTAAAATGAGGCAAAGTCAGCAGTTTGACATAAATTATCTCTATAGAAGAGGATGATGGGGAAAAAATGAAAGATGAGAGCACTTAATTTTTTAGAGTTTTCAATTTTCCTTTAAATGGAACATGCAGACCTCCTAATTCTGAGGGAAGCAGGAATCTGAATATGAGTTTTATTTACAGCATAATTTAATGGAACTAAAGCACAAACAGAACTGTTGTTATAATGCCAGATAAAAGACTTAAAGATTTCAAATCACCTTCCCTTGAAAAAAAGTCATGTTTTTCATTTTCATGTGTTTCAAAGTTATAGATGCAAACTTCTTTAAGTTCTTCAAAGGAAATGTAAATTTAGGGTAGCTAGGATGGCACAGTGGACTTGGAGACAGGAAATCCCAAGTCCAAATTCTGACTCAGCCACATCCTAGCTGTGACTCTGGTGAAATTACTTAAGCTCTGTTTGTCTCAGATTCTCAGGTTCTTGATCTATAGGATGGAGCTAATAATAGGACCTTCCTCCCATGATTGTTGTGAAGATCAATAAGATAACCTACATTAAGCTAATCTTAAAGTGTTATATAAATCCTAACTATTATTATAAATCCAGGAAGTAAATGAACAGTGAGTCAGGCAGTGTGATGGAACAGACAGAGATCCAATTCTAGTGTCAAGAACATCTGTCACATACTTAAGTGACCCAATATAAATCACTTTACCTTTTGTCTTGTCTGGAAACAGGTAAACTCTTGGCCAGTTCCAAACTATGCTAGTTCACACACACACTTCCCTCAATTTGAGGTTCCTTTTATTTATTGTCCTTTTCCATTAGATTCTAAACTCCTGGAAGGTTTAAACCTGTCTCATGTTTATGTTTATATCTTTAGATTTGGCATGGTCCCTGACATATAGCAAGTTCTTAATAAATATTTTTTTTTCATTCTTCCTCAGTGCCCCAGATGATATTCTAAACTTATGATTTGCAGATCTTCATTTATAAAGAGAATTCCCTGGCCAACCGTTCCTAATACCAGTAAAACCACAAATTTGGACATAAATAAAGAAACCTACAAATAACAAAACTTTTCTTCTGGAAAAATCACCATCTCCAGGGTATGAATGTCCCTTGAAAGGATAACAGTTAGGAAATGCATTGACTGAAGTATTATGCTGGAGTCAGGTCCCAGTGGCAATCATGGCTGGAAATGATTTCAGAGAACTGGAAGGAGGCCAAATGTCTTTCCTTTTACGTTAACTAATTCAGCATGATGCAAATATTTTCCAAATGAGACTTGCTCTTTTTCAGTGATCCATGGGCTCAGACTCACAGATGGGCTCTGTGATACTACCTCTATGTCAAACTGCATTCATTCCTTAGGAGTCTGTTTGGAAACTAGAAGAATAAACATGGTAGTAAATATGTTTGAGGCTCCATGATTCATCTTTATTATTGGAAATGGGTGAGCATATTACAGAACAGGCTCTCTGGAGAGGAAGAACTGTTGAATGCTCGTTTTTCCTCTTTGAATGAAAGGTTTCAATACATGGGCATTCTTTGGAAGCTTCAGAAAAAATAAAAATTAAAGTCTCGCCCTCCTCCTTCTGAAGAATGATATCAATAAGTTCAATTTTCTCATCATGAGTCATAATATGTTCTTTAAGGGTACTGTACTTTAAATCAGTGAGACTCACTAAAGCTCTAAACTCTCTAATCTAATCCTCTAGTTTAGGGGATTTAGAGGGAAGGGTTCTGAGAATTTGTCTTGTTTGACTGTCACTTTATAGTTGATTGTTACATGGTAAATAAGGGCCCAATTTATGGAACCTGTTCAATATTCTCTTAAATAATTTTTAATATAATTTGGAGAGAGTTTAGTGTTATTATGAATAATTAAGAGTATGTTGCTGAGGAAGAGGGGTTTGCTAGTTCCCTACAGAGCTAGAAGAACAAAATCAAACTAAATTTGCCTACAAAAGCAGTAATACATTCCTCCCTGGTGCTTTTTTCACTTCACTTTTACTTAAAAGTTTTCAAATGAAGGACTACTGTGAATCTCTGGGGAGGTAAAGTAGCAGCACCTTCAGCCACTATATCACCCCAATCAGTCACCATCTGCTCCTGAATATATGATGTTTTTTTCTTTGGAGGTTATTCATTCCTGATCTTGGATGAATAAATATCCAGAGAAGGAATGGACAAGGAATGGCCTTGTGAGCTTCAAAAGGTTAACTGTGTCATAACTCCGAAAGCTAGGTTGGTAGCAGAAACTACTGAAGCCAGTCTCAGAAAGAATTGAATTAATCCATTTGCTTGACCCATCTATTGACTCAGAAAAAAAAATCACAGGAATTGACATTTCCACTTTCTATACCACATAAATTTCAGCCATTTTCAATTGTTACTGACACTTTGAGATCCCATTTGGGGTTTTCTTGGCAAAGATACTGGAGTGGTTTGCCATTTCCTTCTCCAGTTCAATCTATAGATGAGAAAATTGAAGCAAATAGGGATCACAGCTAATGTAAGGCCAGATTTAAACCCAGGTCTTCCTATTCCATGCCCAGTACTGTATCCACCATGTCAAATAGCTTTCCTTAGAGGTATCCACAGACCATAAACATTCCTGAGATAGGTGACTTACTGATTTGTTCTTTAATATTAGCACATTCTTTCCAGGGAGTCAATATGTGCAGAGGGTTAGATCATTCTCATTTTGGGAAGATCTCAGCAAATATTCTTGAAAAAACCTAATTGATATCAACTAGTGAATTAATATTGAGAGAGGGAGTACAATGGACAGGCAAAAGTAGTTAAAAATTCAAATCCTTCATGATTTCTCCCATAGAGCATGAGGTTAGGAATAGCCAGCTGTCCTCTGGGAATCCAATTTTACTAATGAATGAGAATGAGGAGATTGAATCTAGCAGGGATGCTAAATATGGATAATTTACTGAGGCTTTTAGAAGCCAACTGGCTCACCAAGGGTCACATTGAAAGGAGCTGGAATAAAATTCAGCCCCTAGTTCTCTAACTCCAAAATCCATCATTTTTCCACTATATCACTTCACCTTTGCAGATTTTCTGCATATTTGCCCTTTGGCTTTGATGGCTAAAGGAAAGGGAATCACTAAACCCAATGTTCCTTTGAGTACTCAAAACAGCAATAAATAAGTGAAATTATGTAAAAGACAAGAACAAAAAAGAGTTAAAGGGAAATAATAACAAGGAAAACCCCATAGGGAAAAAAAGTATCCTACAATATAGGATTTTCACAAAGGAAACACAAAGATTAAGAGCTATTCAAAACTGAAATGGGCTAACTCAATAGTAGGTCCCTCCTCATTGAAAGTCTACAGACAAAGACCAGGTTGGCTCTCACCAGGTATGCTATAAAGGGTATTCCTCTTCACATATATGTTAGAACAGGCCACTGAGGTTCCTTCCAATTCTGATATTCTGTAATTAAAAATGAGTAAAGAAAAAAACTAATAGTAAGAAGAAATACAATGAGATAAAAGGTTCTGGCAAGAAATTTTCAGAAGGGAATAATACTGTAGGACTAAAAGAAGACTGAAAAAAGAGGGTACATCATTAAAATTCCCAAAGGTCTGAAAAATCTTTACAAAGTAAGGCCAGAGAAAAGGAGCAGAAAAGGAGCTCTTAAAGAAAAAAAAATAAAAAACCAAAACTACTGATTTAGGACAAATGTTGGGAAATTTTAATAAAGTATGAAGCCTTGATTAAGAAAACAGAATGGAAAATATTCCAAAAATTGAGTAGCAATAATAATAATAATAATAATAATAGCATTTATATAGTATGTATGGTTTGCAAAGTATTCTATTTATGTTGTTAATTCATCTGATTTCCATAATAATCCTGTTGGATAAATCCTATTACTATCATCCCAGTTTTATATATAAGGAAAGGAATACTTCTCAGTCAAGTGACTTGCCCAGAGTAACACAGTCAATGATTAATTCAGGATTTTAACTAAAGTATTCTTTTTTTTTTAATAAAGCTTTTTATTTGCAAAACATATGAGTGACCTTTCAACATTGACCTTTGCAAAAAAAACTTTTTTTTCCCAAGCTTTTCCTTTCCCTCCCCCTGCCCCCCACCCCTAGATGACAGGTAATCTAATACATGCTAGATAGGATAAATTATATGACAAATACAATACATGTATACATATCTATACAGTTATCTTACTGCACAAGAAACATCAGATCTAGAAAGAGAAGAAGAAAAAAAAACAACCTAAGAAGGAAAACAGAATGCATGGAAATATTCACAGAAAGCGTTAAAATGCTGTGTTGTGGTTCACTCTCAGTTCCCACAGGCCTCTCTCTGGATGTATATGACTATCTTCATTGCAGCACAACTGGTTTCAATCACATCATTGTTGGAGAGAACCATGTCCATCAAAATTGATCATCATATAGTCTTGTTGCTGTGTATAATGTTCTCCTGGTTCTGCTGATTTCACTCAGCATCAGTTCATGCAAGTCTCTCCAATGCTCTCTGAAATCCTTCTGTTGGTCATTTCTTACAGAACAATAATATTCCATAACATTCATAT
>JAJPUD010003023.1:151381-214859 GCA_023553655.1 Myrmecobius fasciatus
TCAATTTTTGTATAGGTTCCATGGACTGCTGAGAAAAAAGTAAACTCTCTACTGTCTCCATTCAACTTTCTCCATAGATCTAGCATACCTAACTTTTCTAACAATTGGTTTATCTCCCTAGTTTCTTTCTTGTTTATTTTGTAGTTTGATTTATCTAATTCTGAGAGAGCAAGGTTGAGATCCCCCACTAGCATCGTTTGTCTGTCTATTTCTTCTTGCATCTCTCTTAATTTCTCCCCTAGGAATTTGTGTGCTATTGCACTTGGTGCATATATATTTAGTATAGATGTTGCTACATTATCTATGGTACCCTTTAATAAAAATATAGTTTCCTTCCTTATCTCTTTTGATTAGATCTATCTTGGCTTTTACTTGATCTGAGATAAGGATTGCTACCCCTGCTTTTTTTTGTTCACCTGAAGCATAATATTTTCTGCTCCAGCCGTTTACCTTCATCCTATATGTGTCACTATGTTTTAAATGTGTTTCTTGTAGACAACATATTGTGGGATTCTGGTTTTTAATCCAGTCTGATATCCGCTTCCGCTTTATGGGAGAGTTCATCCCATTCACATTCACAGTTAGAATAACTAATTCTTTATTTCCTGCCATCTTATTTACCCAAGTTATGTTTTCCTCTTTCCTTTCCCCTTTCTCCCTTCCCCCCTACTCAGTACTTTGCTTTTGATGACCCTCTCCCCCAAACAATACTCTACCCTTTAGATCCCCTTCCCCTGTTTTTACTCCTTTCCCCTGATTCTTCTATTTTCCCTTCTATTAGTTTGTCCCTTACTTTTCCTCCTTTCCCTCCCACTTCCCTCTAGCAACAGACAAGTTTCTATGTGAAATCAAATGTCTGATATACACTTTTAGAGCCCAACCTGATGAGAGTAAGATTTACACAGTGCTCATCTCCCTCCCCTCTTTCTCTCAATTATATTAGGTTTTCTTTGCCTCTTCAAGTGATTTTACCTTGTTTTTACCTCCTTTTTTTTATATCTTTTTTTTACCACTTTTTCCCTCTTTTCCCCAGTATGACAACCTTTTCCACTCTAATTCTCTTTTTCATATTATCAAAGTAATATATAGTTAATTATACCCCCAAACTTTGAGTATCCCCCTAGTAAAAATAAAGTTCTCAAGAGTCCTTTCCTTTTTACCTTTTTATGCATCTCTTGAGTTCTGTGTTTGGGTGTCGAATTTTTTGTTCAGATCCGGTTTTTTCATTAGAAATAGGTGAAATTCACCTATATCATTGAATGACCATCTTCTTCCCTGGAGGATAATGCTCATTCTAGCTGGATAGGTTATTCTTGGCTGTAATCCAAGTTCCTTTGCCCTTTGGAATATCTGGTTCCAAGTCCTTCGATCCTTCAGTGTGGAAGCTGACAGATCCTGTGTGATTCTAATTATTGATCCTCGGTATTTGAATTGTTTCTTTCTAGCTGCTAGCAGAATCTGTTCCTTGGTGCTATAGTCCTGAAATTTAGCCACGATATTCCTTGGAGTCTTAATTTTGGGGTCTCTTTCAGGAGGTGATCGGTGAATTATTTCAATGGTGATTTTGCCCTTTGATTCTACAATCTCAGGGCAGTTTTCTTTCAGGATTTCTTGGAAGATAGTGCTTAGATTCTTTTTTTCATCATGGCTTTCAGGAAGTCCAATAATCCTTAGATTGTCTCTCCTAGATCTATTTTCTAAGTCAGTTGTTTTTCCTAGGAGATATTTCATATTTTCTTCTAATTTTTCATTTTTTTTGTTTTTGTTTGACTGATTCTTCAAGTCTTAGTGAGTCATTCACTTGCATTTGTTCAATTCTTATTTTTAAAGTGTTGTTTTCTTCAGTTACCTTTTTAAGCTCCTTTTGTAACTGGCCAATTTGTTCATTGCCCTCTTTTTCCACTTCACTAATTTTATTTTTTAATAAATTGGTGTCTTTTTCATATCTCTTTTGCAGGGCATCATATCCTTCTTGCAAGATACTGTATCCTTCTTGCACTGATTTCAGTTTATTTTCCCATTTATCCTCCAGCTCTCTTTTGAGGTTCTTTATGCAATCTTCCAGAAAGGCCTTTTGAAACGGGGACCAGTGATGGTCCTTGCTGTTTTTTTCTGGATTTTTGTCTAAAGAAACCTCTGTATCTGAGGTCGTTTCTTTGCCTTGATAAAAGCTGTCTATGGTGAGAGCTCTCTTTTGCTTCTTCATCATTTTTTTTTTTTAGACAGCGTGGATATCTCTTTAAGGTAGGGGAAAAAAAACCGCAGCTGAGGACGCTTTGCCCTGGGGCACTTTGGCGAGTTGACTTAAGGTGCTGGGCCAGTGGGGGCTAGGACTAAGTCCGAATTACTCCTTAAACAAGGCAAGTCTGCCAGAACACCTGCCCCCAATCAGGGCAGAGTGTCCTGAGTGCCTCAGATAAACTCCAGGTGTTTGGAATTTAGAGTTTGGAGTTTGGAATTTCTTCCACGATGAGCTGAGCTGAGTCCCACCCTCACTTCTGGCCTGCACAGGGGTAGTCTATTTATCTCTCTGTCCGAGTCCAATTAATGTGATATGAAGTTCTCCAGAGAGCCGTGCCCAAATATTTCTGAGTTTGTTGACTTGAAGATCAGTTCAGAGGCTTATTTTATTGTTGATTTGAGAGAAGATAGGAGGAGAGGCAGAAAGTCACCTTTTCACTCTGCCATCTTGGCTCCACCCCCAGATTAATAACTTTTTGAACATAGTTCTAAATTACTCTCCAGAATGACTGGCTCCATTCAAAGTTCCACAAACAATGTATTAGTGTCCCAGTTTTCCCATGTCCCTTCCAACATTCATCATTATCTTTTCCTGTCATCTTAACCAATATCAGAAGTGTGTTGTAGTGTCTCAGAGTTGTCTTAATGTGCATTTCTCTGATCAATAGTGATTTAGAGTATCTTTTCATATGATTAGAAATGGTTTTAATTTCTTCATCTGAGAATGGCTAGAATTCTTATAAATTTGAGTCAATTCTCTAAATATTTTAAAAATGAGGTCTTTATCAGAACCCTTAAATGTAAAAATGTTTTCCCAATTTATTGCTTCCCTTCTAGTCTTACATGCATTAGTTTTGTTTGGACAAAAACTTTTTAACTTAACATAATTAAAATTATCTCCTTGGTGTTCAATATGAGTTCCAGTTCTTCTTTGAACACAAATTCCTTCCTTCTCCATAGATCTGAGAGGTAAACTATCTTATGTTCTAATTTGTTTATATCATTCTTTATGTCTAAATCATGAACACATTTCAACCTTATCTTGGTATATGGTTTTAGGTGTGGGTCAATGCCTAGTTTCTTCCATACTAGTTTCCAATTTTCCCAACAGTTTTTGTCAAATAGTGAGTTCTTATTCCAAAAGCTGGGATCTTTGGGTTTGTCAAACACTAAATTGCTAAAGTTATTGTCTATTTTGTTCTGTGATCCTAACCTATTCCACCTTTTGTTCTTCCAGATGAACTTTGTTATTATTTTTTCTAGGTTTATAAAATAATTTTTTGGGAGTTTGATTGGTATGGCACTAAATAAGTAGATTAATTTAAGTAATATTTTCATTTTTATTATATTCACCCGGCCTACCCATGAGTACTTGATATTTTTCCAACTGATTAGATCTGACTTTATTTGTATGGAAAGTGTTTTATAGTTGTTTTCATATACTTCCTGGCTTTCCCTTGGCAGATAGATTCCCAAATATTTTATAGTATCAACAGTTATTTTGAATGGAATTTCTTTCTGTATCTCTTGCCTCTGGAGTTTGTTGGTACTATATGTGTGTATATATATACATATAAATGTATGTTTCTGAGTCAATATGCAGTCTAAAGAGGTCATTATATACATTTTAGTGGCTCCTATTTCTGTTTGAGTCTTAGACTACTGGTTTAGGGAATTCCAATTTTATCACTTTAGGAAACTCTGGGGAAAACACTCCAAACTGCTCTATATGGGCATATATAACTTGGAGTCAGAGCTGATTGGCACACAGAGGCTAAGTGACTCACCTATAGTCAGGTAGCCATCATGTATCAGGAGGCAGGACCTGAAATCAGGTATTCCAGAGTACAATAATGCTGATAATTTATGTAGATTTATTTTGTATCCTCCAAGGCAAAGCTATTTCTCAACCCCACCCAACCATTTATTCGCAAAGAAATGTTATTCCATTTGTAACCTACTTGTACCTATATGGAGAGGAATCTTTCACTTCAATGGCCTTATCTACTGATCCTACCATTAAGGTAAGATGTAATGTACATCTTATGTAATGTGTAAGAGAGCCTCAACAACTGGCAAGTGTTTTACTGCATTCATTCTACCTAGCAAAATAAAATTATGTCTACTGCAGGAAAAAAAAAAACAATTTAAGGGTGGAATATGAATTGGCTAAATGTGCATCCCATTTTTTTCAAAACTGTTTGCAAACTGAGAGGGGAATACTTTGGAAAATTTCAAAATGACTCTCATTGGTTGCCAATAGACATGCTAGTTTTCAAGTGTTTTATTTTTCTCCCTTAGTTCTCATTTCCTTCCCTTTAAAAATTGGGACATTGTTAAAATGGGCAGAGTATATCATGTGTCCAACATATTTTTTCATGCCAAGTGCCAAGAGTACAGGGACAGGTCCCATCCACATCATTAGAAGTTCCTTGACTGCTGAGCTCAGATCATCTGTTTTGAAAGCTTCCCAGTTTTTCCTTATCTAATCCAAATATTGCCCTGCCTCCCTCTCCCCAACCTCTTCTCCCCACAATATAATGCCAAATAGAAAGTACAAATACCAAATTAAAATGTGCATATGTCATTTATTTTAAAGTAATTTTTAAATTCATGAAATACAGTGTAAAAGTACAACAAAGGTACTGTGACCATTTAGATTAGAGATAATTAGGTTATTTACATGTGTGTATGTATATATACAAAGTGCAGATAAATACAGAAACACTACAAAATAAACAAAAATCTCATGATAATTTACTGGAGTACTTTTTTTTCTTCTTATATACCATAATGCAGTGTGTTATGTTAATTAATGGCTGCAGAGAAATTCTAAGACTGAAATACAGTATCTAAACACCTAGGAGTGATTTAAAATCCAAAGTATCTCCAAAATAAAAACTATAAATAGAATTATGAATTGGAAATCCTGTCATCTTCCCTGTCAAAGCGTGACCTTGCATTTGCAAAGACTTCACCTTGGAGTTTAAGACCAGTTTTGCAGTTTTAGACACCAGTAGCCAACAATCATTGCTGATACCAAGTATAAGGTGCAGGAATTAACGTAACAATGCCTAGAAGTTGATGTGGTGCCTTCAATTAGGGAGAAGGCACTGTGGAACAAGGCAAGAATAGATACTGAACTACTGACATGATGCCACATACGTGGCAAATCCCACTAATGTGGGGGACTGTAAAAACTATAAAGCAAAAATAGAGTACTCTTCTTACCTCAAAGGCAAAGCCTTCTGTTAGGAACAAAGGTAACCATGATTTCTATTATGTAACTGCCCCAAATTAGCCAATGAAGGCAAAAGGAGATGGGAAATGCCTAACAGGTACAATATAGGTGCCTTTTTAATAGCTTCCATGGCTCACATTATAGAAAGAATAAATTCATTGAAATGAAAACCCTTTAGCAGCAGCTGTTGGGAAGAGAGAAAGGATTACTTAGAACAGAAAATTGCCTGTGTTGTTTAAAACACCTTAGTAAAAGCAAAATCCACATTTTTCTCCGTGGCATGGAGACATTAGTTGTAGAAAATTAACTTCAAAGAGGGGCAAGAATAATTAGTCATGCTTTAATCATATGTGCATGCATGTGTGTATGTGTTTAGAAGAAATTTTACACAAAATACCTTTCAAAGTCTTGGTTAATTAAGTTGTTCAAATCATTCCTGCCTTTTATCCTGAGATAAGGTCTAGATGTGCCCAGGTTTTTTTGAAGCTGTTGGCAAAGAAAATCCTTTGTTTTCAGTATTAGGACATTTTATTTGGTGAAGGGATTAGGTGTGCACTGGTTAATGTCCATAAGGAATATGATCACAGGTAGCAGGTATTGATGATTTGGACCCTGATGCACCTTAATTAGTCAATGTGTCTAGGCCTTGTCATATGTTTTAATAGAAAAAAAAAATAGAAAATAAATTCATTTGGGAAGACTTTCATTTGAGGAACTCACCACCCAAAAGTTAGTTTATGATTACCATAGGTAAGTCTCAAATATAGTTGTGAAATCAAAGTAAAAGTATACTGTCTTATAGATAAGAGTTGGGTACTATGGCTTCTGTGCTTATAAGATATAATTATGTGATTAGAAACTTTGGGGATCCTGCTGCCCTTGAACCATTTTGAGGTTAGATTCATAGGTAGAGCTCTATATTTTTGTATATCAGGTGTTTTAACCAAACACCATGAGTACTACAGAAGAGTGTGCCACAGAAGTAGAAGGATGGCTCTAGGTGGATTTTCAGGGATAATGCTGGCATTTATCTAAAATTTAGAAATTAAATAAGTAAGAGTCTATAAGAAAAAGAGTACCATTTCCTCTAGTTTAAGAGGGATCAATATTGAGTTATTAGCTATTTTTCTCTCTGGTTTCTGCAAGAGATAGGATAAAGAAAGAGTAGGGATGGGACAAAAGGGATACAGTCTAACAAGAAGTCTAATTTGGTTAATGATAACCACTCCACATCTAGGCACACAGAACAGTTAATATGGGGCATATCCAAGGAACAAAAACACTTAGAACAAATTTGCAAAGAAAACAGTCAGCTATTTTCTGATTGAAGCTATCTGTAGCTAAAGATAAGATAGACTTTGGACATTCTCCTGGCATAAAATGTAGTAGTATTTTGTACTGCTTATTAGGTTCTACTGCATTACACTTTCAGTCTGTAGTGGTATAAGAAAAACAGCTACATGTAGGAGAGATACATATTTTGTATGGAGACACTATTCACATGATATAAATAACAATTACCATTATATAATACATTACAATTTCACCCTGATTACTAGGCTACCAATAGTTGTCATGGTCAAACCATAAAGCATTTATGAAAACTAAAAAATACAATTTAACCACAGTTCCATACTGCCTCTGCTTATAAGTGGGGTGCTTTTCAAATTCTATTAGAATTACTTTCTGGATCGTGAATTGTGGCACTAGATTATCATTGGTTCAGATCCAATATTCATTGGTATAAGGTGGAGGTATTACACACATGGCCCATAACAATTCTCAGTGCAGCCCAATCAGATTAAAATGTAATTGGAATATTTTTTAACAAAATAAATAAAAAATATAATAGAAAATAGATAACATATGTTTCTGAGTCAATATGCAGTCTAAAGAGGTCATTATAAACATTTTAGTGGCTCTTATTTCTGTTTGAGTCTTAGACTACTGGTTTAGGGAATTCCAATTTTATCATTTTAGGAAACTCTGGGGGAAACACTCCAAACTGCTCTATATGGGCATATATAACTTGGAGTCAGAGCTGATTGGCACACAGAGGCTAAGTGACTCACCTATAGTCAGGTAGCCATCATGTATCAGGAGGCAGGACCTGAAATCAGGTATTCCAGACTATAAGGTTACTATATACCTGGCTGCCTCCACATTATTATTTCTTGTTTCATAATTTTCAGATTTCCCTGATACTTGGGAGTCATGTAATTCATGTAGATTTGCTCTTAAGACACTTAGTCTCATTTACAATCTGGTTTTGGAAAAGTGGTCTGATTTTGTGAATAATAAAAATTGAGAAAGTCCCCACTGCTGGGACAAAGCAACAAGACTGAACTCTCTAAGGTGTGGCACATTATGAATAAGCACATTATGTCTGTAAAATAGTTAGAGAATTGTACAGAGAAAGAACAGTAGCAGACTATGAACCTCCATTAGCAAGAAAGAAAGCTGGATGCAACCTTTTGCCTGGTAAGTATAATGACCTTCTTACAAATCAAGTACCAAAAATGACCTATTAAGTCCTACTACACTGCAATTATATTAGAGTGAATTTGGATGTGAAGACATTTTATTTGTGTTTAAGATCAAAGGCAGACTGAGATTTCTTTAATGAGTAGCAGATATATTTCAGTTCTGAGTCTCTTATTAAAGAGAAGATGGCCTTTGGGAAAAACAAACTAATCAACACAAAAAGATTTTTTTGAATTATGAGAAATGTATGTTCAAAAAAGATTTTCACAAATGACTTTTAAGTGAATCAAAAAAGATAACCTAAGACTAAGCTGTGGCACATGATGAAAAAGCTTTAAAATGTGAGTATATCACATATGACTAAAGTATATCATAAATGTGAGAATATCATGAAAACTAAGACTTTTGATCCAAGTCATGATTTTGGCAAGATAATTAGTATATAGGGAAATAATTGTTATTGAAATTATTATTCCAGATAATGAGCAAAGAATACATTACAAACATTGGATAGTGTTTGTTACTGAGACAATTGGTTTCAGTAATGCAGAGGTCAGATTTTCTACATACTTAAGAGACAATGGGCAAATGAGCTATGGGTAGTCTATTAACTTGCAAGGAATTAATGCTGACGCCAATGTTATTAAACAAGATTCAGAATTATAGTGCAAAAAGGACTTTATCATTTTCCAAATGAGATAACAAAGTCTCAGAGGAGTTTAAATACTTAAGTACCCCAATATCATTCAACTCAAAACCAGGAATAGAACCCAGGGTTTCTGATTTCTAATCCCATGATGTCTCAACAATTATTTGTTCTATAAAACACTGCTGGCAGTGATTCTTATAATATTATAAAGTCATTCTGTCTGTAACATTCATCATACTTGCCTTTCAGCCTTGAACATTTTGTCTCCTATTTGTCTCTCTCTTTTTCACTCTCTGTCTCTTTTTCAATTCTAAACCTTCAATTTTACTTTGTGGCATAGTTTTTTCTGCAATGGAGTATATTTTATCTTGTTTGCCTTAGGAAAGTCACTTTACAACAGGCTGAAGTCACCAATTATAATATAGAGTGAGACCCACACAGTCAACACCTTATTATCTCTGCCTGTGGGGAATATCGATATTGGCAGCAAAATAACATGGCAAATTCAACAAGCTTGGCTGGGGTCTGAGCCTTGTTCCGCTTTTCACGTCAGGAGCCAGCAGAATGGAAGTATCTTTGTACTATCTCCCCACAGTGGAGAGAAGTGCTCTAAGGGCCAACATAAAACTGTCAACAAGGACAATCATTTATGCAAAATGAGAGGCAAATGTATGCTTCATAAGGTGCTAGATAATTAATTCTAAACTTGAGAAACCAATAGCTTCCTTTCTAATTTGCATTGACTGATAATTCACTTCAATCCCCAAGAAAATAAAGCTTAGAAGCAGAATGACATAAAAGACTACCAAGCCCCAAGTATTACTCTAGTTTGAGAGAAATGGAAGAAGCTTAAGATGACCCAATTTAAACAGTATGTAGCTTTATGTTTCTTTTTTTTATTAGTATAATCTCTAAAACATATAGTTCGTCCATCTAATGTCTTCACAGAAGACCTGTGTCATTTGTAGAAAAAAAAATCTCAGAAAAAATAATGGCAATATTTATAAGGCATTCTGAAATATTGCAATAATGCATATGGTATCTGGGTCTATGTTTTTACACTATGTGTTCATATATAATAGGCTTATACTGTGTATTCATATGTAATTGGTGTTTTATTGGCTTCAGAATTGTGTTTCTGTGAAGTTCCTATCATACCTCAAGCAGAATATAAATAAAATTCTTATAATTATATTTATACAAAGGGGTAAAAATCTAGAAGTAAAGGAAATATCCATTAAAAACAATTTACTGAGTGCCTACTACTATGTGCAAGGCACTTAAATAAATTCCAAGATAAATAAGACAGAATCCCTGTTCTCAAGAGGCTTTTGGTAGTACAACAAATAAAACAAAGAAGCTGATGGGAGAGAATAATCACATTCTGGATGGGTTATGGTTTAATCAGTGTATAACCTAATTTGGCCTCATTTACATATTAATAATACACATTATTGCATATGAATATTACCATCTCCTCAAATAACAAATAAAAATAAAATGATGTTGCAAATCTATTTCTTTGAAATGCTAAGGACCAGCAAAAACTAACATATAAAAAGAAATCAACTTTTTCTTCAAAGTTAAAAACATACAATTTAAATTATATTATGAAACATAATTTCTAAATACCTTAAGGAGCAGTGAATAGGGATGAATATATTTGGTCAGAACTCCCAAAAATCTCGTAGTAGTTTCTTGGGCTAATTACCAGGACTGGATGACCAACTCAATATTTCTATTTCTAATTCTGTCATTATTATGTAAAAAAAAAACCTATGAGTTCTCTTGATTATAAAGCAAGTGACAGCTTGAAAAGATAGGTCACCAATTTAAATCCATTTTGTTTCACTGACAGGGGAATTGCACAGACTGCCAGTAAAGAACTTGACAGAAATCGATCATCTTCATTGAGTGGGCTGATCCCCATATCTGTGTCAGATGAAATCATAGCACTTATTATTATTATTGTTACCATGGATACCATGAAGATACTGCCATCCACTAACTCTAATTAGAGGAAGACAACATAATTTTCTGGAACTAGTCCTGTTTTGCCTTCATATGTTGCTTTTAACCATCCAGGTTCCACTGATGGGTAGACTGCAAAGCAAAGACAAACACATTATAATTTATAATCATTCATTATATGGGAAAAAGCATTTAAAACCACTTCAGGTTTTGTGGGCATTCTCAAACTGATCATCATATCATAGACTCATTATCCTGAGAGGGACTTCAGGGGGCAACAGTGAAAAATTACCAAGACTCTCAGAATTGGAAAGAATTTCATAGACCATATAGTTGAACCCAAACTTGTTTAAGAATTTCCCTGACAATATGTCCAATAGGTAGTCATCTAACTTCTACCTGAAGAGTTCTAGTAAAGGGAGAACAATTCCAGACAATGTAATTCAGTTCACTTATGGAGAGCCTTGGTCTTCATTTTAATAAGGTAGAACCAGACTCTTGCTCTGTCCCCTCATTGTTCTTAGATCTGTCCTTGGAGGTCAAGAACAAGAAGATGAATCCCTCTTCCACATGACAGACTTTCATATACTTTAAGGATAAAATCATGTATACTTTCTAAGCTAATCACCTCTGGAGCATTCAATAACTGATCCTTGTGCTGCTTAACCTCACTGGCCTTTTAAACACCCTAATCACCCCACTCTGTATATCCTTTAACTTACCAAGGCTCTTTCTAAAATGTGCTGTATATAACTCATTAAAATAGTGTAGATAGAGTGAGGCAAAGTTGATCAAGAAAAAGTAGAGTAAGACAGTCACCTCCTGCATCCTAGATTATGACTCTTTTAACAATTATGTGTTAACTTTTTGTGCTATGATATCATATTAACTTTTCTTTTAGTGAGGACTTTTCTAATCCTACCAGTTGCTAAGTGTTCCCCAAACCTTTTATGTTAATTTTGCATATTCATATATGCATGTAAGTATTTAATACATATACAATTTTCTCTGATAAAACAATCTACTTGAGGGCACATACTGTTTCAGTTCTGTCTTTGTGTTCCCAGAGAGTATGACAGTATCTAGCATACCAGAAGGTACTTAATAAATGTTTGTTAAATAATCTTGAACTAGTAATACTTTAAAATTTCTACCTCTTTCTAAATGTGTTGTTAGTTAGCCTTTCTCCACACAGAATTTGTCAAGTTGATTTTTTAAACCCAAGCTTTATAAAAAAAGCAACTCATTTGAATAGACTATTGACTTAACTTTAGTTTCCTTCAATGGTAGCAAATGGATAAATGGAAAAGCATTTCTAAAGTGTTTACCATGTTCCAGGCACTACGCTAAGTTTTGGAAATATAACTAAGAAAATGAGACTACCATCCCTGCTATCTGTCAAGGAACTACATTCTAATGAGAAGGAAAAACACAGAGAAAGGAGTATAGCTATAAGTAGTAGCCCTTAGGGCAACAAGTCGGAAAGTAATGACCACATAGCTGGAGAGTATAGCACCAGGCCTGATGGGAAGATCTTCTGGACCTTTTTTTGACTGACAGAATTATACTTGTTGATCCCCTACTTATTCAAGCAATATTAGTGACCATATGCATCTTGCCCCACAGAGGGTTGGAGTAAAGGAGGGGATAAAGGTTCTTTTCCTTGGTAGTTATGGAAGGTCAGTTTTTATCTGGGAGGGTGAGAAAGGAAGGAATTAATAAAGGGCAAGTTGGGGGGATTGACTCCTTATAGCACCTGTTCTACTGGAACCTCCAGAGTGGACTTTGCATGGTAGAAAAGTCAGAAATGGAAGGAGTAGATGTCACCATTTCTCCTGCTTTTGCTAAGATTTCTAATACTTATTTATCCCTTTTATAATTTATATTATTAGATTCAGCCCAATATTCTGTCAAGATCTTTTTTTTGGATCCTGTCACCTAAAATATTAATTATCCCTTTTAGCTTTGTGCCATTTGCAAGTTTTATACATATGCTACCTATCCATACAGAAGTATCTGGACTTGGTGAAAGGAAGTCACAAGTTCAAATCTGTCCTCAGATCTGACTGTGACTCAGGGCAAGCTGTTTAAATGATGCTCACCTCAGTTTTCTTACCTATAAAATTTGGAAAATCATAGTAACTGTTTTCTAGGCTTTTTGTGAGGATTAAATGAGAGAGTACACCATAGTGCACACAGAGAGATATATATGTATTGTATATTTTTATGTAGTATGTGTATGTGTATATATATGTGTGTGTGTGTGTGTATACCCATATATATATATGAATATATATATATATATATATATATGAGATATAAAAAGTGCTATATAAAATGCTACATAAATGCTGGGTATTATTATCTATGCCTTCATTGAAGTTACTTATATAAGTATTGAAGAGCATAGGGCCAATGGCAAGTCTCATGAGCACTACTTTACAAATTTCACTCCAAGATGAATCTTCCAATTTCACTTTCCTAAGGAAGAAACTGAATCTTGGGGTTGGGATGCTAAGTGATCTGCCCAAGCTCATAAGTCTAATTAATAGTAGAAAAAGGACTAAAATCAAGTCTCCTGACTCCCAATGTGGTATCTTTTTTATTCGGTCACACTGGATTCTTTCTCTTAAAAACAGTCATTAAAGTCAACAATCAGCTTTCATTTATTTGTGTGTGGAGTACTGGGCTAGATAAGTTATGGGCAGAGAGGGGAAGAGAGGCAAAGACTATTGCAGACATGGACTTTACCCTCCTAGAGCTTGCCATTTGGGAAAAATATATGAATAGAAAAATTCAATGGAAATTTGTTGAAGTGAGTGGAATTAAAAACATTGCTTACCATTGGAAAATATTGCCCCTTGTGGGAAGGAGAGTTCATGACTGTGCTCAGCTTTACAGGAATACATAGCTTTAGCTTGGCTAAAAACACAAGAAGAAAAGTTGTTGTACATCAAAGAAAGTCCATTAAAATGCATTTACATTTAAAACAATTTTAAATGTGCTACTGTTTTGCCAAACTCTACTATTATTACTCAAAATAATTACTTATCTGATATATGTATAGACATATACATATACCTAAATGATGACACAAAACATGGTATGGTAGATAGTGGACTGATAGTCAGGAAAGCAAGTTCTACCATTGACACATAACATACAGTTTGTGTGACTTAGGATAGTTATTGAGTTTCTCAGTAAACAGGCAACTCTCTAATAATAAAATTTATGCAGACTATGTGGCATTATTATAAGTGGAGAAAACATTTACATAGGAAAAAGCATGGGTCTAAACCAAAAGATGCCTCTTCCCCAATAGAAACACATACACTACCTATATGTGTACATGTATGTGTAGTTATAATATACATCTGTGATGAATGAAAAACCCTGAGACGCAGAGTTTCTGAGTAATTAATAATCAATTTGCTAATTTGGGTAGCTGTCAATCAATAAATTGATAGTTAATGGTTTCTCTTGGCATTCAAAGAAAAAAGGACATTGAGAACCTGAAAGCCTCAAATAATCCTTGAAAGGGAATTCCCTTGCCAACTGAAAATCAACCCTGATTTGCAGACATATAATGAGGAGATGAGCTAGGAGTCTTTGACGACTTCTGAGAATATAGATTGATCATGAGATTCATTCACTTCCAGCAATCTGAAAATCTCTATCCAGAGTATTCTGGTTGTTGTTGTTGTTGTTGTTGTTGTTGTTGTTGTTGTTGTTTTTTGGTTTGTTTGTTTGGTTTTTTGCTTCATGAGTTGGGTCACCCTAAACTCTAATGAAGGGATACAAGGACAGGGACTTTTCTCCTCAGAGTAAGAACTAGTCCAGATTGGGCTCTGTTTATATCTAAACAAAAATAAGATTTAGTTGGGTGGGATCCTGCTCAAGATAAAAGAGCATGTTCCTTGAGGTACAGGACAATCTATCAATTGGCTATCTCTTTTAGAGCCTGGTTTTTCACAGAGGCTGGACCTTAAATGAGAAAATAAAGGAGAAAAACCTGGATCACAATTTAATAATTAGTTATTAATATAATGGTAAAACAATCTTTTCTTTTCACATATACACATGTATGTAGATGAATATATGTATGTGTATATGTACATATATACATGCACACACACCCAATACACACACACATATATATATATATACACTTATAGAAAATAAAAAGAGAATTATGAGAGATAAAGTGGTTTAACAGCTTTCTTTACATGGCACCTATACTTTGTGGACAGAAGGAAGACAACTTTTTATATAAAGTCAACAATCAGATGTTCTGATAATTATCAACTAAGGCTCTCAGAGCTAATTTTTAATCTGAGATCATTCAAATTTTAAAATACACAATTTTTTTTTACTAAATGCCAATAAAACCTTCATTAAATCTCACTGCTACAAAGCCACTAAAGATGGTTACAAATGAAAAACTCACGTTAACTAATGTTCAGCTATAAAAATTACAGAGTAGAGACATTTTATTTTCAATTACAAACACAAATTTAACCATTTTCATGAATTTCTCACAAGCCACTTTCATTAGAGCATTTCATACTTTTAATGAACTTAACTATGGTTTTAGGACATATTGGGAAGATAAATGCATACACACACATGTATATGCATTTCCCCCCTAATGTCTCAAATATGCATATTCAGAGAAAATATTTGCCAAGACTTTAAACTTCCTGGTTGAGACAGTAATTTTCTTTTGTTAATATCTTCTGTTAAAAATGTTAGCTTTGGCTAGATCTCATATGAAATAATGCAGACTTTTATAAAGATGAAGCTTTTCTTCCCTAGTGATAATGCTTTCTGTCATTGCTTTTGGTCTATTGAAGAGGATGAGAAAATAATGTTATCCTCTCTTGTGGGACTCTTAGGAAGACTCTAATAATCATCTGAAAAATATTTTGCGCATCCTTGATAGCTAGAAGGAAGCTCTGAAAGGGCTCTCTCTTTCTCTCTCTCTTAAAGACATGTAACCTACAAGAAAGTATTTCTCACAAAATAATCTGTACTTAATTTTTTAGTCTTAATTCCAAATGTTATTTAATGAAGGGTAAACTCAAGGGTGTGTTGGAGCTAGCTTGAACTAGTGCAAGAGCTGAGAGTTAAAATTCTAATCTGAGCATTTATTATACCTTTTAAACTGGAAAAAGCTTCAAGTCGAGTGTTGATTTGTTAATTGTCCAGATTTACCAAAGGTGATGGAGAAAAATATTAATAATGGAGAGTGACTCTAAAAACTGGACCTGTGTACATTTCCCACTTCCCTCCTCTCCCTCTCTCTTACCACCCACCCACACACAATTAGTTGTAAATATTTATTATCACACCATTAAATAATAAATCAGGTAATAAGTTGGCCAGCACACAAAATTTGAAGACTTTTCTTAATTTGAAGAGAATTTTAAAATGCCTGCTACCACAAGACCCAGTTCTTTTGATTTTCTTTATAGTTTTAGCCTCATTACATCACTCAATTCTAGAACAGGTATGCTCAGAACAATGGTATGGACCACAAATTTTTATGGCTATGCAAGACAATAGCCATAAAATGGTGTACCTATTTTTTAAAAGGAATTTTAATTGTCAAGTCAAAAATATGTAAAATATACCTAAACATATGTCTTACAGGGTTTTGCTGTGTATTTTGGGGGTATGTAGAAAGAAAAGAAGCAAAAAATGGAGTTTCTATCCTTATGGAGTTTATAAGCATTTAGCAGGAAAGATGAAACATGAAACATGTAAAATATGATGTAAGATAGTACATAATCCAGTCTGTGTTGTGTCATTCAGTTAGAAGCTAAATAAGTTGATAAACAACTATTATTTATAGAAAAAAATTACTGACAACCATGAGAAATTAGTTCAGTTCCATTTAAATAAAACAGAGATGGGGAAAGAAGGAACAGAGTAGTGAGGGCTAAGAGGTTTTTTCACTTTGATTTTTAGCAACTGCAAAACTCTTGAAAAAAATTAAAGAGAGAAATTTAGATCACTGAACATTCTGACAGGCCTCAAAACCCAGCAATATTGAATGTAAACACAGAAGGTGGGCACTTGCAGACAATGGTGGTAGAGAGCCCACACCCACGCAGCATCTATATTGATGAAAAGCTTTAGGAAAATAACTAAAACTCTGTGAACCTCAGCACTTTGATTCACAAAATAAGAATAACAAAACTTGAACTATCTGATTCTGAGGGTTTTGATCAAATGTAACAATACACAAAGAGTACTTTGTATACCCCAAATAAAAGTCGGCTGCAATAATTTGGACTACTATAGTTTATAGAAACTTTCCATAAACAATTGACAGAATCCTGGAAACTAGTTTAGATAAAAAGTTTCAGTTTAATTCAACAATAAAAAATGTGTACAAATTATGTACAAAGTGTCATAATCATTTACAGGGAGAGATACAAAAACTTTTTTTTAAAAACCACTCAATTTTTAAAGTGCATACAAACTATTAGGGGAAATATAGAATGTAAACAAGCAAAAATTATGCAAAGAAAATATTAACTAATTGAGGAAAATTCAAAACAAAGTTTTATAATAAATCTGAGAAGAGAGCAGACACTTTGATTATGCCCATATGATTAATGAAAAATGAGGATGAAAATGTATACTGGAAGCAAGATACTGATCATCCTAAACATTAACCAAAAATCTACATTTAACTTTGCATGCAACTGAGAATTAAATTCTGAGCAGAACAATAGGGAACAAATACATTAGGAAAATCTTTTTGGAAGTTGTGCAAAGGTTAAAATAGAGTGTGGAGGTAAGAAGTGAAGCTGGGACACTTATAGGTATGAGAGGATGAGAGCTTGAAAAAGATGGTAAATATACTTTTGGAAGGAAAGGGATAGTTGCAAGAGATACTGTTAAAGTAAAACCAACAAGACTTGGTAACAGATTGATTGAGAGAGGTGGAATATTGAGAAGAATTAAAGTTGGTGGTGGGATTAATTTAGGGGATAGTGGTAATACCATAAAAAAATAGAGAGGTAGAGAGGAGAAATGGATCTAGGGAAGGATTAAAATTGATTCAAATTTATATTTATATGTTTATTTATATTTAAATATTTATTTATTTGCATTATATATTTATATATTGGTAAACTGAATTTGGAGTTCTAATGGTTGTTTATGTCCAGCAGGAAGTAGAGATAGACTGGAACTTAAGAAAGAGATTAGGATCAGATCCGTAGGTTTGGTAATATCTTCATGGAGATAATAGCTGAATCCATTGAATTTGAGTGTAAACTGAGAAAAGATGGCCAAGAACAGTGCCTTTAGGTACACCTATAGTAAGGAGGCAAGAAGATACAAAAACAATGAAAGAGATCAAGAAAAACTGTCATACAAGTAGGAGTATCAGTAGAAATCTGTGTTATATTAGTTAAGGAATGGTCATGTACTTGGAGCTAACAGGGAACTCAAGAAATTAATCTAGTTCAACAATCTCATTTTACATATGAAGAAATGGAGACCCAGAGAGGTTGAGTGACTTGTCCATAGATAATAAGTGGTGGAGACAACATTTGAATCTAGGTCTTATGACCCCATTTCTCCCACTCTTCTTACTATACTATAGCTTTCTTCAATGATGAGATGAAAGAATATCAAGAGTACTGGGAAAAGGCTTTGTTTATGACCTTCTTAAAGAAAAAAGTTTTATAGAGTGAAGACTAATAGATGAGTGGATAGGAAGAAAATGAAGGAAAAATACAAAATACGGTGGCTGGAGGATATATCAAAATTTAAGACAGGCTTTTTTTTTCCACAAGGAAAAATAAAATCTGAATAAAGCTAAAAGAATAAATGCAAAGTTTGATACTAATTTTTTAAAAAATCTATTGCACGAGTCAAAGATGAAGAGTAGCTAGACTGTAGTTTATCTTCAAAAGATTTACTGCATCTCTTCTAATACTACCTAGAGAACTTTCTCTTACAATAATGAATTTATATAAAGTTTTACAAAATGAAATAACTTTTATAATAAAGTCTGGTATTTATGTTAAATATTCAACACTCATGTTCCCTCACTTTTGCAAAGATGGCATTGGGAAGTCTTTTTTCATGTCTCTTCTTTGAGGGATACGATAGTTTTAATAGACTATAATGCATGGGATATGGTAGCAAAAAAAAAATCAATCTAAAACTAAATTAAAGGAAATTCAATGTTCAAGATTAGGAAGATGATAGTTTTGGTATATTATGCTTAGTTCTAGGTGCTATATTTTAGCAAAGGTATCTAGATTTGGAGAGTGTCCACAGGAGCCAATGGACAGTAAAGAAGTCAAGACTGGTTTTGGGGCTGAGTTGACTTCTAGACTCCTGTAGTTTCTTTGTTGTATTGATTTAGGAAATAGTCTCTGTGAATCTTTGTCCTTTTATGTGTTTCTGATTTTTCAATATTAAAAGGTTTAATAGGTAAGTTGAGTTGCTTCACTCATATGGAAACTTTTAAATTTTAATTTTTCTTCTAATTTGGCTATTATTTTGACCTTTGTTCCAAGAAGCTAATATAAGAAGACTATATGGAGCTGATTTTATGACTTCCACATTGGGAATTGGCCATTTTCTCTATTTGTATATGACACATACCTAGGGCAAATCACAAAGAAATGAGCTTAGAAGAAATTACCACTTGGAATTTTAGGAGAGGTAAAAGTGTTCATAATTCTTGAATAGAGAAGATCACAGATTATGTAAAATTTTAAAAGTTTTTGCACAAACAAAATCAATGTAGTTAACTGGGAGAAAAAGTCTTTGCAGCAAGTTTTTTCTAATATGTTCTCATTTCAATTTATAAAAATAAGAGCTACTCTCTAACTAATAAATTGTCAAAACATTTAAGGAAAAATTAGTCTAATTTGCAAGGGGGCAAAAGTTAAGATATCATTACCATCACACTCACTAAAGGTATTTACTAATGTAAACAATCCAAATGAAAAAAAAATCCCTTTATAATGGTGAGGGATTCTCAAAATGCTTCTATATTCAAATGATATTGTGTAGATGGCTTGAAGCACCAATATATTCTAGAATAATCTCAATGAGATCTATGACTATTATTAAGAGATAATTTTAGAATTCACAAAGATAAAGAACATGCATTTCACAGATTATGTTATAAAGGTAGAATGATAGTCTACTGAGTTGTCCTTCAATACATATCTTAAAAATTTTTTTCTGACGGTATTATGAAATTTTTTTAGAGTAGATGAGAGTGCTACTTATAGGCTACTGTACAGCTGACATGCATTTTGTCTTTTCTTTATTTTCTTGGCAATTCACATTATGTCTGTACCATAACCAACCTATTGCCTATGGGAAACATGTAAAATAATGTAATTACTGCCACTGTTATAAGTTTATTGTGTATTTTTCTATCTTGTTTTATATGTATGTTATATAACATTTAATGAGAATTTTTTTCCTAATGAGAAAAGGATACAAAATGCAAAATCCACAATTTTAGTAAATAAAAAATTGACAACTTTTTTTTTGACAACTTTTTTTAGGTGGCTAAGCTAGAATGTATTTATTTTTAATAATAGCTTTTTATTGTCAAATTATATTCAAAGATAGTTTTCAACATTCATACTCACAAAACCTTGAGTTGCACTTTTTTCTTCCTCCCTTTTCTTTACCCCTAACATCTAGAAAGCAAGTAATCCAATATATGTAAAATATGTGCAATTTTTCTATGCATTATTTCCACAATTATCATGTTACACAAGAAAAAATCATATCAAAAAGGAAAAAAAAATGAGAATGAACACAAAAAGCAAACAAACAACAAGAAGAAAGGTGAAAATATTATGTTGGACCCACACTCAGTCCCCACAGTCCTCTCTCTGAATGCAGATGGCTCTCTCCATCACAAGTCTACTGGAATTGGCCTGGATCATCTCATTGTAGAAAGGAGTCATGTCCATTAGAATTGATCATTGTATAATCTTGTATTTACTGTATACAAAGTTCTCTTAGTTCTATTCACTTCACTTAACATCAGTTCATGTCTCTCTCCAGGTCTTTCTGAAATCATCCTGCTGATCCTTTCTTATAGAACAATAATACTCCATAACATTCATATACCATAACTTATTCAGCCATTCTCCAACTGATGGACATGCACTCAGTTTCCATTTCCTTGCAATTACAAAAAGTTACAAATACTTTTGCACATGTGGGTCCTTTCCCCTTATTTATGATCTCTTTGGGATATAGGCCCAGTACAGACATTGCTAGGTCAACAGTTTGATAGCCCTTTGGGCACAGTTCCAAATTGCTTTCCAGAATGGTTGGACCATTCACAACCCCACCAACAATGTAATAGTCTCAGTTTACCCACATCCCCTCCAACATTTATCATCTTTTCCTGTCATTTTAGATAATCTGAGAGCTATGTAGGGATACTTCAAAGTTGTTTAATTTGAATGTCTCTGATCAATAGTGATTTAGAGAATTTTTTCATATAACTAGAAATGGTTTAATTGCTCCATTTGAAAATTGTCTATTCATATCCTATGACCATTTATCAAATGGAGAAAGGCTTATTTTCTTACAAACTTGAGTTAATTCTCTATATATTTTAGAAATGAGGCCTTTATCAGAACCCTTGGATGTAAAGATTTTTTCCCAGTTTTCTATTCCCTTCTAATCTTGTCTGCATTAGTTTTGTTTATACAGAAACTTTTAAATTTAACTTAATTAAAATTATTCATTTTGTATTTCATGATGTTCTCTAGTTCTTCTTTGGCTATAAATTCCTTCCTTCTCCATAGATCTGAGAGGTTGATTATCTCTTGTTCTTCTTATAGTATCTTATCTTTTATGCCTAAATAATAAACCCATTTTAATCTTATTTTGATATAGGGTGTTAGGTGTTGGTCAATGCCTAGTTTCTGCCATACTGTTTTCCAATTTTCCCAGCAATTTTTGTGAAATAGTGAGTTGTTATCCCAGAAGACATAGTCTTGGGTTTATCAATTACTAGATTACTATAATCACTGACTGCTATGTCTTGTAACCCTAAACTATTCCACCAATTGACTATCCTATTTCTTAGCCAATACCAAATGTTTTTGATTACCACTGCTTTATAATATAATCTTAATTCTGGTACAAATATGCCACTTCATTTGTGATTTTTTCATTGTTCCCTTGAAATTCTTGACATTTTGTTCTTCCAGATGAAATCTTATAATTTTTTCTAGCTCTGTGAAGTAATTTCTTAATTGTCAATTGGTTTGTAATACTTTATTATATTAAGAGTGTTATCTTTCTTGGGCTTTTTGTTAGATACTGAATGAATACATTAGACACATTTGGGTTCTAGTTGGGATTTTACATAGCTTGCATTTTAATTTTTTGGTTCTTTGCTGTTTCTATTAACCCAAAGCATTATTTTAATAAATATTATAATACCAACCTAAAAACACTTAGTTTTTTAATTTGACTGAAGGTCCAAAAAGTAAGATCTTAAAAAAAATCTGAGTATAATTGGTTTGTTTTTCTATTTGCGTACTAAGAGAAGATCCCCTCCCTTAAAAAATCCCCCATAGAAATCCTAGTCCACCATTGTTGAGTCAAGTGAGACACTGCTCCATAAGCACTCAATATATATTAATCAACCCTCTAATTAAATTAATTAATCTTAGTGTTTCTTAATAATATTATCTTAAAAGGAAAATTTCTATGTAATATAACTATTATGTATCTGGAAGGACATGGATATACAGAGTCACTGCTACAAGAATAACAAAAATTTTGGTTACCCCAGTTTACCTTCTAAGTTAATCAAATATTCTTGGTTGTAATAGCTTTCTTTAGGGGATTGCCAGCTCCTTATTAATAAAGGTCTTCAGGTACAAATGGGATAACAATTTTCCAGGATTTATTAAATGGGATATATATTTTTGTTTATACAAAACCCTGAATTTTAGACTTGGGAGAGACTTTCTAAGGCATATAATTTAATTCATTCCCATATAATAATACCCACTAAACATATGCAACAAATAGCCATCCAATCTTTGCTTGAAGAACTCCAATAAACAGGGATCTATCTCCCAAAGCAGTGAATAGTCCTTTCACTTTTGGAGAGTTCTAGTTGTTATAGCTGACAACAAGCTTAAATTTTTCTCTTGGCAAACTCCCCTACCTACTCTTTTCTTCATAGTTATACTCTGTGAGACAAAAAGGTCTAATCTCTCTATCTTTCAAATGCCTGAACATGGCTGAGGAACTTGGATGGTTAGGCAACAAGAATAAAGTGCAACACATGAAGGACTCAAGCATCATATAGGTATGTGCAAAATATTTAAGAAGTGGACTATGAGAAGGCTTTTAACAGGTAAATTAGATCACTAAAGGAGATTTACAGGACAGGAATAGAATAGGATGAGAAACTGTGAAGGAAGTATATCCATCAAAGTATACTAGAGTCACTAATGTACCAAAGTATGTAAATAGGAGATAAATGCATATTAAAGCAAACCATAGAATCTAAGAATCAGAAAGGGTATCAGAGATCATCCAGTCCTGTCTTCACATTTCCAAAATACAAACTGATACTCAAAGTGGTTAAGTGATATGTCCAATATTTACAGTTGTAGAACAAAAACCTAGAATTTGCATCTCTTCTAACTTTCAGTTCAATGTTCTTTCTCTCAAATCATGGCTGTTTGCTTAAAGCCGCATGTAGCATAATAATCTCCATTAAATTATATTCATATGTCTGACTATATGAATTGAGAGAATATTTTCTTAAAGCTTTTGTCTCATTTCTATGATTATTCTATATCCCATTTACAGACACCCAGGTTTCCAATTGAGTACAATCTAATATAACATCTCCATCTAGTGGTGAATCGAAATTGCAGGCCAAGGTTCCCCCAAAAGCTGTTAAGAACTTCAAATGGAATTATCACAGATTCCTCATATTCGAAGATTCTCTGTACTCAGTTATTAGAATTATGGTGTTCCACAATTAAATTGCTCCACAGGACAAGTCAAATACAGAGGATTTTATATAGGCTGGTTCATGGCCAAGAGAAAGTTAAGGGAGAAAATATTAATGGGTAGATAGGAATGGATCATGTTGAATAATAAACATGATACAATAATATGACACTTATACTTAAATAACCTAATTGGCAATCTCAAATACCAAGAACCCAGCCAAAATCCTAGCAAGAAATCTTAAGAAAGTAACTATAGCAAAAATAAATGAAATATTGTCTTTACAATAGATATGTATACTTTAATCAGAGGAGAATTGTTCAGGCTGTGAGCCACAACTTGTTCACTCATTTATTTACTACTGTAAATTCAACTTGGTTTCTAGTCCTAATCCATAGATTATAAAGGAAGAACAAGATTGTAATGGGTTTCTAGAAGTAGAAGCAATGACAGCAAGAAAAAAAAAGTGATGAACCCCTTAACAATAAGGGAAAAGACAAAAAAACATAAAAATTAGATAAGAGAACTCAAAAATATTTGTAGTCTAAGCTACTAAATACAAAGAAAAACAGCAAAAATCCAGGATGCTATCATTTTAATTATGCCATAATGTAATAATTGATATGAATAAAAATGACCCTGAGAAGTTTTAAAATGTCTTATATCAAGTTTAAGTGTACAATAATATATTAGAAAAATCTTTTTATTAAAGGATAAAATGTTACATAGATACATGTGTCTATATAAGCACACATGAAATTTAAGAGAAAATGTTTTAGTTATCAGGAAATTTCACTTATATGAAATACCTCATTCCCCACTGATGCTGGATAGATATGTATCTTTTTACTTCAATAATGTTATTGCTGTTGATTTTCAGTCATGTCCAACGTTTTCTAATTCCACTGGACCATAGCATGGCAGGCCCTTCTAAACTCCATTCTCTCATGTTCATTGTTTCTACAATACTATCCATCTCACTCTTTCCTATCCCCTTTTCCTTTCCTTTCCAATATCAGGCCCTTTTCCATTTAGTCCCATCTTCTTTCTTATTATGTAGCCAAAGCATTTAAGCTTCAGCATCAGTATTTGACCCTCCAGTGAACAGCTTTAATTAATTTTTTAAGTATCAAATGAGTTGATCCCTTTGCTATCTAAGGGACTCTCAAAAAGTCATCTTCAACACTACAATTTCAGACTGTCAGTTCTGTGATACTCAGCTTTTCTTATAAATCAGCTTTCATACACTGCTCCTGGAAAAATCATAGTCTTGACTATATCGACCTTTGTCAGTAAGGTAATATCTTTGCTTTTTTGTATGTTGTCCAAATTTGCTAGTTTTCCTTCCAAGGAGCAAGCATCCTTTAATTTCATGTGTTCAATCACAATTTGCTGTGATTTTTGAGCCCAGGTATAAAAAATCTGACACTGCTTCAATTTTTTCTCCCTCTATTTGTCAGAAAGTGATGAGAGCAATTGTCAAGATCTTTGCTTTTTCAAGACATTTTTGACACACTCCTCTTTCACTCTTCAAGAGTTGTCTTAATTCCTCTTTACTTTCTGCCATCAGAGTTGTATCATTGTTGATATTTCTCCTGGAAACCTTAATTCTGGCTTCTGATTCATCCAGCTTATCATTTTCATGATGTTCTCTGCATATAAGTTAAATAAATAAGGTGACAATACATATATTTTCTTTTCCAATCTTAAATCAATCATTGTTCTATGTTTGGTTCTAATTGTTGCTTCTTGGCCCAAATATATGTTCCTCAGAAAACAAGTAAGATGGTCTGTTATTCCTATCTCTTTGAGGACTTGCCACACTTTGTTGTGATCCCCACAAAGGCTTTAGTGTAGTCAATGAAGCAGAAGTAGATTTTTTTTTTTTACAACTTCTTTGCTATTTCCATAATTCAGCAAATGTTGGCAATTTGGTCTCCAGTTTTCATTCTTCTTTGAAAAATATATTCTTCTATTAATTCTCAGTTCATATATTCCTAAAGTCTATCTTGCAGAATCTTAAGTAGAACCTTGCTTATGTGTGAAATAAGTGCAATTGTTCAGTGATTTGAGCCTACCTTGACACTGCCCTTTTTTAGGGCTATCACTCTATTACATAGCATTTACTAATATGTGATAGGCACTGTGCTAAATGCCAGGGATATAAAGAAAGAACAAAACACACTCACAACCCTCAAGGAGCTCAGACTCTAATGAGAGAGATTATGGAAGCAATTATATAATCTCAGAGGGAAGGCACCAGCAATGGAAGGTCAAAGAAAGGTTTCTTACAGGAAGTGAGATTTGAGCTGAATCTTGAAAGAAGTCAGGGAAGGAGAGATTAGGAGGAGGGCATTCTAGGCATAGAGATTGCCAATGAAAAGAAAAGGAATTAAGATATGGACTGTCATGTAGGATGAACAGACAGAAGGGCAATATTTTAGAAGTATAGGAAGCAGACAAGTTGTGCCCAAGGAACTAAAAGTTTGTATATGACTTAGTTTTTTCCGTAATAAACTTGCTGAATTAGCTAGGCATAAATATTTTGTAATAGAATAAACAGAGTTAGAGCAATTAGGTGAATGGTTAACAATCTCAGCAAATCAGTATTGTTAAAGTTCTTCTCTTAATTAATTAATTAATATCAACAATAAGATGTTATATTTAAAGAACTTACCGTCCAGCAGATACCTGCTTAAGTGAACCAGCACTTTCAAACAGCTGGGCTTTAGCTGCCACTCTGAAAATGAAGCATAAACACATGTTTTAAATTTGCTTTTCAAAGTGCCTTAGTATCTGTTCAGGAAATCATTCAAGATAATAAGTTTCTGTTGCATCATTTAAAAAAAATTGTTGTGAATTCAAAAATGTAAACAGAGTAGCATGAACTTCAAGTGAAACAGTCATAAATGAGAAACATATTGCTAATTAATTATAAATGACATTTTTAGTCCAATTTTTCATTCTATGGGATGAACAGTGGGTTGCTAAGAACTACTCACTATTTTTAATTTAATTTTATTTTTATGGAATAAAACAAACATTTTCACAACACAGTACAATTTTTAAAAAAAGATTATACATGAAGCTGCAAATCTACTATTCACAACTTGCTATTCTTTTCATATATGTAACAAAATTATCATATAAATGTTTCCTTTTTTCTTCCCTCACTCCCTCTGACCTAGAGATGACTACCATTAGAAAGAAATAGACATATATATGTAAAATTATTCTATGTATATTTATCTTTATCAATTTTTTTCCTCTGGATACAGACAGCATTTTTTTTCCTCACATGTCCTTTGTAGTTTATTTGGGTATTTATAATGGTCAAAATAACTTATTTGCTCAAATACTGCTGTTACTTTATTCAATGTTCTCTTGGTTCTTTTCATTTTGCTCTTTATTATTTAAGGCAAGTTTTTCCATTTTTTTTCTAAAATCACTGATTTTATCATTTCTTATAGACTGTAGTATTACATCATAAGAATATACTACAGTCCTTCCAGTCATTTCCCAATTGATGGGCATCCCTGCAATTTACGTTCTTTGCTACCATAAAGAGAATTACTATATAAATTTTAGAACATGGAAATTCTTTTCCTTTCCCCCTAATCATCTTTGGGGATGGATCAAATAGTGGTATTGATGGAGGTCAAAGTGTATAAGTACACATATAATATTACTAGGGCATAATTTCAGATTGCTCTTCAGAATTATTAGATCAATTCACAATTCTACCAACAATGAATTAATGTCCTAATTTTTCCACATTCCCTCCAACATTTGTAACATTCTCCTTCTATCATTTTAGTTGATCTGGTAGATGTAAAATGATATTGTAAGGTTGTTTTAACATGCATTTCTCTAATTAATAATGAGTTAGAGAATTTTTTCATATCACTATAAATTTCTTTTCCTGTTCATATCCTCTGACCATTTATCAATTATGGGATGACTTTTTATGTATTTTATATATGAGACATTTATTTGATAAACTACCCATAAACTTTCTCTTAATGCTCTGCTTTCCTTTTGATCTTGGATACATTTATTTTATTTTTTAATTTAATGTAATTGAAAACATTTATTTTACACATAACTTCACTTTTTATCTTTTGTTTATTCATAAATTATTCACATAACCATAAGTCTTATAAGTGATATGTTCCATGTTCTTTTAATTTTCTTGTAAAATCTCTTTATATGTAGGTCATATATCCATTTTTACTTTATTTTAGCAAATGGTTTAAGATATTGGTCTATGCCTAGTTTTTGGAAGGGAGGAAGTGTGGCTGGATCTGACTAAATCTATCTCCAGATCTCTCTCTCTCTCTCTCTCTCACACACACACACACACACACACACACACACACACACACAATAGAGACAAAGAGAAACAGAGAGAAGCTGTGTGTGTATGTATGTATGTACATGTGTATACAGATGTATACACACATATGCATATCATCTATCTATATGTTATGCATAATCATAATATTCACATCAAAGATAATGATGCTAATTTTTACAAAAATAATTACCAAAGATTATACATATGTATATATGTGGTATGCATACATACATGCATGGATACATACACATAAATCTATGCATGTATTGTATAGGCATATATACAAAAGAATATGTTTTTCTTTCATAGAAAAAAAATCAATGTTTTTCAAGGTTATTTGAAGAAGATTACAAAAAAATTCGAAGACAAAGTCTCCACTCTTCTGGCCAGTATAAAACAAAGGATAAACAGTCTCCACTCTTCTACTGAAAATGTTCTAGGTCATCATACCCACTAATTAACAAATCCAATGGTCACTTTTCAGTCCTCATTCTTTTAATTTCTCTGAAGTTTTTGTTGGTTTTGATCACATCCCCCTATTAGATGTTGCTTTCTCTCTTAGCTTTAGGGACAACATGTTCTCCTGGTTGGTTCTCTTTCCAACTATCAAGCAGCTCCTATTCTCCTTTGTTTGCTAATCTTTCCATTCTCTACTCTTTCCCTTGGCAATCTCATTGCCTCTCAGCATCTCTCAGACACTACTTCTATGCAAATGATTCAAATATTTTTCTCCATCTTCAACTCTCTTCTGCCCCTGGACTAACATGTCTATTTCTGTTAGATGTCCAACTTGATTCAAAACAGATTCATGTCCCAAAATGGAACTTATTATTTCATCCTCTAATTTTTCTGTCCTTCATTCTTTAATATTTCTTTCTGTAATAATTCCATGCATCCTTTCTCCCATGTAGAAGACATGGGAATTACTGTTGACACTTCTGTATTCCTCATTTCTCATATCCAATTAGCTATCAAATCTTGATGATTATGCTTCTATCCATCTATGTACCCCATCCCAAATGTTTTGGTCATGTAATGAAAATGAAAGATAATAGTAGGACAGTAGAATTAGTATATTTAATGAAGTTCTTAGGATTTCTTTTTAAGAAGAAGACTTTTAACATATTGGGTAGATCTTTTGTGAAAAAATGCAGATAAAAATCAAAGATTAGAAGCTATGGAGAAGATGTGATGTGTATCACTAGAGATAGACTAAAACCAATAAAATCACAGATCAAAAATGTCTAAGTATTAGAAAAGAATATCATGTTTTTTAAATTAAATTAAATTAATTTTTCAAAAGTTCACTCATACAACTAGTGTGGAAATGTTAGTTAATGGAATGGAAATAGCTGAACAGAAATATGACTAATAATTTAGGGAATGCATGACTGAACATATACAATCTATAGCAAATTGTTTTTTTTCAAGGAGGGGATTGGGAAGGGAACGTGAGATTTTGGAAATAAAAATTAAAAAAAAAACCCAAATATTAAAAAAAGTTTTGTTTGCATATAATTGCAAAAAAGAGGCATATATTCAAAGAATTAATAACACAATAGTTTTCTTTTAGAATCAAATAATTGTATTGGTAGGTGTAATGAAAAAAAAATAAAGGAATGAATTAATGAATTTTATCTACTGATGCTATGAACAAAATAGTTTGACTAAGTTACCATAACAGATTTAAATTAGGAATGCTTTAGGGAATATCTTGACCCTTTTATGACAACTATGACATATTATAAAACAGCCTACTGCATTAATGAATAATAGAGAATTCTAGCCCCGGTAGACTATTGGTCTGAACCAGTGTGCCTTTGTTCATATATTTGGCATGTTCTATACACTGGACAGAGAACTTTAAATCATCTTATTCCTCAGACTACTAAAGTGGGATCATGGATTTAGATCATAGGATTAGAGGTGAAAGAGACCTCAAAGGTCATTTGGTCCACCTTTAATTGTGGCCTAAAGTGCCTACAGTGACTTGTCAGTTACTTAGGTAATAAATAGTAAAACCAGGCCTGAAACCAGGCAGGGCTCTTTTGACTATATTATAAAGTAAATATTATAACAGACCCTATTACAATATTATAATTGACTACTATAGAGTATTATAAGTAAGAATTATAAAGTAAATATATAAGTATGAGTCTCTTACTGAACTGTGTAGTTGTTTATTATTCTACCTGAATTCATATCTTTCTTCCAAAGCAAAGCTTATTAAACTGTGGGCGACAATGAAATACAGGTTGTATAACTGAATGTGGGTACTGCAAATTATCATTTATTACCAGAAAATATTTGACTTTCATTTTGTATTTCATATATATGAGTGTCTGTGTGTTTGTATTTTTTTATATATACTTGGGGTTGTATAAAAATTTTTCAGGCAAAAAGGGGCCATGAGTAGAAAAAATTTAAGAAATCCTGTTCTTAGAAACTCAAAATGTTCCACTACATGGTCTTATAACTTCCAATTCTAACATGATCTTCAGAATATTATTACTCACATTTATATTGGTAATATTGATTCTAGATTTAATTTCTATGACTCATTGGTAAGAACCAATGCAGAACAAAGCCCATCTACCATTCAGAAGCTGTTAACCCAGGATATTAATCCTGGCAAACCTTATTCCAACTTCAAAACTTTACCTGCTATGCCATAGTCATTTTTAATCCCAAACAAGCTTCCAAAATAGTCTTCTGAAGGGACATAGATCATTCTAACCATTCAACAGCAGATTATAAGAAGAGAAAGTAGCTTGTCCAAGTTCACTCAGCTTGGATATAACATCAGATATCAAGATTTTCTAGTGTTCTTGTTAAACTAATTATGCTATTTAATATTAAAATTAAAATTAAAAAATTAAAAATAAATCCTAAAATCCTTATCACTTACACTGAACCAGGCCGCTGATATCCATTGCTTGATGTTGTGTCTAACCTCAATCTCCTACACATTTTTGGAGGAAGGTCAGGATTTGGTGGTGCTCTGGGTGTCTCTTTGGAATCTATGGAAGTTAAGCTTTGAATGGATCCACTGTAGCTTTTGTTTCCTATAAAGAAAACCCCCCAAATCATAAAGATAAAGTTAATATCATAGCACATGTACATTTTTTTAAAGGGATGTTTTTCTTTGAACCAAAATGGAAGTGCTTCAGTGAACAGAATGTTCAGTGCACAGTAGATCATCCTTAGGGAGATCACAAACTACAGCAATTTTTTAAATGGCATCACTTCATCATGACAAATAAATTTAGCCCAAAAGTCACAATGTAAAGGAGTCCTTATAAATGCAAGTACATGAGCAAAGTTAATAGACACCATTAGTCCCTTAACTCCTTAGCTTTTCTCTGTGCTTAATCACGCTGAATAATTCAGCAATTTATAATGTGACAAGACAAAGTACTTACCTTCAGCTGCAGGGATTGATCTGAGGGAGGAAGCTGCAGATCTCTTCAGTCCTGGGAGCCCATAAGTCCCCTTTTGAACCAGATCTATTGATGGGGAAATGTTCCCCGATGCGACACTCTGGCAATCAGACTCCACATCTGTTTTGGATGCATCTTCTTTAGAACTTGATTCTGGACTAGTTGTCCAGAGACCTGAGCTTTTCTGTCCATTGGAAGGCGGTGGAGATGCAATCCAAGGGATGCCTCCAGATTTTTCCCGTGACTGAGAAGCTGATTTAGTAGTGCTATTTTGTTCTGATGAGTGAGAGGAGAGTGATTCTATGCTGCCCATAGGTGTACTATCTGGGCTGCTGCTGTATGAATCACCTGTGGTAGGGGGTAAGAAAAGGGATAGCTTTCAGTTAATAATTTACTTTTTTTTACAGATTTATTACAATCACTGTAATTCTAGGCCTAAAGTTGTTGTTGATAGTCCTCAATATAGAAAGGATATTTTAAAATTAGAATAAGTGGCTGCATTTCCTCTATAACATAAATGTATACACACACACACATATATGTATGTGTGTAGGTACACATATGTGTATATATAAATGCATATGTGTAGACATATATATGTATATAAACACACACATATATACATACATATATTTTCTGAAGTATTTACGAATTGTAAAGCCAAAAAAAAGTAACATCAAAATTTGTCCCTGACAGCAGGACCCCAAAGTAATTAAACAATGGGGAAAGAGTTTCACTGGTCACTGAATAGGGAGGCAAAAGGAATGGATTAATGATATCTTTTGTTGTTGTTGTTGTTGTCTTTATCCCCCTGCCATTCCAAAAGGTATTATTAAGATATGATATAACTGAATCCCTTTTTATTTAATAGCACTATTAGCCATCAGCAGGCAAATTCAAAGCTGAACCAACTTCACAAAGGACAAATTCATCTCCTGTAGCTTATAATTCAGCAACACAAAAGCTATTTTGCTGTAGTTTTCTTTTATGTTACAGGAAGATACGAAAAAAAAAACCTGAAGCTCTGAGAGTACTTTGTCTGGATTTCTCCCTTTTCCCATACCAACATACTTTTATGTGTATGTGTTGTCTATTTCACTATTTGTTCCCCTGCACTCTCCTTCTCCTCGCCTCCCATTAATAGCATGAACTGGGTCATCTTTTCTTGTATCTTCAACAATTAACACAGTTAATTAAATACACTAAGTCCTTAATAAATATCTATTGCATTCATTAAAATTATTGTGTCTATAATTAATATAGGAAACTCCAGGGATGTATAGAAATTCCCTCTACTGACATAGACCAGCAACTTGTTTAATAATCTTAAGAAAGCTGTCTAGGGGCACTGAGAGCTTCAGTGATTTTGTCCATAGTCACAGTGGGAATCTATTTCACAGGCAAGACTTGAACCCACAACTTTTTGGCTCCAAGCACAACTTCATTACCTTTCCATAATAATTATTCACATTTAAATAGCACCTTTTTTTGCTGTTCAGTCTTCAATCCTGTCCAACTTTTTGTGATCCCTTTTGGGATTTTCTTGGCAAAGAATAATGGAGTGGTTGCCATTTCCTTCTCCAGCTCATTTTACATATGAGGAAACTGAGGCAGAGTTAAGTGACTTTCCCAGGGTCACAGTGCTAATGAGTATCTGAAGCTGGATTCAAACTGAGGAAGATGAGTATTCTTGACATCAAGTCTAAGCAATTTAACATCTTAAATTTTGCAAAGTGCAAATCCTCAAAGGTTTGTATGAGGAAAGCCCTTCCCAAACCTTAAGGAGTTATATAAATACTTATTATTATCCACATATTATTATTATTTGAGCCTCAAAATAATTTAACTACTGCCAAATGTGCTGGCTGACTCCTAGTTTCAGTGTACAATATTCTATATTCTATAAAACTCTAGCAAATTAGCATCTTGGTACTGGAGGGAGTAGGATATAAAACAAAAGATTAAAATGAAATGAGGACAGCATCCCCCTTCTCCAGTTATTTCTTGTTTTGTTTTTGTACTACATACATATTTTGTACTATATTTTGCAATACACATTTGTACTGGATGAAGGTACCTTCCTAAATCACCTTGTAGCTTGGGATCAATATACTATGGTACTCAGAAGAGTTTGTGTGTTTTTTAAGCATTTTAGGATATCCAAGAGATGAGGCTTTAAGAACATAATGTAAAAATCGGAAGGAAAATGACTGCTTCGGTCAGACTCACTTTGGCTTTCTTTGCAGCCACTTCTGCGCCAGGACAAAACCTGCTGCAGAGAAAGTACCCAATGTACTTAATCACAGCTACCGAAGAAAGAGTAGTGAGAAGAATGGTTGGGTTTTTTTTTTTTTTCCCTTTGCAGTGGTAATGAATTTGGTCTAATATGCTTGTCCCTGGCACCTTGATACTACATGTTGACAGGGACTTTATAAATGTAGAATAGAAAAGAGACAATCTAAGAGTTGGAAAGAACATTTTCTCTCTCACTAATCACCAACAGGAGAGTCATACATCCATGAAAGAATGGGCTAGAAAAGTAGAAACATTCTGAAACATCATGCCATACTTACTATCTGGTTCTGCCAAGCACGGGGTATATCTCCCTTTGGGCTTTCTTGAGCCTGTTGAGAGGCAAATGGCTCTTGTCCTTCTGGACCCTGACCGGGACTGAGGTTGAGGAAGAGGAATATTTGGGTCTGGTGCAGTATGGAATATCTATGTAGAAGAAAAATAAATACACGTTCAATGAAAATACAATTTCATAAATAAATCTGAATACTTTAATTTAGATCAGTTATTAATACAATTTCATACTCCCTGAATTCACTGTCAGGTAATGGATGTCATCCTGAACTTGGAATCAGGAAAACCTGGACTCCAAAGCTGCATGGGATATCCTTTCTAGTTCTGAAATTTATATGTTCCTTAACTCAAAGGATCACAGATCCCTCATCCATTAAACAGAGATAATAATCAATATAATAGTACTTATCTCACAGAGTTAATGGGAGATACAAATAAGGCAATGTGGATAAAAGTACTCTGCTAACTTCAAAGTCTTATGTCAGTATCAGTTAATATTATTATATGCTAATGGCCTAGTGTACTAGTACCTTGCAAGATAGGAAAAAAACTCTCTGTTGGTGCTGATTATTATATCTGCCAAAGGCTTCCATTTACCTTCTGAATCCTTTGCTTTTATCTCCTAAATGTTAACTATGAAGGCTTTGCAAGTACATACACACAGTTATATAGATATGTCTTTGTGTGTGTATATACATACACATATGTGTACGTATGCATCATATATACACAGATATATATTTTGTATCTATGCACATAAGCATGTGTGTATATACATATATATATATAAACAATATTCTTTAGTAATTCTGGAAAACTGATCACAATTTGGTATATTTCATCCTTAACCTATAGTGATTCAATAATTTTTGCAGGACTAGAAGGAATGAATGCTATATAATCTAAAAGGAAAAAGAAAATCTAATTCTGGGCCACTTTCTATACTCTACAAGCTTAAAATTATTTTGTGGAAGGCCTTTGATTTTTGCCTATACTGTAGATGGAAACAAAGCAAGCTATATATACAGAGACTTTTTGTATATGTATATGTATGTAAAAATATAATAATTATTATATTTACATATTTTATGACCTATTTATATCATACTGTTGTAATGCTTATGTAACAAATAAATTTGTATCATCATAGTAAAGTACTATTATCCTGAAATAATGGACAAGTAAATTGTGGCTTGAAGGAATGATCTGACTAAAATATAGTCAACACCCAAACCTAAGTTTCTGATCAAATCAATGCTGCTTCTACTGTATAATACTGTTTGTCATGATAAAAACATGTTATGCGAGAATATTAATAAAAGCCATTGACATTTATATAATTTACATAAGATACACATGCATTCTTTCATTTTAGTCTCACAACAACCCAGTGAAGTATCATCATCATCATTATCATCATCACTGATGTCTTTTGTTTGTTTTTGTATCCCCAGTGCTTGGCACAATGCCTGATATCTAGTGCCCACTAAATCAATGTTTATTGATTCATGATCATCATCCTCATTCTCATCCCCCATTTTATAGATGAGAAACCTAAGGTCCAAGGAAGTTCAGCAACCTGCTGGGGTCAAACAGCTACATACTGCCAGTGGTTGGATCTGAACCCAGAACTTCCTGATACCAGCTCCAGAACACTATCTCCCCCCCTCCAATGCTGCCTTTGTATTTTGGATTACAGGTCATCGATTTAGAGAAGGAAGGTGTCTTGGAGACTATCAATTTCAATCCTTGAATTTTACAGATGGGGGAATTGAGATTTAAGGACATGGGGTAAATTTCCCTAGATCAAACATCATATTCAGAATTTATTCACACCAGGCCAGAAAAGCAGGAAAGCCAAAGGGTATTACTCTCATCTAGCAAATAGGAAACTTGGGTTCATAAAACTATGTAACTTCCTCAATATGTCACAAAGTTAGTAAGTGACACAGATGAAATCTGATACCAGGTCTTCAGACTTTCTAGTTAAGAAACACAGAACCCCAGAGGTCATCTATTCCTAACTAAAAAACACAACCCCCCCCCAAAAAAACTGATTGTGACTAGCTCCTGCTTTATAATACAAACATGGGCTCTTAGGATGGATGGGTAAAACATTGTATCTGTCTCTCTGTCTCCTCTGTCTCTGTCTCTGTCTTCTGTGTGTGTGTGTGTGTGTGTGTGTGTCTTTCGCTGTCTCTCTGTTTATCTCTGTCTCTCTCTCTGTCTGCCTCTCTATCTCCTCTCTTTCTCTGTCTCCATCTGTCTCTGTCTTCTCTCTGTGTTTTTCTCTGTCTATTTCTCTGTCTCTCTCTGTCTCTGTCTGCCTCTCTGTCTCCTCTGTCTCTTTCTCTCTCTGTCTTCTCTCTGTGTGTAGGTGTGCCTTTCTCTGTCTCTCTGTTTCTTCCTGTCTCTTGTCTGTCTCTGTCTCTGTCTGCCTCTCTGTCTCTCTGTCTCTATCTCTCTGTCTTCTCTCTGTGTGTCTTTCTCTGTCTCTTTGTTTCTCTCTGTCTGTCTCTGTCTTCTCTGTGTTTTTTTCTGTCTCTCTATTTCTCTGTCTCTCTCTGCCTCTGTCTTCTCTGTCTCTGTCTGTCCTCTCTGTCTCTTTCTCTATCTCTCTCTCTGTCTCCTCTCTCTCTCTGTCTTCTCTCCCTGTGTTTTTTCTGTCTATTTCTCTGTCTCTCTCTGCCTCTGTCTCCTCTGTCTCTGTCTGCCTGTCTCCTCTCTGTCTCTTTTTCTCTCTCTCTGTTTCTTCTCTCTCTGTCTTCTCTCTTTGTGTTTTTCTCTGTCTCTCTATTTCTGTCTCTGTCTCTCTCTGTCTCTATCTGCCTTCTGTCTCCTCTCTGTCTCTTTCTCTCTTTCTTTCTCTGTCTCCTCTCTCTCTCTCTGTCTTCTCTTTGTGTGTGTATGTGTGCCTTTCTCTGTCTCTCTGTTTCTCTCTGTCTCTGTCTCTCTTTATCTCTCTCTTCCCTCCATGGAATAAAATCTTAGAAGGACATTTTAGTTGGTCTTTCATTATAAATGATAGGCACATACCCAAGGAGAATAATAAAAGGGATGAGAAATAAATACAGCACAATAGTGACTCAGAATAAAAATGGTCTAATCTTATTCAGAAACCATTAACTATTATGAATTTATGAAGGACAATTTTGCCTAGGATAGAGAAGTGCATTTCTTGTTTTTACCATCATTCCTGCATCACATTCTTTAAAAAAACAAAACATAACAAAAAATATATATATTTCTCTGGGAATTTGACAGATGCCTTAAAAATGCATGGATTGTTTTCATTTCTTTAAAACAAGAATAACAAGATAATAAAGAATGGGAAAACAATGAAAAATCAAAAAAGTGGAATTAGAATGCTCCCTTCCCCCCAAAACAGAAACCACAATATAAATGGTGCAATACCAATCAGAAAACTTGGAAAGTAAGTGAAATAGAGGAGAAGAAAACTGATTTGGGGACATTTCTGAGGAAAGCTTAATGATAATCCCAGTAAAAGGAAGATGGAGTCTTCATAAAGAAGTGATGAATATAAAACTTGAGCTTCTTTTTCAAATCTCAAGGAATATACTTATAACAAACAATTCAATAGCTCAGTAAAGACAAACCTCCTTTCCCATGTAAATCCTGTCCCACAACTCATTAATATGGGCCTCCCTTCCTATTGGTGTATATCAACAACTTTATTTCATTTATATTTTATTTCATTGATATGCAGAGTACAATATGTGAAATGCCAAACTGAATAAATCAAAAGCCAAAATTAAGGTTGCTAGGAGAAATGACAATCTCACACATACAGAGAATATTTATGACAGAAAGTGAAAAATTAAGAAGAATATAATCTCTGGCTTGAAGCTTAACATAAAAAATGAAGGAATTAGCAACTGGCCCCATCACCTCCTGGCAAAAATAGAGTAAAGAAATAAACCGGTGTCAGATTTTATATTTCTGAACTCAAAGATTACTGCAGATGGTGACTAGCAATGAAAATTAAAAGATGTTTGCTCTGTGAAAGAAAAGCTGTGGTAAATCTGGACACCATTGGTTTTTTGTTCTCAAAGAGGACCAAAATGATATAAATATGTTGGAGGCAAAGTACACTGTATCCGACTCTGGTTGCTCAGACCAATATGAGCTCAGAAGGCTCTACCTCAGGTCGGGCACAAATGCTTCATATGAACACTGGAGTGGAGATGTCTCTAAATGTGTGTATTTCTTGTTTCCTTTTTGATAAAGATACACTATGCTGAGTAATCACACAATTGGTTCCAAAGTTCTTCAGAGAGAGAACTTAAGTGTACTTGAATCTCTTCTGATCACTATGCCTTCTGTCAATTCTCCATAAAACAGTCTTTTAGGCAAACATACATTTGACATTTGAACAACATGGCCAGCCCATTAGAGTTGCATTCTCTGCAGGAGAGTTTGAATGTCTGGCAATTTAGCTCCAGAAAGGACCTCAGACCTGGTATCTTATCTATCTAATCCTGTAATTTTCAGAATTTTTCTAAGACAATTCAAATGGAAGCAATTTAGTTTCCTGACATGGTGCTGGTAAACTGTTTGGGTTTCATAGGTATAACAATGAAATCAGTACAAAGGCTCTGTAAATTTTCAGTCTGTTAGGCAGTCTAATACTTCTCACACTTTCCTTTCAAGCCCCTCCCTAAAAAAGGGAGGGATGCCAAAGAATTCTTTCTACCCAGTTTTAAACCAGATCTTTTGCAACAACATGCTACAAAAAGACCTTTACCAACAAAGGTTTATATAGTCAAAGCTATAATGTTATTAGTAGCAATGTAGAGTGAGCAATGTAGTAAAAATTGGACTATAAGGAAAGGGTAGTGCCACAAAAACCAGTGCTCTCAAATTGTGGTGCTGGGGAAAATTTCTGAAAGTCCCTTGAACAGCTAGAAAGTCAAATCAATCATACTTAAAGAAATTACTTCAGGATATTTAAGGAAAGGTCAAATATTGAAACTGAAGCTGAAATACTTTGGCCACATAATGAGAAGATGGAATTCATTAGAAAAGACTTTGATGCTGGGAAGGACTGAAGGCAAAAGGAAGAGGAAATGACAGAGGATGAGATAGATACATGGTGTTGTGGAGTCAATGAACATTAGCTCAGCCAAACTCTGGGAGATACTGGAGGATAGAAGGAATGTTATTGTCCATGGGAACATAAGGAGCCAGACCCAACTGAATAACCAAAAGCCTGGCTCTTTTCAAAGGGTGAGGCAGAGCTGGCTGGAGGAGAGAGAGTTCCCTGCCCAAAGCAGAGCCTTCTTTGAGTTCCCCTTCGGCCCTCTTCAGGACCAGCCTCCTTTGAGACTCGTGGGTACCAGTCTTCTTCAGGACTCTTTGAACATCAAGTTGCTTCAGGCACCTTTAGTTTCCAGCTTCAAGGGAGAAAATGGATGATGTCATCCTTATTTATGATTTCTAAGGAAAAAGACTCTAGAAAGATATGAAAGGAGCTGGCAGTCTCTATCACGTCCCCATTACAACTTGTCACACTAGAGAATTCAGGAAGTTTTAGGACTCTGAGTTGTTTTTACTTCCAAGAGGAAAGTACCTTTATATTGTCTGGTATTTATTCCTCTATGTATATCTTTTCTGTTGTTTTGTTATAATTGGATAAATGAATTTATTTGCTATTTGTTATGTGTGTTCACTGTGAAACAGTTATAGCTAAGGAAAGGATCAAACTATGGATATAGAGCACGAGGTCTCCCTATGCCCCAAATGACAAAGCAATCTGGTCATATTCTCCAGGTGATTGATACTTAAGGGGACAGATAAATATACATTTAGTCTAGCACCATCTCTCTCTGAGGAGAACAGAGTGCTGGCGCTCTGGTCCCACTATCCTTGTTCCCTTATAGTAGGAATGAAAGTCTCCCTTGGAGAAGAGAAGGGGGAAAACACTAGAGATTCTATTTTGCCTCCTTTCAAATGACATAAGAATAGCACTTATCACATGGGGACCCCCAATATATCTGGGGCCCACTCTACTTTCTTTACAATCATAACAAGTTTTATAACTTCTCTACCTGGCTTCCTGTTATCCTGATTGTTGAGTGCCTCATTCATATGGTCCCGTGGACTTAAGGGTTCATGACTGTGTTACCTTCAGGAACCTTTTTGCTACCTGTCTTGAGAATAGACTCCCCAGTCATTATTCCTGGCACTTTCCAAAATAAAATTTCTTTCCCTGGCCACTGTGCCCCCTATTAAAATATAAAATTCTTGAGGAAAGGGACAATCTTTGCTTTTTTGTTTGTATCCCTGAATTTAGCACAGGAAATGTGTTTGTTTCCATTCATTCATTTTTTTCATTCATTTACTCCCTCATTCTTTAAGGCACCTTTTAGACAAATACTTGACCATACCTTCTCATAATGCTCAATCAGAATCTCAACCACAATGTTTTGGAATTTGATATTCATCATAGCAGCTACAGTTTCTTCCTGTGCCCGCATCAGAGTAGGGCCAAAGATTACTCCAAGGTTGGACACAGTCATGAGATTCTGCTGGCTATGCAGTGATACTCTATAAATAAAACAAAAATCCAAGATTAATAATCAAATAAATACATCAATCCATTTTTAAGCTAATTGTTGGAAGGCAATGAATTGATAAATCCACATTTTGAATTGAAAGTCATTTCCCCCCACTACAGCTAGCATTCCTCTAGGCTGCCCAGTTACTACCTCTGCACTAATCTCTTCCAGACATGGATTGGTGTGGGGTCAAAAAAATGCAGTGATATTTTTTTAAAAATCAATGTTTTGATACAAGAGGGATTTTTGAAATCTCACCTCACTTTATTTTAAAAACATTCTTTTGTTTTTACATTCCTTAGATTTACCCTGTATTCTTCTCCCCTTTCCAGAGAGCCATCTTATAAAAAAATAAAGTATTAAAAAGAAAAAAGCAGAAGAGAAAAATTCAGTAAAACATCAATACATTGAAAAATCAGATTTGTCATATAATTTATCCTATCTAGCATGTATTAGATTACCTGTCATCTAGGGGTGGGGGGCGGGGGAGGGAAAGGAAAAGCTTGGGAAAAAAAAGTTTTTTTTTGCAAAGGTCAATGTTGAAAGGTCACTCATAGGTTTTGCAAATAAAAAGCTTTATAAAAAAAAAAAATCAGACATTATATACAATGTTCCCATATGTGTGGACTGTCCTCCCACCTCTGCAAAGGAGTAGAGGGAGGTGACTTCTTAGATCTTTTGGAGGCCAAATATAGTTTTTTAAATATAAGAAAGACAATTGAGTATATTGAGAGGAGGGAAAATAATGCCTTATGATATCTCCTAGAGCCTAGGACAAATAATGCCCGACTAGTAGCTGTTTTGAATTTTCTATGCCATTTGTTCCATCTAAGTGCATAATTAATCAAGAAGAGAAAATAAAGGATTTTTTTCTCCCCACTATTTAGATCATGACATTTATAGATGCACAATAATTCTTTCAAATAACAAATAAATTAGGTATAATACAGATTTAGAGAAATATTCCTGGTCCTATGCATTGACTTTATTGACTTCTTCCTGAAGAGACTGAAATCCTAAATGGTATCATTTCAACCTAAACAAGGATAAAACTGGAAGGGACAAGCAGTTTTCAGCATAATTACACATTTTGAGATGACCTGAAAACATCGAAAAGTTGTCAAGCAAATTGTATTACTAATAAGCATTCTTAAGTACTTTTTTAAGTCATTTTTCAGCTGTGACCTCATTTGGAGTTTTCTTGGCAAAAATACTGTAGTGGTTTGCCATCTTTTTTCCTCCAGCTCATTTTATAGATGAGGAAAACTGAGGTAAGTAGGGTTGTGACTTGCCCAGGATCACAAAGCTAATAAGTGTCTCAGGCTGGATTTGAATTCAAAAAGATACATCTAGGCTCAGCACTCTCTCTCTTGTAGTACTTAGCTTCCCCAAGCATTTTTATAATTTATCTTTAATAATCCCAATAATAATGACTAACATTTATATAGAGCTTTTGGGGATTTGCCAAGCTCTTTACACTGTTTTACAAGGACCCTTCAAAGACTCCAGGATTATAGAGTCTGGTTTTAAATCCAGTACAGTCCTCTGAGGTTACCTAAATGCAGGGTTTTGCATTTGAAAAGGAAAGGACATACAATCAAAGTAAAAGGCAGAAAAGGGATTTGAATATAGATAATCTGATTCCAAAAGCAGACTTTTCATATGTAGCACTTTTTACTACATTAGCCATTTCATCCATAATCTGGATGTGTATATATATATATATATATATATTTGCTTTAGAGTGTAAGAGCATAATTTTGCCAATAATAGAACTCTTCTCCATTTTAACTTGATTTTCCACAAACAGCTTAATCACTTTTTGGAAAGACTCAAAATGGATTCTAGGAAGGAATTGAATGAGGACAGAGAAGAAAGAGAAGGGGGAGGAGAGAGAATGAGGAGAAAGTGAGGAGAGGATGGACTGGGGGCACTTGCCTAGCCTCATAATTGCCAATCAATACACATTCAAATGTATGTCTCAATATTATAAAATCGATTACACTTGATATCTCTTTTTTTAAATTAATATGATTAATACGTGCTACTCCTTTATAGAGAATAGAAAGGAATAGTGTTCAAAAGCTACATTTTAATTCTGGTCTTTAGAATTTAAATCTAATAATGTTTCTTCAATAAAACCACATTGAAATCTTCTAAGTTTTATTCTTTTATTATGACACAGTTAACTAAGAAAATGGAATATAGTACTCTAATTTCAGATGTTAGTCCCCTATCTAGGAAAATAAAATTAAATCCGTTTGGGCAGAATAGGAAAGAGAATTTTTTCCTGTACTCTTTCCTGATTCCTACCCCCTTACCTCTAACATGGAATGAACTGGATTTACCATGTTTCGAGTACTTAGTGCTTAGTACTGAATAGCTCTTGGATTTCCAAAGTGTATATTTTTAATTATTCCCTTAGTGAACATCTCTATAAAAAATTTTTGAGTTGTTGGTGTTTGTTTTTTTTTTAATTCCCTTACAATGAAATTAAATTCTTGATTTAATATTTTGAAATTTTTTTGCTTGAAATCTTAGTATTTCATAGTGAAAAAAAATGGTTAATACTAATCTCATTGAGAATGAGTGAGCCTAAAATTGAAAATCAGCTGAAAATTCTGTCTCTTCTAAAAAAGGGTTGATAACCCAATTATGAATAAAAGGAAAAATTTGATAACAAATTTTGTCTTCATGAAATTCTCTTCCACCTAAGGTTACTGAACAGATACTGATTCAAGTAATCATGCATTTTAGCTGCCTATACACCTCATTTATGTGTCATAGAGACACATAAATGTTTTCTTTTGAAAATATCTAAACTTGCTAGATGAAAAGAGGAAATTCATATTACAATTCACCAATCAGCAATCAGAGCTTTGTCAAGAACAGTAAAGAAATTTTGAATCTATTTTAAGATCATTTATGTAAGAAAAAAACAGCTTGTGCAAAGGGATTTTTTCTTCCCCAATATGGATAGAACCAACAGATTTATGCCATATTATCTAGTTATTTGAATTCAAAGTCTACAAATATTTGGAGTCATTACATATACTATTCAGCAATAACCCTGTTATTTCTTTCTTTTTTAAAATATTTACATACAAAATTTTTGAACAGCAACTTAAAAAAGGAACTAATGTATTTGTTGAAAAAGATTAATGCAAATATTTATTTAAAATATTTTTCAATCAAAGAGTTTTAAAACCACAAGGAAAGCTAATAGTCAGGTAATCAAAAGATTACAGATCTAGTTGGGATTTTTAGAATCATCTAGTCTCTAGTTTCTTAAAATGTGGTTTGTGACTCTATATGGGGTCTTTTAACTGAATGTGAGGATTGTGAAATTATGATTTGTTATCAGTAAATGTTTGATTTGTATACCTGTTTTATATAGCTATATACCCAAGGTCACATAAAAATGTTCTAAGGCAAAAATGGATCATGAATGGAAAAAAATTAAGAAGCTCTGATTTAGTCCAACTCTCACTAATTCAAAAGGGAACTGATGTAGATAGAGGGTTAAGTGACTTGCCCAGAAAAACATAAGTGAACAGCTGTCTATAAACAATAACAGAACTAATTCTAAATTAGTTAGATAAAATAAAATTTTTATTTTACTAACAACAAATGGGAAGGTCTTTTAAGTTTTGATTCCTTTAATGCCATGAAACTGCCAAAAACAAAGGGATTAAGCAATCTTCACAAAATAGTAACTATCCTTATTTAGTTTTTAATACCTAACACAACACATATCTGCACATAGTTAATAAATGAAGAATTAATAAATGAATGGTATAAAATAAATCAATGTCAAAATTAGGATACTGATGACCAAGAAACAGATAGTACATTTTTTCCATACAGGTAGGGCAGGTTGAAAAATAGATGCTTTGGGTTTTTTTTTTTTTTTTTTTGGTTTGGTTTGGTTTGGTTTGGTTTTTCCAAAAACATTGTCAACGTCTCTTAACCAAACTTTTTTTATTTTCTTCCCCCCCCCATGAGAGGTTCAGCAGTCAAGAGTCTTCAATATAAAATGCTTGATCTCTTCTTGAAGATTACCAAGGACAGGAAACTCATCATCCCTTCAGGCAACTTATTCCACTTTTGGAATTATTGGGAAGTTTTTCCTGAAATCAAACCAGAATTTGTCTTTTTGCAATTTCCATCCACTGTCATCTGAGGGTGAAATGAAATATATCTAGTAACTTTTCTTTCTTACAATACTTCAAATATTTGAAGAGAGTTATCATGTGTTCCTTGGGTCCTCTCTTATTTAGGCTAAAAACGTTTAGTTCCTTTATTATTCTAGTTGTCTTCCTCTGGCTAGTCTCTAGCTTATCAATGCTCAGAACTAAACATAATACTTCTAATGAAATCTGACAAGAGCAAAGTAGAGTGAGACCATGATCTCAGCATTCCTAGAAGTTACCACTTTCTTAATTCATCCCAAGATCATATTAGCTTTTGTGACAACTGCCTAACACTTCTGAGGGTAGGTGGGAAGCACAGTGGATAGAGCACTGGACCCAGTGTGAGTTTCACCAGGACTTTTTGAAATCATCCTGCTGATCCTTTCTTATAGAACAATAATATTCTATAACATTCATATATCATAACTTATTCAGCTATTCCCCAACTGATGGGCAGGGAGAATATTTTAATGTAATTATTCCTCAATAGTATGGCAGAAACTAGATACTGACCAACACTTAATACCCTATACCAACATAAATGGATTCATGATGTAGACATGAAGGGTGATACTATAAGCAAATGAAGAGACCAGAGAATAATCTACCTCTCATATCTATGGAGAAGGAACAATAATCAAAGGATAACCAAAGAAGAACTAGAGATTATTATGAAATACAAAATGGATAATTTTGATTATATTAAATTAAAAAGCTTTTGTACAAACAAAACCAATATAGACAAGATTAGAAGGGATGCAGAAAACTAGGAAAAAAATTTTATATCCAAGAACTCTGATAAAGGCTTCATTTCTAAAATATATAGAGAACTGACTCATTCACAAGAATATAAGCCATTCTCCAACTGATAAATGGTCAAAGGATAAGAATAGAAAATTTTCCGATGAAGAAATTAAAGCCCTTTCTAGTAATATGAAAAATTGCTCTAAATCACTATTGATTAGAGAAATGCAAATTAAGACAATTCTGAGGTACCACTACACACCCCTCAGATTGGCTAAGACAGGAAAAGAAAATGATAAACATTGGAGGAGATATAGGAAAACTGGTACACTAATGCGTTGTTTATGGAGTTGTAAAATGATCCAACCATTCTGGAGAGCAATTTGGAACTATGCCCAAAGGGCTATCAAACTGTGAATACCCTTTGATCCAGCAGTGTCTCCACTGAATCTATATCCCAAAGAGATCATAAAGGAGGGAAAAGGACCCATATGTGCAAAAATGTTTGTAGCATCCCTTTTTGTAGTGGCTAGAAACTGGAAGCTGAAAGGATATCCATCAGTTAGAGAATGGCTGAATAAATTATGATATATGAATGTTGTAGAATATTATTGTTCTATAAGAAACGATCCACAGGATAATTTCAGAAAGGCCTGGAGAGACTTAAGTAAACCGATGCTAAGTGAAGTGAGTAGAATGAAAAGAACATTGTACATAGCAACAAGATTATGCAGTGATCAATTCTGATGGACATGGCTCTTTTCCACAATGAGGTAATTCAGGCTAATTCAAATAGACCTGTGATTGAGAGAGACATCTGCATCCATAAAGAGATCAATGGGGACTGAATGTGGATCACTATATAGTATTTTCACTTGTTTTGTTGTTTGCTTGCTTTTATTTCTTAGTCATTTTTTTTCTTTTTTGATATGATTTTTCTCATATAGCATGATAAATGTGGAAATATATTTAGAAGAATTGCACATGTATAACCTATCCTGAATTACTTGCTGTCTAGGGGAAGAGAGTTGGAAAGAAGGGAGCCAAAATTTGGAACACAAGGTTTTGCAGGGGTGAAAGTTGAAAATTATCTTTGCATATATTTTGAAAATAAAAAGCTATTATTAAAAATTTTTAAAAAGAAAGTAGTTATTTCTCATATGTGTGAGTATATGTTATATATATATATATATACACAAATATGTACATGTATAAGATATAGTCATTTGCATATAAAAGCAGCTTAGAGGCCCAGAAGGTAAGAGTACTGCAGTCAGAAAACCCAATCTCAAAATCAGTAGTCTTAGACTCTTACTTAGCTGTGTGACTGAGCATGTCACCAGTTTCCTCATTTGTAAATTTGGGATAACAATAGCAAAAACCTTCCAAGTTATTGTGAGTATAAAATGAGATAATAGTTGTAATACACTTTGCAAGTATTAAATTATTATATACATGCTTGTTGTTATTATTATATGTGTATGACATTATTATGCTTATAATTATTATAAGACAATACAACTATATTTTTTCGCAAAACAGAAAGTTGATTTTTAAGTTATTTTTCCAGTAAAAGAGATGAGAAAATTTCCAAGAAGCCACTTGCCAGTGATCAGTCCCTTCTGGAATAAATGGAATACATTTGTGAGATGACTGCCCAAAGTTAGGAGGTGAGTCTGTGGCCACAAAACAGAAAAATAACTGAACTACCTGGGCAAAATAGCAATTATGAGAACACACAAAAACAGTATGATTTCTATGAGTCCATTGCTTCTCCCACTTAAGCCAAGCTTTTATTTCATTCTGATCTGGATAATAGAGGCACACATTTTCAAAGCAATAGTAAGTATCTAAATATCTTCCATCCCTATGACTCTCCTCAATATGGATTATAAGTATGTGCAATAAGAACCAATTAGGAGGTAGCACTGTGTAGTGGAAAGAGTGCTAGCTTTGGAGCCACAGTAGCAGGATTTAAATCTAAGTTCTATTTTTACTACTTCCATGATATTGGGCAAATCACAAACTCTCAGGGCTTCCATTTCCTCATCTGTAAAAATCATCATAACATGAGGAAGAATGACATCAAATGTCCTTTCTGACTCAAATTTTATGATCCTCTAAAATATCCAAAATATTAGACTATTTTTCCATCTTCAGATATATAACATATGTTAGGGTGTTAGTATAACAAACACTATGAATCTTAAGAGTATGATGTGTCAAATCACATTTTAAAAACCTTACAGAGGCAAGATTTTCCCTTCTACTTACCCTGCTGGTACTCTTTGACCTCACCTTATTGATGAAACTGGGTTTGTAATTGCAAATACAGACATCACTGCAATCTAGTTTGAGGTTCCTAAACTGTATACTACCTATTGAACAGAAATTGCAATGATATTGAAAACAGGAAAAATTGGTGAGAAGAATTACTTGACTAAATGTCTTATTAAGATGTCCAACATTTCTCTGTTTTTTTCTGGTAATTTGTGCACCAACGCATGGACGGCCTCCACTCTGTAGTTTTGGTCATCAGATTCTGTAATAAAAAAGAGTTGATAAAGATCTAAGTTATAAATGCACAGAAGTGTATATTACTCCTTAACTAAGAAAGTACTCATTAACATGTCACAACCTCAATCACAAATTAAATACTTATGCTATTTATATAAATGTATAAGAATTCAGCCAGGAAAATCAATATCCAACCTCTTTTAACTTTAGTTATTATTGGCACTTAAATTCAGAATTTTTGCTATCCATAGCACTCTAACATACATTGGATTGTACTACAGAAGGGCACATCTGTTTGTTAATAAGTTTCAGCCACTAGCAGTATTCATTTATTATTTGGTAGCAAGCAGTTGGCACAAAACTACCATAGTTTGTTTATTTTGATGGATCGGTGATTTCATTAGTGAAGACACCTTCCACCTCTGCTTTCTTATCTTGTGCAATTTCTCCTCATGATTTTCTTTAATTCTTTCACAGAGAATTCATCAAGAGGACCCACATTTAGGCCTTCAATTAGTTCTTTTATTATCTTATTGTTAATCTGTTGCCTCTCAATTTTACCAAATTTGTCAGCTCATTTTTTTCTGGACATGGGTATCTTTAATAGTTTATTAATCTTCTTTTTTCCTATTCTTTTGACATATTTTCTGAAATATAATATTTTTCTTAGTACTCCTACAACTACAATCCTACAAGTGTTAGTGTGTCCCACTGCTATTTTTTATTTCTTTAGCATTGCTTCTGTTATGTATTCTTAGACCCACTTGTTTTTTAGGGTATTATTACTTTGCCATTCTAGGTGGGTATCTTTTGTTTATTTCTTTGTTTATTACTATATATAGCATCACAGTATAAAGAAACATTTTAAATTTTTCTGCCTTTTAAAATGCATTTTTAGCTCTTTTATGCCCTAGAATATGATTAAGTTTTATAAAGGTACGATAAAATGCTGAGAACTATGCCAGAGAATTATGTCAGTTCTTTAATATTCTCACTTTTTTAAAGATGATTTTTGAATCATCTTAAGTCCATTAAATCTAATTATTCCAAAAATCTGTTCAGCTCTATGCTTTCCTTCTTAAAAAAGAAAAAAAAAAATAATGTTAGTTTTGTCTAGTTCTGAAAGGGATATTAAAGTATTCTACAATTCTGATACATTTTTTTCTTTTGCAATTCAATTACCTTTCCTTTTAAAAACATTTATATGGTGGGTATAATTTGATTTTATTTTCATAATATGAAAAAGAAACGAGAGGTAGAAAGGGGATCATACTGGACAAAGAGGAAAAAGGAGGTAAAATAAGGTTAAAAAAATAGGAGGTAGAAATAAAGTAAAATCTCATGAAGAGGCAAAGAAAACCTAATATAATTGAGGGAAAGAAGGGAGGAAGATAAGCACTGTGTGAATCTTATTCTCACTAGATTGGGCTCTAAGACAGAATATCAGACATATTTGGTTTCACAGAGAAACTTGTCCCACCGTATAGGGAAGTGGAAGGGAAAGGGGAAAAAGAAAGGGAAAGACTAATAGAAGGGAAAATAGAAGAATTAGGGGGAAAGGGGACTCTAAAAGGGGGAAGACTGTTTGAGGGAGGTGATCATCAAAAGCAAAATACTGGGGGTAGGGGAAGGGAGAAAGGGGAAAAGAAAGAGAAAAACATAACTGGGTAAATAAGATGGCAGGAAGTACATAATTAATTATTTTAACTGTGAATGTGAATGGGATGAACTCTCCCATTAAAGAAGAAGATAGCAGACTGGATTAAAAGTAAAAGCAAAGATAGATCTAATTAAAAGAGATAAAGAAGGAAACTATATCTTACTAAAGGGTACCATAGATAATGAAGCAATATCAATGCTAAACATATATGCACCAAGTGGTATAGCATTCAAATTCCTAGAGGAGAAATTAAAAGAGATACAAGAAGAAATAGACAGCAAAACTGTACTAGAGGGGAATCTCAACCTTGCTCTTTCAGAATTAGATAAATCAAACTACAAAATAAATAACAAAGAAGTTAAGGAGGTAAAATGTTAGAAAAGTTAGGTATAACAAATCTTTGGAGAAAATTGAATGGAGACAGAAAGGAGTGTACTTTTTTCTCAACGGTTCATGGAACTTATACAAACATTGTTAGGGTAAAAAACCTCAAAATCAAATGAAGAAAGGTAGAAATAGTAAATGCATTTTTTTTTCAGATCATGACACAATAAAAATCACATGCAATATAAGGGCAGGAGAAAACAGACCAAAAGTTAATTGGAAATTAAATAATCTAATCCTAAAGAATGAATGGGTGAAACATCATATCATAGACACAATCAATAATTTCATCCAGGAGAATGACAATAATGAGACAACATACCAAAATTTGTGGGATGCAGCTAAAGTGGTTATAAGGGGTAATTTTATATCTCTAGATGCTTACTTGCATAAAATAGAGAAAGAAAAGATTAATGAATTGGGCTTACAAAAGCTAGAAAAGGAACAAATTAAAAACCCTCAATTAAATACCACATTGGAAATTCTGAAAATAAAAGGGGAGATTAATAAAGCTGAAAATAAGAAAACTATTGAATTAATAAATAAAGTAAAGGTTGGTTTTTATGAAAAAACCAACAAATAAGATAAGCCTTTAGTTAATTTAATTAGAAAAAGGAAAGAAGAAAATCAAATTGTTAGTCTCAAAAATGAAAAAGGGAGAACTTTCCACCAATGAAGAAGAAATTAGAGCAATGATTAGAATTGCCCAACTTTATGCCAATAAATTTGATAATCTAAATGAAATGGAAGAATATCTACAAAAATATAGACTGCCCAGGTTATCAGAAGAGGAAATAAATTATTTAAATAGCCCCATTTTACAAAAAGAAATAGAACAAGCTATTAATCAACCCCCTAAGAAAAAATCTCCAGGGCCAGATGGATTTACATGTGAATACTACCAAACATTCAATGAACAATTAATTCTAATATTATATAAACTACTTGAAAAAATAGGGAAAGAAGGTATTCCACCAAATTCCTTTTATGATACAGATATGGTGCTGATATTTAAACCATGTAGGGTAAAAACACAGAAAGAAAACGATAGATCAATTTCACTAATGAATATTGATGCAAAAATCTTAAATAAAATATTAGCAACGCGATTACAGAAACTCATCCCCAGGATAATACACTATGACTAAATAGGATTTATACAAGGAATACAAGGCTGATTCAATATTAGGAAAACTATCAGCAAAATCAACTATATTAATAATCAAACTAACAAAAATCATATGATTATCTCAATAGATGCAGAAAAAGCATTTGATAAAATTCAACACCCATTCCTATTAAAAACACTAGAGAGTATAGGAAAAAATGGGCTTTTCCTTAAAACAATCAATAGTATCTACTTAAAACCATCAGCAAGCATCATATGTATTGGGGACAAACTAGAACCATTCCCAATAAGATCAAGAGTGAAACAAGGCTGCCCACTGGATCCATTACTATTCAATATTGTATTAGAAATGTTAGCTTTGGCAGAAAGAGAAGAAAAAGACATTAAAGGAATTAGAGTAGGTATTGTGGAAACCAAACTATCACTCTTTGCAGATGATATGATGGTATACTTAGAGAATCCTAGACAATCAACTAAAAAAACTACTAGAAACAATTCACAACTTTAGCAAAGTTGCAGGATACAAAATAAATCCACATAAATCATCAGCATTTTTATATATTACCAACAAAGTTCAGCAGCAAGAGATACAAAAAGAAATTCCATTCAAAATAACTGTCAACAGTATAAAATATTTGGAAATCTATCTGCCAAGGAAAAGTCAGGAACTATACAAACTAAACTACAAAACAATTTCGACACAAATAAAGTCAGACCTACTCAGTTGGAAAAATATCAAGTGCTCATGGGTAGGCCAAGTAAATATAATAAAAATGACAATACTACCCAAACTAATTTACTTATTTAGTGCCATACCAATCAAACTCCCAAGAAATTATTTTACAGATCTAGAAAAAATAGTAGCAAAGTTCATCTGGAAGAACAAAAGGTCAAGAACTTCAAAGGAATTAATGAAAAAAATGCTGATGAAGGTGGCCTTGCTGTACCAGATCTAAAACTATATTATAAAGCAGCGGTCATCAAAAATCATTTGGTACTGGCTGAGAAATAGAGTAGTCGATCAGTGGAATAGGATAGGATCACAGGACAAAATAGGCAATAACTATAGCAATCTAGTGTTTGACAAACCCAAAGATCCCAGCTTTTGGGATAAGAACTCATTATTTGACAGAAACTGCTGAGAAAATTGGAAACTAGTATGGAAGAAATGAGGCTTGACCCACACCTAACATCACATACCAAGATAAGATCTAAATGGGTTCATGATTTAGATATAAAGAGTTATATTATAAACAAATTAGGAGAACATAGGATAGTTTACCTCTCAGATCTATGGAGAAGGAAGGAATTTGTGTCCAAAGAAAACTAGAACTCTTAATTGAACACCAGATAGATAATTTTGATTATATTAAGTTAAAATTTTTTGTACAAATAAAACTAAGGCAGACAAGATTAGGAGAGAAGCAATAAATTGGAAAATCATTTAACCATTTAAGAGTTCTGGCAAAGGCCTCATTTCTAAAATATAGAGAGAATTGACTTAAATTTATACAAATTCAAGCCACTCTCCAATCAATAAATGGTCAAAAGATATGAACAGACAATTTTCAGATGAAGAAATCAAAACTATTTCTAGTCATATGAAAAGGTGCTCCAAATCACTATTGATCAGAGAAATGCAAATTAAGACCATTCTGAGATACCACTACACACATGTCAGATTAGCTAAGATAACAAGAAAAGATAATGACGAACGTTGGAGGGGATGTGAGAAAGCTGAGACACTGATATATATTGTTGGTGCAACTGTGAATGAATCCAGACATTCTGGAGAGCAATTTGGAACTAGGCTCAAAAATTTATCAAACTGTGCATGCCCTTTGACCCAGCAGTGTTTCTATTGGGCCTATATTCCAAAGACATCTTAAAGGAAAGAAAGGAACCCACATGTGCAAGAATGTTTGTGGCAGCCCTTTTTGTAGTGGCAAGAAACTGGAAACTGGAAGGATGCCCATCAATTGGAGAGTGACTGAATAAATTATGGTATATGAATGTTATGGAATATTATTGTTCTATAAGAAATGACCAGCAGGATGATTTCAGAGAGGCCTGGAGAGACTTGCATGAACTGATGCTGAGTGAAATGAGCAGAATCAGGAGATTAATATACACAGCAAAAACAAGACTATATGATGATCAATTCTGATGGACATGGTTTTCCTCAACAATGAAATGTTTCAAAAAGTTCCAGTTGTTCAGTGATGAAGACCCAGGGAGGGGCCTCTGGGATTTGAGCGTGGACCACAAGACAACATTTTCAGCCTTTCTGTTGATGTTTGCTTGCATTTTGTTTTCCTTCTCACTTTTTTTTTTTTGGTAGATTTGATTTTTCTTGTACAGCAAGATAACTGCATAAATATGCATACATATATTGGATTTGTCATATATTTTAACATAATTAACATGTATTGGACTACCTGCCATCTAGGGGAGGCGGTGGGAGGAAAGAGAAAAATTTGGAACAAAAGGCTTTGCAAGGGTCAATGTTGAAAAATTACCCATGCATACGTTTTGCAAATAAAAAGCTTTAATAAACATTGTTGAGAAAAAAATAAAATAAAAACATTTATGTGATGCTACTTGGTGTGTATATTAATTATGGTGCCTTCAAGGACAATGTAGTTTGCATTTTTTTGATAATGCAAATTTTCATTATAATTTTATCTGCAAAGCCTAACAGAAATTCTTAATCTCTTCATCTGTAGCAAAGAAAATTTGTCCAGCTATACATATTTGTGTATTTGTACTATAAGTTTCTTTATGTTTGAAATGTCTTTTTTTAAAGAGCAAATTCTTGCGTTTTGTTTTGTTATCCAAACTGCTATGAAGTAAAAACAAAAGGCATAAAGTTTAAATTTCATGAAAAACTGAACATGCCACCTGTATTTCTACATGTGTGTATATGCTATGCACTTTCTTTGAATTTCTGCTTTCTGCCAAAAATTCTTTGACTATTTCCCCATATTCGGATATATAGCATATGTTAGGGTGTTAGTAAAACAAACACTATGAATCTTAAGAGTCTGATGTGTCATATCACACTTTAAAAATATGGTACATTCTAAGCCAGAGAAAATGAGACTAGAATACATTTTAGGCAGTCAGAATACCAGTCATTTTTAGTAAATTGCTTGTCTAAAATCCTCATGAAACTGCTTTATGAAGATATTTCTTTGGTTCTTTATTTTCCAAAGTATTAAAATAAATGATTTTAACTTCTCATAATTCATGTAAGATCACTGTCATGAATGATAGCCGCTATTCTTTGTTATACAGTGAAGCCCTCAGAGGCTGGCTAATAAGGTATATAGGATTAAATGTTCCTTACTTCAGTGTTTGCCTCTTCACTACATAGTCCAAATTTACTGTACCATTTTAGTTGCTGTTTCCTCTGTTTTTTCCCTTTGTAATGTATGAAAAGTTCAAGCATTCAGTTTCTGGGTAATTAATAATAGTATTGATTATGGTGAGCAAATTAATAAAAGAATGGTCATTTACTATATTAAGTTAAAAAGTTTTTGTACAAACAAAACCAATGCAGTCAAGATTAGAAGGGAAGCAATAAATTGAGAAATCATCTTTACATTTAAGGGTTCTGATAAAGTTCTCATCTCTAAAATATATAGAGAATTGTCTCATATTTATAAAAATTCAAGCCATTCTCCAATCGATAAATGGTCAAAGGATATGAACAGACAATTTTCAGAGGATTAAATTAAAACTATTTGTAGTCGTATGAAAAGGTGCTCCAAATCACTATTGATCAGAGAAATGCAAATCAAGACAACTCTGAGGTACCACTACATACCTGTCAGATTGGCTAAAATGACAGAAAAAGATAATGACGAATGTTGGAGGGGATGTGGGAAGGCTGGGACACTGATGACATTGTTGGTGGAGCTGTGAATGGATACAGCCATTCTGGAGAGCAATCTGGAATTATGCTCAAAAAGTTATCAAACTGTGCATACCCTTTGACCCAGCAGCATTTCTATTGGGCTTATATCCCAAAGAAATCATAAAGGAAGGAAAGGGCCCCACATGTGCAAGATGTTTGTGGCAGCCCTTTTTGTAGTGGCTAGAAACTGGAAACTGAATGGATGCCCATCAATTGGAGAGTAGCTGAATAAATTATGGTATATGAATGTTATGGAATATTATTGTTCTATAAGAAATGACCAGCAGGACGATTTCAGAGAGGCCTGGAGGGACTTGCATGAACTGATGCAAACTGAAATGAACAGAACCAGGAGATCATTATACATGGCAACAACAATCTATATGACGATCAATTCTGATGGACATGGCTCTCTTCAACAATGAAATGTTTCAAACCACTTCCAATTGTTCACTGAAGAAAGCCATATACATCCAGAGAGAGGGATGTGAAATGTGGACCGCAACATAACATTCTCATACTCTTGATTGATGTTTGCTTACATTGTGTTTCCTTTATCTGATGTATCATTTGTGTAGATATGATTTTTCTTGCACAACAATGATAAGTTGGGAAATATGTATACATATATTCGATTTGCCAAGTATTTTAACATAATTAACACATAGTGGATGTCCTGCCATCTAGGGGAGGGGTGGGGAGTTGGGGGGAAAAATCTGTAACAGAAAGCTATGTAAGGGTTAATGTTGAAGAATTACCCATACATATGTTTTGCAAAAAAAATAAAATTAAATTAAAAAAAAAAAAGAATGGTCATTTAACTTTCTCTTAGAAACCAAGAGATGAATCACAGAGACCTCCCTATGTTTATATGTCCCTTGAAAGTGTGGGTATTTCTGATAGGTAGCAATCAATTCTGATTGGTTAACAACTAATGTGGGAATAAACATTACTATGAGAGGTTAACCTAGTCCAAGGAGGGGTTGAAGGAATCTGATGGATTATTTCATTCTTGCTCCCACTCATCCCCAGCCTAGAGTAATCTAGACAAAGGGATTTACTCCCCACCCAAGTTGGCCTGAATAAATACCTTGGGCTAGAATTTACCTAGATTAGATTCTTTTTAATCTTTAATCAAAACTAAGCTTCTCCAATTGGGTGGGGTCTTGAACAAGATGAGAAAGCTTGTACTCCAAGGATTTTGGCATTTTTATCTATCATCAATGTTTTTCAGATGCTGGCTGAATAACCTACAAAGGGCTGATTTCTGAGTGAAGAAATAGAAAAGGGAAAATCTTAATCTCAATTAATAATTGGTTATTAAAGTAAGAGAAAAATGATAATTTCTCTCACATTGAGGATGTTTTCAGTTTATATCACTAATTCTTATTAATGCCAATGGTTCCTGCACTTTAACTGTATTCTAATTTGATTCAAGAATGAGGGAAGTAGCATAATATCATAGATTATACACTGAATACTTCATCCAGACATCTGAATGAGTATCAAGTCTGCTATTTATTAATTGTGTGACCAGGAATAAATTTTCTCATCTATAAAATCAATGATGTTAAACTAAATGATTTTTGAGTTCTCTTCCAACTCTAGATTCTATGAACTTGTAAAACTAAATACTCATGTATTAAGAGCTTTTATTTATACTTGTTTTAAAATAAACATCTTTAAAAATTTTTTAAATTTGAGGATTGAGATTTTTTTTTTTTTTTTTTTTGCTGAAACTACAAACCTTTTCACTCCCCTTGCCTCGAGGCAATTGGGGTTAAGTGACGTGCCCAGGGTCACATAGCTAGGAAGTGTTAAGTGTCTGAGCCCAGATTTGAACTCAACTCCTCCTGATTTCAGGACTGGTGCTCTATCTACTGTGCCACCTTGCTGCCTCCTTTTCACTTATTTTTTTTTAAGAATTTTCTAGCAAGCTGAAGGTAAGAACTCCTCTCTTCATTAATGAAGTATTACCATATTTTCATATTTATGGTTCAAAATATGAAAAAAATTTTCAACTCACTCATTTTACAGAGAAGAAACTCAAGGCAAAAATGAAACAATGTGGCCAAAGTCACAAGAGTTAGTGGCTGAATTAGGACTATAATCATCATGAGCTTTTGAAACCTGATCCAATGTCTTCTAACTTCAAAGTATATTAACTGTTTTACTGTGATTAATTGCTTAACATTTTGAATAAAGTTATATTTGTGGAAGATACTTATTATGCACACATTTTAATAATTTTTATTTTTCCAAATACATGCAGATAGTTGTCAATATCTACCTTTTCAAAACCTTGTGTTCCAAATTTTTCTCTCTTCCCCCCACTCCCACTTATAGACAGCAAACATTTCAATGTAGATTAAGCATTTATGCACATATTTTTGATGGATTTTTAAGAAAAAAATTTTATATCTTGCCTAAAATAACTTAAACTAAAAAAATGGCTATGAAATGATCTTATTCTTTAGAAAGAATCTCTCTCTCTCTTTCTCTCTCTCTCTCTCTCTCTCTGTCTGTCTCTCACATACACAGAGGTGTTAAAAGGGCTATCGTTTTGGTTGCTATAGTAGTAATCTACATGGATAAATCATAGACATCTGAAGAATTTCAAAATTTGAAAACATTATTTGCTAATAACTGCTATAAATGGTTATTATTAATGAAGTGATCTTGAATGTCTAAATTTAAAACACCATAAATTCTATACTTCACTTTTTTTTTTCAAATGTATTTAGAAACAACAATGAAAAAACTTATTGAACTTGTAGCTAGGAACTCGCTTTCACTCTTTCATGTAACAATCTCTTCAATAGATTTTTAAAAGAAAGGCATTGTGTATTCATAAGATATCTCTAGTCTAATAAAATAGAGAATCTTATTTCTAAATTATGAAAAGAAAGACATTGTAGACATAACCTCTATAAGTAAAGAACAGACATCATTAATGATCAAATTCTGCTAATTAATCAATTGGAGACATCAAGAAATTCCCTATTTTTCACTTGTTCTTTTTCCCTTCTTCATTCCCTCCCCTTGCAGGGAATTAGGTTACAGTATTTGAGTTCCAAACTATTTTTTCACATAAGTTGAAGAATTTATTTTCATGAATGATATGGAAATGTTTTGCATAACTGATTGCATTTGTGTAACTTAAATCTGATTTCTCAGCACCTCAGGGAAGATTGATAGGGAAAAGAGGGAGAGATTTGGAACTCACACCTTTAAATGAAAATATTTAAAAATTTTAAAAAAGATTTAATTTCTTGAAAACTGCCAACTGTCAGGGGTTTATTTCTTCCTTGGTTGGAATGGAAAAAGAAATCAACCCATTGGTTAATAGTAGTTATTGAATTTTATTAGGGTCATTTCATATTTCAATTTTTGTTACACTCAGGGTACAATCCTTTACTCTGGAGGAATGTATCTCCATTTTATAATGGAAATCAGTGGAAAAATGATTTCCTTGAATCTATAACTGTATAACTACTTGAGGAATCAGCCAGTGCAACATGCTCATTTTACATACTGGTAAACAAAGAGGTGAAGTGATACTGAAATTTAAAAAACTCCTTAGTGATTAAGATAGATTAAGAACCAGAACCATTCCTTTCCTAGCATATTAATTTCCAGCTTATTAAGCTTTCTACTGCACTACATTTTGCTAAGATTTTTACTTGAAGTCCAACTTTCTTAAAGTATGCTTATCCCAAGAAGCAGATAATTGTTCAATTAAATGATATTAAAAATAATTAACAAAGTTAATTTCTTCAGATAAGATAGTAACCATGATGCACTTTCAAGTCTTAAGTTATTTTATGTAATTTATTATTAAAGACACTCAAGGAAATTAACCAAACAACTTCAAATAATTCAGTTCATTTATTAGATGTTTATATGTCACATCCTTTCCCATTAAACCATGGATTAACTAAAACACTAAAGATAATCTGTTAATATAAGATATTTGAAAATTTCCCCTACTAAAGTCTTATTTTTATTCTTTATCACATTGTGGAAATCAGTGGATTTTAGGAGACAATGTTCTGGTAGACAGAAAGACTTTGAGTTACAAATATGGCTATGGACTACAAGAATGTTGTCAATAAAGGATCAGTTTTCAAACTAGGAAAAGTTTATCAGCAGAAATCTACCTACCAGATAATTAATTTATTTTTGCCATAGGTACTTGTGAAGCTATTTACTGTGGTATGGAAATGGTATAATTTTAGTTGGTACAAAGGAGTACCCTACATGGATGAAACCATGAATCTCTGAAGTACAGATGAATTTCAAAATTCTTAAATGACAATGAATTGTTAACAACTACTTTAAAAGATTTTTTGACTATGAATGGACTTTAATTTTATATCTTTTAAAAAAGATACTTACTAACAGCAACAATGAAATCCTTGTGCAACTTATAAGTCATCAGTGGTTCAGTGAGACACCTATCACAGAACAAAAGAAACATTTGAAAATGGCAGCCTTTTCCCAATTCCCATATGCTAAATTTTATGCCCTTTGGCTTTTTTTTTAGAATATTACTCCTAAGACACTTCCAAGTCATACAGTCTCTTCTTAACCTGAGACCAAGTTCACAATGACAGTAAAGTGGCTAAAAAACCTTGGTCTATGAGGAAAAAAATCCCTTACAGAAAACTGAGAGACTCATAATTAAAAACAAACAACTTGACCTAGAGTTCTATTTTTTAAAAGAGAGACATAAAATGTACAAATCACTGATGGTTGAGTCATTTTTCATATCTTCATGACCCTATTTTAGGCTTTTCTTCACAAAGACACTGGAGTGGTTGCCTTTTCCTTCTCCAGCTTATTTTTAGATGAGGAAATAAAAGCAAATAGGGATAGGTGACATGTCCATTCTATTTTTTTATTTCTATTATTAGAAATTATTATGTGTATATTAAGCTTTTAAGTATCTCAGTCCAGATTTGAACACAGTAAGAAGAGTGTTCCTGACTCTAGGGCTGGCTTTCTATCCACTGTGCCACATATTCATCACAGAAAATGGGAATAAGGCTTGTAACTTCACGTCTCTGTGACAGTGAGTCCTTGGGAAACTCTCCCTACCAGTATAGCTAAGCATCTTGTTTGCAATTATAAAGTTTTAGAGTTATCTATAGCACTGAGAGGTTACATAACCTGCTCAAGGCTGGACACTCAAAAGAAAAACTTGCACCCAAGTCTTCCTGGCTCTAGTTAGCTAACAAAATCCTACCCAGTAAATGCCCTCCTCAAACCTGACCCATATATATATATATATATATATATATATATATATATGTGTGTGTGTGTGTGTGTGTAACAACCACACGCACACTTATAAATTCTATATAATGACTAGTTAATGTAAAGAAGGGGCAAAAGAATAAAATACTACAGATATAATGGAAGATTCTAAAAAAGAAGAAAATTTAAAAAAAAATAGCAGGAGATAAACATAATCTAAACTATCTGGTATTCTAACTGGTATTCTCAAATACTTTCATCCACCTGCCCCTATCCCAGGATCCAATTTCCTATTTTGATCTATTTTTCAGACATGCCCATTTGGATGTCCTGTTGGTATCTCAAAACCAACAGGTTGAAAAATTGAACTTAGCACTGTGCCCCCCAAACATTCCCTTTCCTGCCATGTCTTTTCCTTTTGATGGGACCATGATCATTCCTCTAGTCATTAGGGCTTACAGTTATCGTAAGCCCTCATTTACCCCTCACAGACTAGGCTATTATTGCTAAGACTTGATTATTATAACACTGTGATATTTTTTCATGTATATTTCCTGATTTTTATACAACCTTCAAACACCCTGGTCCAGTCTTTCACTTATTATGTGTTACTGAACAACTGCAAAAGTTTCTTAACTGGTTTTCCTGCTTCTTTAATCTATCCTTCACATAGCTGCCAAGAATGACTCAATGCAGGCTTCTGATGATATCATTCTTCCAACTTAAAAAACCCTTAGTGGTTCACTATTGCCTATGAAGTAAAGCATCCACTCCCTATCCATGTATTTAAGGATCTCTACAATCAAATTCTAAATCACTCCTATTGTTCTTCTTTTAGACTATTCCCTGTCTAGACTATGTATTCTAGCCAAGTTGTATTATGTTCTGCATTTTTTTTAAATGACTGGTTCCCATGCTTCCTCATCTTTATCAGCCTACTGAAGTTTCTCTCAATTCTCAAGACACAATTAAGATGTGACCTATTCTCAGATGAAGACTAGTTCTCCCTTCTTAAATTTCCCTTAGAGTTTCTGAATCTTTCCTTTGTACTACCTCGTTCTGAATTGTAATTGTTTGTGCTTATTAGGTTTGCTCATCCACAATTATATTTTAGACTTCCTGAAAGCAAGTTTTATACCTTATTTAATCTTTTTATTTCCAACATCTACCTCATGGGTTAGTAATGCTTTTGTTTGCTTGTTTGTTTGTTTGTTTTTTGCTGAGGCAATTGGGGTTAAATGACTTGCCCAGAATCACACCATTAGGAAGTGATTAATTTTTTTAATCAAATTGAATTATAACTACTAAACTCCTATAAAACAAGAATCTGTCAAATTTATTTATACTACTTTGAAAGTAAACTAATGAATTTATAAAACTTTATATATCACTCTTTAGAGATGTAATTTTTTTTAAAGGCCAAAGAGTGACTTTTTAAGTAAAAAAAAAAATTAAATTGCTACCAAAGACTGAAATTGAGGACAGCAAGTTTTATGATGGAAAAAGTTCTACTTTCAAAGTGTAGCATGCCCATATTGTGGCCTTCTAAAACATGTCTTAAAATCAATCTACATTTTTACAAGTATAAAAGCTACCAAAAATCTTCCTATTTGTTACAGTGGTTCAATGAAATTAAGATTAAAAAAGGGTAAGTCAAGGACAGTAATCAAGTTCAGAACTTTCTGACCCCTGTGAAATATTGTGATCACTTTAAAAGGCTATGGGAAAAAAATGAAAAAAAAATCTAAGTAGTGAATCTTACCTGAGGTAGTTTTTTAATCCACTTGTTATGGTTTTATTATCCCACAGTTCAATATCAATATCAATATCAGGAGGAGACTTAGGAGCTAGAAAAAAATAAGAGGTTTAAAATAGGTCATTCAGAAAACCAATCAAACTAGTAAGATGCAATCTAATGAGAATAAGATATTGACTGCCCAGAACACCACTGGGGCTAAATTCAGAATTCTGATTAATATATTTTGGTGATGATACCTGAAATAATTCATTGATTTGATTTTCCAGAGAGCACAGTCCCAATATCTTTCTTATATAGTAAGGCAATGGAGATATAGGAGCAAATAGAAAGTTTCCAGTGCCAATTTCTGTGGTACTATTTGTACTTAAAGAGGCAGAGGATGTCCCTCCTTAATAGAAGGAAAGAGACAAAATTTTACTAAAGGAAGAAGTAGGTAGTCTTGTTGGGTTATTCTGGGGCATCTGAGAAAGATAAAAGGAAGTGCTAAAGGACCAGCAATGCCAGAGCTACTTTCCCTTTGGATGCTAATTACTATCATGATAGGGAATTGAATTAGATAGAAGCCACAGAATTCATGCTCCTCCAGAGCATCTGCTACAAAGCTTAGCTCTGTTTCTATAAAGTATATATTTTAAACTTCTATTAACCAAATCTCTACAAGAAAATACTAAGATAAATTTGTGATGATGCCAAAGCATTACTAGTCTGTAGATATTTCATTTAGGAATTGATAAGGGAGTTGAAGGAATCAAGGGAGAAGTAGAGTAAGCTGAGAAATTCTCTCTGGGCTTGAAGTCAAAGAAATTTTACTGAATAGTATTATAGCTTGTAGATTCTCCCAAAAAAATAGCTAAGCTGTCTTGTTAGGGGGAAAAAAGTCTGCTAAATACTGAACTCTGGCAGGTTCAGTAGTTCAATCACCTCACCCTGAGGAGTGGAGTAAAAGTACTAAGGGAAAATCCCTGCCCCATCTCACCCGCTCCCCAACTCCATCCCCCTACCCCCATACTCCTGAAGAAAGAAGCTGGAAAAGAAGGCAAGGAAAACAGCCAAGAGGAAATCATTAGCATTCCAGATAAACCAAACAACTCCAACTTACTGTAAAGCTTGATGACCAGTCTTCCCTTCTATACCTAGAAGTTCTTAACCATTTTTTGTGTCATGGTTCCCCTTAGGAGTCTGGTGACCCCTTCTCAGAATAATGTTTGTAAATGTATAAAATAGAATTACACAGGAAATATAATAAAATATAGCTATCAAATATATATATGTGTGTGTGTATATCTATATATATGTATATATCTATCTATCTATCTATATCTATCTATCTATCTATCTATCTATCTATCTATCTATCTATCTATCTAT
>JAJPUD010003023.1:214869-272505 GCA_023553655.1 Myrmecobius fasciatus
TATCTATCTATCTATCTATCTATCTATCTATCTATCTATCTATCTATATAAACACAAGTTCACTGACCCCAGTATTGGTGAGGGGGGGGGTGAAAGAACTTTAGGAGAATATGCATAATTTGTAAACTACCTAAGCAGAGTATTTAAGTTAGTCTGTGATGCTTGCTCTCTGAGCACTAATAAGCCTAACTAGCGTCTGAGGAAAAAGTCTGAATAATCAGGAGCAATTGCTTCCTTAAAAATCCATATTGTGGATGTCTCTGAATGTCTAAATAGACTAATTATTAAGAGTGAGTGCACAATAAACTTTATAACTTCTATATGGCGCAGCAGATAGAGTGCTAAGTCAGGAGTCAGAAAAATCTGTTTTCAAATCCAGTTTCAGACACTGTGTGACATGGAGTAAGTCATTTAATCTCTGTTTACCTCTATTTACTTGACTATAACATAGATTCAGTTATAATAGGACCTATCTCCCAGGATTTTATGAAAGTCATGTAAGATAATGTTTATAAAATGTCTAGCACAGTGGTTGCTACATAGTAGGTGCTCTATAATAATGATAATAGCTGGCTTTTATTATAAGATATTTATGCAGTATTTTACAGTTACAAAGTAATCATGCAATATCTTATTTGAGCCTCACAACAGTCCTGCGATTTAGGCAGTATAAAGATTAATTTCTTTGACATCTGAGGAAAAACGATGAATAAAAGAGACCTGGTAGAGATCATACAGAGATCATACAATAATTCCAAACTAGACCTAGTAGAATGTAAACTCCTTAAAGGCAGGAACTGCTTCATTTTAAAATTCTAATCCTTCTTGCTTAGAACCTGAATTCAACAAATGTTTAGTAACTGCTTAAGTGATTGGTTTTAGACCCCAAATCCTATATTCTTTGGCTATACCAAGCTGTCCAGTTGTATAACTGATTATACCACATGGCCAAATTCAATTCACCCAATATGGATGAGGCAATGTGGTAAGTGCTGGGAATAAAGAGATTTAAAAATGCTAGTCCTTGCATTCAAAGAGCTCACAACTCACAGCTCACAATGGACAACAAATATAAATACAAGTATAACTTCACATACAGGATATGGGTAAAAGAGGGCTCTGGACAAATGGCTCCAATAAAACTTGAAGAGACACATGGAACTTTCAGTTGAGGTAATTACAACAATACTACAGACATCATTTTAAAATCTTACCTAAGGACACAAAGAATTTCAATTTATACTGATCACAGAAAAAAGAAAAGATGTCTCTAGAAGTCTCTAGCTAAGAGAAACCTTGTATGAGGGGCTTCTTTTCCTTGTATATAGTACAAAAAGGAATTCCTGTTAAGTAACTAATTTCATTTCCTACTTACAAAAGGTGGTGTTCATGAGCTTCTGGACCTTGGAGTTCACACCTCCTATTCGGTAAAGCCCTAAAATGGTGATACCTAAGGAGAAGATTCACAGGAAAAACACCTGAAACAGGCTCCAAGGACACAATGCTGCCTAGACATGCCTATCCACAATTTCAAAGATATTTATCTACTTCTGAAACTTCTTTTTGGCCTCTATTACTCATATTAGATAACATTTTAAGAGGAGCAAATGTGGATTTGAAAATTTTCAAGTGTTCCCATTTTCATTTGTTTAAACTTCATCTAGGACATGCACAGAGGCAGATCCCTCAGTTAAAGAACTTGTTATTTTCTTAAAATTACTCAGCTTAATGGAAAAATGTAACTTTAAATTTTTGTATGAATCGGAAGAATAAATGGGGATTTGGAAAGTTCTGTTATTTTCACCAACATTCCCTAAGGACTGACCTGAAAGCAAGCAATGGATATACCTAAGAACAACTGGAACCAAGGGGTCACCCCACTTGCCTATCAAAAGTCCTACCATTTAACTTAAAATATTAAGTCATTAAATATTAAAATGTTCATACATTAAATATTAACTAATTTAAATGTAAATAATTCATTTAATATTTAAAATATTAAAACTAAATATTGAAATATTAAATTATTAAAACTGGATAAGTGATCCAGGATCTCCCAATCTTGGAAACAACTAAGAAAAATAACTACTAAGCACCTATTATGTCTATGGCATGGAAATAAGTCTTTAAGTAATAAAAAGTATTGTTTTAACAGTTTATTTATATTGAGACAAGTTTTCAGAAGCAAAGATAAAATATAACTCATAAATGAGGGATTTAAGCTTTTCAGTGGGTGGGACTAGAAAATATGACTATAAGTTGTAGGAGTTTAAAATTCAAGGGGACCATGAAATTACAAAATTCATGGAATCATGAAGCGTGAATTGAAAGGGAGATTATAAGTGACCCCATATAAGGGAATATTTATGGATGAGAAAACTGATGCTCAGAGGTTGTGGAACACACAAAGATAGAAAGGATAAAGTCAACATTGGAACCAGGTCCTCTGACTAATCAGAGATCTTTCTACTATCCCATCTACTTCTGCTCCCAGTTCATACCAATGAAACTACTATCTTTATTTATAAATATATTCTAAATTTCTAAATGCATTAAGATTATATCATAGCTGACATATTAATAAATATTTAATAAGTATCTGTCTCTGTCTCTCTCCTTGTTAATCTGTCTGTCTAATGTTAAGCCTATCTGCTAAATTCCTGAAATAGCTTCTATGTATAAATATCAGAAACATGGGGAAAAAAAAAACAATTCATATCTCATTTACCTCTAGACTCCACAGCTTGAATACACTTTCTCACGAAGTTGAATCCAGCTTCATTTAAGTACACTGCAAATGAAAGAAAATCAAGTGCTGAATGTTTACAGTGAACTTGTATTCTTCAGCCCAACAGTTTCTGTTATATTTGTCCTTGAACACACAATAAATAAGAAAGTTCTTGGATTTTCAATGTTTGTCAACATGATGTGTAGATATTATTTTTAAAAGGAATAGATAAGAGAGCAGGAGAGAAAAAGAATATACTCACTGAATTTTTATATGAATCTGCTATGTTAAGTTTGTTAAACATTAAATGTTTGTTAATATTAAATGTTAAAAATTGAAATTTAATACAGAGGGCCCCATATCTGCAATTACATAAGTCTTGTTCAATGTACCTTATATAAAATTTACTAAGTTTTTATTGCTTTTTTCTTTAACATTTTAAATTTATTTTTATCTTTTTAATTTTTTTTATCTTTTATAAAAACACTTAAAAATCATAAACTTGGCATGCCAACAAACACAAACTTTTCATATACACCCCCCCACAGAAAATAGAATGATATATGAAATCATAAATCTACATTATGTATAAACTGTATGTTAAAGTAAACATTCCATTTAACATGGGAGTAGCAACACTGCCATATTTGCCTGTCTCCTATAAATGTTTCTTTTCTCTCTTCTGGGAATTTTTAAACATTTCACTGGTGCTCTTTTCTTTCTTATTTTTTATACTCTTATCTCTACCTTTTATTCCTATTACTCTTCCCCTTCACCAAAGCTCTGCTCTCTAACAAATAGTTAAGCAAAGCTAACGCATATATTAGTAATGTCTGAAAATGTGACCTTACTCTAAACTTCTAACTCAGCAACTCTCTGCCTAAAGGTGGGATGTATGTTTTATCATCAGTCTCCTAGAGTCATACCAAGTCACTGTATTGATCTTTACTTTTTGATTTTCATTAGAAATGCTGCAATTTGCTGAAAGCTTTGGCCAGATGATCCAGAACTTGCTTTTTTATTGTATGTTGGTTTTTCAATACTTTTAGGTTAATACAATTTCTTCCTGAAAGTTTAAAGGGAACTAAGAAAATGTTCATCAGCTTCAATATCCCCATATTATAGATGAGAAAACTAAACTGAACTGAGTACCACTGCAATGAAAAGAGTAATCTAAGGTCACATATCAAGTTAATGGCATAGATAAATCACTGTCTAGTGGTCTTTCCACTGTACCACATTGCCTACTTCTTTTCTCTGATTACTGCCTCTAATTTCTTCTTTATACGTCATGTACTCAAGCTATTAAACTGAGGTTTCTAAAACAGAAATCAGTCCATGCCAGTCTCTCATGCTACAATATCTCTCTGGCCTCTAGAAAAAACAAAACAATTTAAAGTCCTTCACAGTCTCATTCAAAGCTATCCTTGCAAAATGAATAAACATTACTTCTGCTCTCTTAGTCTATATTCCAGTCAAAGTGGACTTCGCAGTCAAGGTGGACTGCTTGCCATTTAACATTTCAATGTCAAGTTCTGTGCCTTTGCATTAAGTTGTCCTACATGCTTGCAACGATGTTATCTCTGTTCCTAATATTCTTAGATTATTTTTAGGTTCAACTAAGTATCACCTTCTAAATAATGTCTATTATTATTATTATTATTATTTTTGCTAAGGCAATTGGGGTTAAGTAACTTGCCAAGGGTCACACAGCTAGGAAGTGTTAAGTGTCTGAGACCAGATTTGAACTCAGGTCCTCCTGACTTCAGGGCTGGTGCTCTATCCACTGCGCCACTTAGCTGACCCTAAAGTCTATTATTTCTACAATCATTAGGGATTTTCAGAGGCTACCTAGTCCAATCTCCTTATTTTATAGTTGAGGAAAGTGAGACTCAAAAGGTTAAGTGGACTGACTGCTCAAGGTCACAAAGGTAGTAAGCATCAGAATCCAGGTACCATGAATCAAATCAATGTTCCTTTCCTTTTACTATACACTGTCTTTTGTTGATCTTCCACATTCATGTATAAGCTCCTTGAAGGTATGAACTGCTTTATTTCCATTTTTTTTAATTCCCAAAGTCTATCAGTGCCTAGAACATTATAAATTCTTAATAAATACTTGTGTTAAAATAAGAAAATATCCAAATAATTATATCTTTACAGTATACATATATACATATATATGCATATGTATACACATATAAGAACACAATGTGATTTTCTCTCCATATTACAGGAAGACTATAAAGATGTAGATATATTTATCACAATGGAAATTTGTGCTACATTTCCTAACAACATTTTAAAGACTGGTTGATCTGTTATAAGAGGGATGAATCAAAGCTGCTGAAATTACAGCTGTAAGTACACTTGATTGCTACCATCATCTTATAAATCAGGTCATTTGAGTTCTAGTACCATAGCCATCACAGTGAATTCACAGGGTAGAAAGATGAATTCCCTAGATGCAGAGAAGACCTTAGTTCCTCTTCTAAGGCATCTTCTCTGACTGGGTTTGTACAAAGAAAGGAAAATATGAGAGTTGGTTACCATGACATTTACATGGAAAATTCCAGAGTGATATTTATTCCCTTTCCTCTTCCCAAAACTTTACTTTGTGGATTTATATGAATTCAATCATTTTGCCTAAGAATTAGACTCTTTTAATCTTGGTCTTGGATTGACTCGGTTTTAGCCAACAATTAAAGTAAAGTGAATGTTACTAAGAAGTCCTTAATATATAATAATTCTAATGTAGGTAACTCTGCTTTTAGGAGGTAGATAGATAAGAAGCAGAGCCAAGACAACAGAGAGAAGTCAGGACATTACCTGAGCTCTTCCTAGTTTCCCCCAGATCAATGCTGGATTAAGTTTCTGAATGATTTTGGAGTGACAGAACCCACAAACATTCTAAGTATAATGATTTTCCAGCTTAAGATATTTTCTTAGAAGGACTTCAGAAAAGGTCTCTCTCAACTGAGCAGGAGGAAACATGGGGCAGAGCAGACCCAGTGCAGGGAAACCGGGTGCACGGAAACTAGAGGGAAGCTCTTAGCCAAAGTACAGCAGTGTTGGCTACTTTGTCCTAGTCAGTGGATTAGCAAGCCTGCTATGAGACCTTTCAACACAACCATTCAAGGCAAATTGTGAACCCCTCTCCAAACCCAGCATAAAAGGCAGGGTTTGGCCTGGCCAACCCAGATCAGTGGGAAAGACCCAGTGCTAGCAAAAGTCAGTGAGGGGGCCTGTCCCCCTGCAAAAGAAGCTTAGGACAATTTCCTCTGTGTCCTAGCAGGAGAGCTCAAATTTAAAAATGAGCAAAAAAGCAAAAAGAGCCCTGACCAGAGAAAGCTGCCAAAGACAAGGAAGCTCAGAACACAAATCCAGAAGAAGTCAGCAATGGCAAAATACCTGCCGGTAAAGCATCAAAGTGGAATATGAACTGGTCTCAAGCTCAAAAAGGATCTTAAAAAACAGAAAGAAGAAACATGGGAAAAAAGAAAAGCGAGCAGAATTATGAAAGTTGTTTGTTTTTTGTTTTTTTTTTGGGGGGGGGAGAAGCCAACAGCTTAGAAAAGGAACAACAGAAATTGACTAAAGAAAACAATTCCTAAAAATAAATTTGGTTTGCTTTGGTCTTGGACACTTAATACTTCCTAGCTGTGTGACCCTGGGCAAGTCACTTAACACCAATTGCCTCAGCAAAAAACAAACAAACAAATACATAAATAAATGAATTTGGTGAAAAAAAGGTTGACAGATAGAAGAATCTCTCTCTCTCTCTCACACACACACACATACACACGACCTCAACATTTGGAGGTGAAATACATGTGAGATTCTTAATAAAAAGAAGATAGATACTCTGAGAAGAAAGCTACTTATATTTCAAATAATGAAGATTTAGATATGAATATCATCTCTAAGGACTTACTTAAGCTACGTCCCATAAATTTAGGTATATTGCCTAATTATTTTCATTGTTAGTAATCTATTATGGTTATGATTTGTTCCTTTGATCATTGCAAGTAGGACAAGATAACAGAGAGATCTCTTCCAATGATGAAATTCTGTAATTTCATAATCCATTGATTTTTAAAAATAAAACTCCAGAAAATTAGAAATAAAAAAATAAATAAAACAGCACTTCCAAGAAAAACAAAGCAAATATCAAAAGAAAGGAGTTTTGTTGATGAAGGTTCAATTATCCAAAGTTTATGAAACAGCGTGAATTTTACCAATAAGTTAATAGCAAAATGTATTTGAACAATTTTATCTGAAGTATCATAATTACTTTATAAACAAATCAACTTTTAAACCCTTCTCAGAATCAGAAATCCTTTTAACAAGTAATTAAATGCTATGTATAAAAAGGCAAAAAATTAGGGAATAACTTAAATGAGAAAGGATTTAAAGAGTGTAGAATTTACAAAAGGATGTGACAGATCTGTTTACCAGTCTTTCTCTTATCAGACCATACTTTGAGTAGTATGATCAGTTCTGGGTTCCACATTTCAGAAAGGACACTGATAAGAGGATTATGTTCAATCAAAATGGTTAAAGGGTTCCATAGAAATTAAGCTATGAAATCTTATGGCAACTGGTTGAAGGAAACACGAAAAGTATGACAGACATTTTCATGTGGAAATTTGTTTTTATTGGGTGAAAAAAATTTTAAAAAAGGCAAAACTAGGACTAGTGGGTTTAAGTGGCAAAATTAGGCTTGATAAATGGAAATTTTCTAAGAACCTGAGCTATTCTAAAGTGGAAGTATACCTCAGGACATAATGGACATAATGGGAATCTTCTCAGCAGAAGTGTTAAAATAAAGGCAGGATAATCACTTGTTGGGTAAATTGTAGAGACACTGGATTAGTTGACCTCTAAGTTTCCTTTCCAAATTTGAGATTCTATGACCAGAACAACAAAAACTTGATGTTTAGGCCTACTAAAGGAAGCTCATTTTAGGAATGAAATCATCTAGTATTTAATGTAAGTCAATGCCTATTGAATTTTGGCTTTAAGGGGAATCTAAAGGGACAGAATTCCATCAAATTCAATTCTGATGCTTCATTGTAGAATGGAGATGACTCCTATGTCATTGGGTTGGGAAGATTCTGTTATGTTGGAATAGATTCTGAGAAACAGACCGGCACTGCTTTCTGAGGATAAGCTACCCAAGGACAAATATTTGGGCCATACAGTGGTCAATTTTTCAGTAATTTCTGAAACAAATAAAAAATGTACTTAGCTTTAAATGGCCCCCCTCCTTTACTATAGGGAAGTTGTCAGAGTGTTAGAAAAGAGAAGAAAAGTTATCAAAAACATCACAGATTTTAGGTAATTTCTCATTTCAAATGTGGGTACTTATTAGTACTCTCAATGTGACAGGCTACTACAATGGATAGAGCACTGGGCCTGCAAGCAGTAAAAACAATCTTCCTGAGTTCAAATTCAAAATCAGTCATTTCCTAGACACATGACTCTTAATGTGAGCTCTTAGCCCAATGACCAGCAATACTAATAACATGACTAGAGGAATTTAATCATATTCATCATTGCTAAACCAAAAGACCAGAAGACAAAAAAGACAGAAGGAAGCTGTAGTTAAGTTAAATACTATCTCATAAGTTCTCTATCAAGAAGCAATTTTTTTTCTATCAATTAATTAATCACTTAACATGTATTAATGGGCAACTAGATGACACAATGAATAAGTTCTTAAGTTCCAATCTGGTTCCAGACATTAACTATATGACTCTGCCTCAGTTTCCCCATCTGAAAAATGAGGTGGAAAAGGAAATTATTAACTACTTCAGTATCTTTGCCAAGAAAATTCCAAATGGGGTCACAAAGAATAAAACATGACTGAAAAATGACTGTACAACAACAACAACAAAAACAATACAAAATGCTTTCAAGAGAACAGGTAATATAGCTAGACAGGTGGCACTGAAAATAAGGAAAGGCCTCTTGCAGAAAAAAGGCACAAAAGATGATTTATTAAGCAATTATAATAATTCAGATAATTAAGGTTAGTCATGATGGAGATTGGGGATTCTAAGAGGCAGAGGTAAATAGTTGGTTTTTATCATGCATCCAAAGGCAACAAGAAAATCACTTCATCGAGCATTTGGTCATTTCATTTTGCAGTGCTTATGATAAATATTTACAAAACAACCATCAGGAAAATTACTGAAGTTTATATTCCACCATCTTTTACAAATCCTTGGAGGATTCTATGGAGATAAGTATACACTACAAATTATATTAACATAAAATGCAATACTCTGTGTTTTCAATGTAAAAGTATGAATAGATGAACATAGTGAAAAATGTTGGGAATTACAGATCCAAAATAAGAACTGAAAATAGTCCCAATTTGCAGATCATATGGATCATGAATATCATACATAAATCTATGTATCATAAATGCTCTTCCAAAAAGGAACGGGAAGGTGCTGAACATGGCAAGCCAAAATGACATTACAAAAGATGAAAATTATTATATTTTTATTAAGGATAGCTCATTTTTTGTTGGACAGTCATTGCTGAATCAGCTCTCTCATTCATAAAAAGTAAAAAGAATAAAAATAGGAAAAATAGTCTGCAATTAAAACAATTCTAATGACTGTTAAACAAGCTACTGATGGTTTAAAAAAAAGGAGGGTAATGGGAAGACTTGAATGGGTAGAAATTACAAAAAGAAAAGAAATATTGTTATATCACCAAAAGAATTGAAAAAGTTACCTAGTCAGTTAATATATGAACTATTTGCCAAGCAGAAAAATATGGCCGCCAAGGACACAACCAGTTTAAAATGTAGATTTATTTGTAAAATCTTATAGAGAACAAATAATATTACCTATAAAAACAATTGGAAACAATGTATAACAAATTCAATTTAAAGAAACTTTATCAAGGAATCCAACTAAGCAAAGTTAGCTAATTATATTTAAGGGAAAACTTGGAAGGCGGGCAATAAGTGTAGAGGAGAGGCAAACGATTTGCAAAAGTTAATTAATTTTTTAAAAAAGTTGCACCATTAAGGGAAGCTGAACCAATACATTTGGGCTCTTACTGTTCCAAGAACTGGACATGCATATAGAATAAGTAGAAGAGACATTAAATAAAACAAAGATGGGAAAACAGCTAGATTAGATGAAGCATATATATAATATATCCATGTAAGAAGTGACATAAATGTGAGGATGTTGAAGGACTGATTCATAAGATATGTGAAGGAAGAGAAAGTGGAATAAGTGAGTATGGGAGGAAGATGAGGAGAGGAAGAAGGAACATTTTATAAAAAATCTATATACATATACCACAAGGAAACTGTTGATGAGGTATTAGCATGGGACAGGCAGGCTTTCAACTATACCTTTAATATTATACAGTTCACAGACTGATATAGAGAACCTAAGATTTCACTGTTCTTATTAGTTGATAAAAAAGTTTTGATTTGCTAAAGTTCTCCATCAATTAACAAGAATTTATTAAGAATCTACTACTTGGCAGACAACATGTTGAATTGATGGCCTCAAGGAGCTCATATTGAATTGAAAGAGTCATCAGCAAGGTGTCCTGTACATATCACAATTTTTCAAGATTCCTTCATTAGACAGGGGCAGCTAAGTGGTGCAGTGGATAGAGCACCAGCCCTGAAGTCAGGAAGACCTGAGTTCAAATCTGATCTCACACACTTAAAACTTCTTAGCTGTATGACTTTGGGCAAGTCAATTAACCACAATTGCCTCAGCAAAAATAATAATAATAATAATAAAATTACAAAAAAAATAAAAATATTCCTTCATTAGATACAATAATAGAGATAGCTTTGTCTACATTAATATAAAGTGAGGTCATTAAGAGCAATCCTTAATATTATGTGAAGTACAAAACAATGAGAATTTTATTTTCCTAATAATTTCAAATGTGTCATAGAAGAAACCTGGGACAGAATATAACATGAGATATTCCCTGTGAACAATAAGTTCCCCTTGAATGTTTTTGTTAACAGAAAATATTAAACTGATTGCATAAAGTTTTAGAAATCCTCAGTTTTTTGGACAAGATTCAGAACTACTTAGAGGAAGTTGGACCAATCATTGATGCAGAAAAAACATGTGAATAAAGAATGTCTATTGACAAGAAGTTAGTTAGATGGACAAATCACAGAGTTTATCTATTCAGTATATATCTCTTGGACAGACAATACAAAAGAAAAAATTGAATTTAGAATTAAACAGAGTTAGTGGAAAGAGATGGATTGTCAAACCTCTAAACCCCTATTAAAATATCTATGATACATTTTTTGTATCAATATTCAGTGTTGTTAAATACCTACAAGTCATAGAACACTACAATCTCCAATGAATTAAAAAAAAGAATAACACATTGTTTTGAGGACCATACTGGTTTGTTACAAGAGAGAGTCCTAATAAAGATGAGGAAATGACAGAGATGAAAAAAGTACAAGAACAAACTAATATATCACAAATAAAGAACAAGAAAGAAGTGGAGTGAAAGGTACTCATGAAGAAATGTTATGATGGAAAAAAGATGGGCTAGTTACAGGGCAAGAGCATGGCTTAATCAATGAAAGACTCACAATGCTCTAATGTTGTATACTTACTATGCCAAAAGAAATAAAGAAAGGTCCCATATACACTAGGTAGATCACCTGTAATAAATGGTTACATCAAACTTTGGCAAATGGACAAGAGTTTAACATGATGGGAAGGCATGGATAGGTTTCAATCTATGTTCTTGAAGGAAAAGCAACATAAAGAATATCACAGATTCATCTAAAAGTTTGAGTTTAAAATTGTAGCATATCATTGTGATGACATACTATTGCGCTATAAGAAATGACAAGCAAAATGCTCTCATAAAAACTTGGAAAGACGCCTATGAACTGATGCAGAATGAAAGTAAATAGAACCAGAACACTGTACACAGTAATATCAATATTTTAAGAATGATCAACTGTGAAAGATTTTGCCATTCTGATTAAAATAGTGGTGCAAGCCAATTTTAAAGGATCCATAATGAAAAATTCTAAATGCCTCTAGAGAGAGAATTAAAGAATAATGAATGAATGCAGATTGAAGTATACTTTTTTACTTTGATTTTATTTTCTTTTCTTTTTGTCTGTTTTCTTTCACAACATGAATATTATGGAAATGTTTTACATGACTTCATAAGTATAATAAATATCAAATAGCTTGCCTTCTCTAGGAAAGAACAGAATGAGAAGGAAGAAAATAATTTTGAACTCAATTTTTAAAAAATGTTAATTTTTTACATGTAATTGGGAAATAGCGACATAAATAAAAATATATTTAAAAAAGAGTTCAAATTTAGAGAGGAGTGTCAGGGAAAGGAAGTAACAATCCTAAATGCCAAATCTATAACATTATAACATTATGGTACTTCATGTAAAAGTCTGTCTTCACTTATAATTGTTTTTTCTACTTAAAGATAAATTTTAATTATTTTTAATTTTTTATTCAAAATTTTAAATTTCTTTTTTAAATCTTCTTGAAAAAAAAAGTTTTTAAAACATTCCTGGTTATGCCTCAAGTGTATCTAGGGTGAGAGTCACTTTTAAGTGACAAATATCACGATGAAATGATAATATTAACATCTGAGTATTTTTCCAATTTTTATTATCATTATAAAGTTCAACATCATGGGATCATATAGATCAGAACAGGGCATTAGATGCTATCTAGTTCTGTCCTTTTGCTGTATAGATAGAAAGTTGAGATCCAAGGAGATGAAGTGAGTTATATGAAGTCATGACGGTATAAGCAGAGTTTATTTGACTCAGAAGCCTGTTTTCTTTCTACCATATTCTACTATATCACTAAAATTTTTCTTTCCTCTTCTGGAAATCCTTCCCAGATCAATTCAGTCTTTGATTTCTTTTCCCCTTTGTTCTCCTATAAAACTATATTATTCATTTCAGTACATTATTATGAAGGTATTTTTAAAATTTAACTGTCATATAAAAATCCAGTGGTATGTTGGCTGATTGTTAAATTTTCAGCATGAAAATTTATACCTTGGAAACTGGAAAATACTACAATTCAAGGTTTGATTCATTATTTTCCTGGACTTAAGAGAGATAGAAAATGTTAATAATGCAAACTAAACTTATGTGTCTTATACATACATCCCCCAAACTGATTCTTAAACATTTACTACCACATTCCTATGCAAAATATATCAATAGTGATATTATGAGAAGTTTCTAAGCAGTAACTCTTATTATTTTTGTGTTTTCCACAAAAGCAATAACATAATGTTGTGAACTAAGGTGATTGATAAATTTTTTTTTTGACTTGAATGAACATGATTGATGCTTGAGATTTAGAAAGGGCTAATAGTTATTTTTTGTTTCCCTGCAATCAGAGTGGACCAAAGAGGGTGCCCAAAGATGTCACAATTAGTCAGTAGCTGTTCTAGACTGAATTAGTACTGCAAGTTCCAAACTGTCTGCTCATGAGGTCATGTTGTTTCAGCTTTTCAACAGGAAAAAAAATAGATTTGATAAAAGAAGGGGGAAAAAAATAAAAGCCTATTACACCTTTATTTTTTGGTTTGTCTTTAAAAAAAGTTGCTTTTGGAGAGACAAAAGAGCCTAGTTTCAAAACAGATAACAGAATAATTTCTCTCTGAAACACATATATTTCAGAAAAAAATTTAAGGCAAGAACTATAAGGTTCTAAGTGGCTTGTGAAACAACACATTAACTATATTATTTGGTAGAGCTGTTTTTCTCATACTGTTATCCCAATCAAAGCATATAGTATATTGAGTGAAAAAGATGGAACTTCAAAAAATACTAGTAATTCTTTAAAGTTTCACAATTTTTATTCTTAATTCCTTGATATTAGTACCTGTAATATAACACTGCAGATAATTCTTGGAAGTGGAAGGATATGTTGATTTAGTGTCTTTAAATAGTACATGTAATCAAACAGGGTTTTAAGATTCACTTGAGCCCTATATACTACAAAGGACCATAAGGGCCTAATATCAGGAAGACCAGAGTTCAAATCTAGCAAAGTAGAAACTTAATGGTTGAATGACCTTGGGCTTGTCTTTTAAACTTTTTGTGCTTCAGTTTCTTCAACTGTAAAATGAGGTTGATAACAGCACCTGTTGCTCAGAGTTATTATGAGAATCAAAAAATATATTTGTAAAGTTCCCTGTGTAGTGTCTAGCACATAGCAAGTACTACATTCAGCTATTATTATCATTATTACAAGAGCAGAACACAATAACATGGCTCTATAACTTAGAAAAAAAGAGAATAAAATTAAGATTGGCAATAAAATGAAGCAATAAAAAAATCTAGAGATAAGAAAATCACCTATGAGCTCTAATTGACACCCATTACAGATGGTAGCAACAATCACTACCAAGGCAAGTTTTTTTTTTCCTTTAATTTTTTTATTTTTAGAAAGCATAATCATTTTTATTACATTAGCACATCCCAACCATAAGCAATACACATCTCTCTATTGTTTGTTTAAGACTTCCTTTATTTCTATAAAGAATGTTTTCTAGTTGCATTCATATAATTCTTATGTGTATATTGGAAGGTAGATCATAAAATATTTTATACATTCTATAATTATTCTGAATGGAACTTTTACCCCTATCTTTACCTGCTGGGTTTTATTGGAAATATATAGGAAGTCTAAAGACTTTTTGTGGTGGAAGAAAAGGAATGGTAATTTATAACTGAAGTAGATGTACATAGATAAATAAAGTCAGAAATATACATAATAAAAATAAGGTAATATATGGGATGAGCAACAATTAGGAAAAGGCCCTTGAGAAGTACACAAGGCAAATTTCTATTCTGTCCACATACATGCTTGATATATGTGCAATTGCTTCTTCAATAAACCAGGTAGGGATGGTTAATTATATCCTTCTGAAATCTCTGGGATGAAGGATTTTCATCATGCTTGAAGAAGTGAATGAAATGAGCATAACTGAGAGAACAATTTATATAGTAATTATAAAAATACAAATAAAAACTCTGAAATTCTTAAGAGCTCTCATCAATGCAAAGACCACCCACAATTACAAAGGACTGATAATGAAACATGCTACCTTACTTAAGAGAGGTGATATGGCAGAACTATGTGTGTGAATATCTATATGTATCCTTGGACAAGACTAAGATATGGATTTGTTTTGCTTATTTGAGTAAGAATACTTCTCTTGTATGTATGCAGTTTGATGGAAGAAAATGAAATGTGTATAAATTAAAAGAATAGAACTAATTTGAAAAAGATGTATTGTATCTTTCATATGTGAAAAATTTTGTTGATTTTATAGTCGGGAAAAGAATTTTTATGCATGGAAAAATGAAAAAAATCTATGTGAGAAAAACATGATTCTTGTGGTAAAATGTGAGAACACATAAACAAGAGTATTAGGGAAAAAATGGATGAATGGACTGAGATATTAGAAGGCAGAAAAATGATGAAGGTAACAAGACACTGTGGTCAAGTCCAATCAAGAAGTATTTATGAAGAGTCTTCACTTATTAAACCAAGCATTGAGCATGTGGCTCAGTTCATTTGTATATGATTGCTTTTAGTTTGAGAGATAAAAATTCACAAAGTGATAACTCTTTGGAGACTATGGGAATATTAAATAATGATCACTGATTTCCTATCTTACAAAAATGTAGATTTTTGAATTTTGCTTCCTAGGAGAAAAGTGAATCACCAACTATCAGAAGGTTCTGATTTAAACCTGTGGGTTACAATTAGCAAACCCAGCAGAAGAGTTAAGTTAACCATAGGATCAGTTAATAAGTTAACATTAGTTGACTGGGAAGATGCTAGAAGACCAGTCAGTTGACAGGAAATCTTTAGCTGTAGTATCTGGAACCTGCTAATTGAAAGTCATGGCTGAAAAACATGTTGGGAACTTGCTGACTGGAAGACAGCCGGGTGGCCCAATGGAGAGAGTGCCTGGCCAATAGTCAGAAAGATTCATCTTGAGTTCAAATATGGCATCAGATATTTACCGGTTGTGTGTAAGTCACTTAATCCTGCTTGCCTCAGTTTTCTTCAAGTGTAAAATGAACTGAGGAAGAAAATGTCAAACCATTCCTATAGCTGTCAAGAAAACCCCAAAATGTGGTTATGAAGAATCAGCTACAATAACGATCTCTGCTGCAATGTGTTCCTTTGTTTTCCACTGTGCCTTATGATTTTAGCCAGCAAAACAGAAGGGGGAAACACAACCTATATATTTTGCTATATAAGTAGGTTAGAAGCACATAGGATGAAGTGATATCATGTTAAGAAAAAAGGGAGCCAAGTTTGTTTGCACTGCCTAGAGAGCTAAGCAGTTTTTCAGCTTAAGGAACCTACTTGCAATGTATTAATGCAATTTCTCAGTGCCCTATAAAGATGATTTTGAGATAAAAGATTGTATTTTTGTTTCATCAATTTAAGAGTAAAAGAAAAGGACATCCTGACCTACAGGGCAAACAGAGAGAACAAGAAAAACAGCTAGCAGAAAGGCAGCTTCTTACATAGTGCCAATTATTTCTGAGGGGACCAATGATATTATTCATCTAATGCTGTGCTAGGTTTCTGTAATCATATACACTCTCCCTGATGGATACTGGATGAATCATAGACCCAGACTTGTAAACAAATCATGATATATTGATTATTCTTTTGCTTGTCTTCTATCTAACAGAAAAGGCAATACTTATTCTTGCTTTTACCTTACAGTTAATTAAATGCTTTATATTTAATAGTGGAAATATTATGGCTTATTCTGTGTAAATGTGAATGTGAAAAGTGGAACACATGAGTGGAGGATCAGACTTCACACTTAGTACTAAGAGTTTATTCTCCTTCCCACAGAGTTACCCCTAAGATGCTATGTCATAGCCATATAGTTATCGTCCTTTGGGAACCCCAGACTTGCCACAATGAGGGCAAAGTGGGGTGAATCAGCCCAGAAGAGAATGGTGGCTGCACCCATATAGAGGCTACAGTTGTATCAATTTTTTTGGTTATGGTTGGGGAGGAGAGGTTTGAGGAAAAATGATGACAATATATTTTAAAAAGTAGAAAGAATGGTTTTTGAAATATTTATAAAAAACAGAGAAGAGGAGATTCTGTTGGCAATATTGACCAACGGGACAGCTTTAAAACTGAGATGTTGAATTTAATATTTGCCCTTAAATAAGCAAGCCATTAGAAACAGGGTTTCACAATATCATATATGATACTCCATTCTAGGTTTATTTGCATATAGAATTGCCCATGTTAACTGTAATTTGCCAAGTAATAAAACATAATTATTCCTCTTTTTTTTAGTGTGCTCTTTAAAGTGAACAGAAGAATCTTATGGATTCAAAGGACTTTGCAATCTGCTCAGTATAAAATTTCTTGGATCCAAGGTTTGATTTATGCCTCTAAACAGACAATGATAAATCTAATTCATATGGACCTTATAAACCCAATGAAAAGCCATACAAACAAGTGAGAGTTAATGGGCAGAAAAAAACAGAGTTTTTGCTGACTCCCTTTCACAACAATGAATCATGTGGCTAAAACCTGTTCTCCTAAAAAATGAATACATTTAAATTTCATAGGTTTTTAAGATGGTTAAAAAAAGAAAAACCCAACTTGGAGATTATTTAGATTATCTCCTTTATTTGAGAGGAGAGGAAAGGGACAAACAGAAAGGAGAAGTGATTTGTCCAATTTTATGAAGATGTTAGGTAGCAGAACTGGACCTTCATATCCCATGCTTTCTTTGCTGGGTAGGATAAGATCATAGTTAAGAAGCCAGTGGCACACACCCACAGCAAGTAGGCTGATGCTTTGTTAGATGAAGGCTGACTCTAATGTGGCTATTGTCCTATTATTGGGTTCACAAAGCAAGTACAGGAAGGAACACCACAGGCAGTCCTTATTTTTGGCCATCCTGCATTTCCCTGTTCTCCTAATAAATAGACATCTGTCCCACTTCCTTCTTCCTTTATTTGTTCTTTTGATGATTCCTGCTGATGTCCATATAGGTAATACAATCAGGATGCAGTATATAAGCAGTCAGGATTTCACCTTCCGGGGACAGCAACCTTCTTTAGGACCAATCTCTCAGAATATTTTGCATGATGATTTGTTCTGAAATAGGTTGAGGAAAATCATATGTAGAGAAAAGTTGGAGAATATTTGAGAAAGAGAAAAGAAGACTTGTATCTATATACTTTACTGTGCCGATATTAAAGAGACTTAAGAATTTAACTGAAATAAATTTAACAAACAGAAAGTGAGGAGAAAACAATTTTGTTTTGTTTTTGAAAGATTATATGAACAAATCATTTTAGGAAAAAAAATCAACATTTTTTTTGCTCTTTGTTACTCTAGGGGTGTCTTGTGGACATGCCAGGATCACAAGAGAAAGTAAGAACTTGGTATGGGCATCAAGCCTCTTCTGGTTATAGAACAGTCACCTTAGCAGGTTCGCTAAATACTTCTTTTTAATTAATACAAGGGCTCAGCTCTAATTTCCCACAATTAGTTAAAAGTCCTATTTCAAGTTGGCCTTTCTCTTCTATTTTTCCTACCCACTTTAGACATTTAAGAATGAGGATGGAAAGAGAATAGTATGGTTGTTGTGTTCCTGGAATTCATTCTCTTTATCCTAGTTGTCCTTTGTTTTCAGACAACTTGAGAGGGAAGGACAAAGAAATGATGCACAGAAGAAGCAGTTACTATAATAGTCCCCTAGTTTGGCACCCAATAGTAGAACTGTTCCTCCTGAGTAGGTAGGCTGAGACTAAAAATTCAAAAAGTCATTAGTGAAAAGTAAAAGTTATTTTCTTTCTGCCTATGTTTCTTTTGAGAATCTCAACACTTGGTTTGGCCTTTTAACAAAAGCACAAACAAGTGAAAAAGATAATTAAACAGCACAAAAGCTATTAAATTTAGTGAAGCTCTAAGGAAAAAAATATTTTTTTTCTTAAAAATTGCTTTACAATTACATACAACTGACAAAGCATGTCTTTGTTCATTCAGTCTTCCAGTAATTAAGAAACCCAGAGTGTCTCCAGATGAGACTTTTCCTTGTTCTTCCTGTACATCTTAGATTTGGTAAAACAAAGTAGTATCTTCGATTTGGTAAAACAAAGCAATACTTACTTATCTTTGCAATTCATTATTTTCATTATTGGCATCGTTTAAGGTCAGAAAGTCCTGATCAAATAATACACATCATATAACATTGAAAATAAGTGTGTGTCCAACCAGACCTTTACTTGGGTTCTCTTCTCTATATATACTCTCTCTTAGTGATCTTTTTTTCCCAACCCTCATGGCTTTAATTATCACCTCCAAGCATTATGTTCAAATCTTTCTATCCAATTCTGCTGCCTCTCTTGAACTTTACTATTCCATCTAGATTTCCTAAAGGGTTCTCAAACAAATGTCCAAAGCAGAACTCATTATATTTCATGCTCACTTTATTCTTCCTTGAAATTCCCTTTTTCCTTTTGGAGGCCTCCTATCTGTTTAGTCAAGTAACCTTGGAATATTCTTTAAATCTTCTCTGAGCATTTGCATGCATTCAATCAACTGACAAGTCTTCTTTAATTATTTTGACTCATTATTATTATTATTTTTATTGAAGCTTTTTATTTTCAAAACATATGCAAAGATAAATTTTCAACATTGACCCTTGCAAAATTTGTGTTTCAATTTTCCCCCTTTCCCCCCCACTCCCTCACCTAGATGACAAGTATCCAATATATGTTAAACATGGTAAAATTATCTTGCTGCATAAGTAAAATCTGATTAAAAAGGAAGAAAAATTACAAGGAAAATAAAATTCAAGCAAACAGCAACCAAAGAAGTGAAAATACTATGTTGTGACCCACACTCAATTCTCACAGTCCTCTCTCTGGTTGTAGGTGGCTCTCATCACTACAAGATCATTGGAACTGGCAAGAATCATCTCATTGTTGAGAAGAGCCATATCCATCAAAATTGTTGATCCAATTATTATAATCTACAACGTCTCTGACATCTATCCTGTTCTCTTCATTCAATCATACTCTACCTTAGGTTTTGGGCCTCACAACCAAGCTAATACAACAAACTCCTAGGTAGCCTTTATTTCCAGTCTTTTTCTTTTTGATCTTCTGCAAAGCTGCCAAAATGATATTCTTAAAACATTAAGCAGACCTTGTCACCTATTCCTTCATTAAAAAATTGTCAAAGGCCCCTCAATTGCTTCTAGTGTAAAATACAAATGTGTTCAAATTTAAAGATCTTCCCAATCTTTTCCTTGCCCACCTTCCTTTACAATCTTGCTTCATATTTTTTCCTCTTTAAACAGTCCCTTCTAATGAAACTAGATTAACCATTTCCTTTATATGTCATTTTACCTCCCATCTCTTTTAGCATCCATGCTCAATGCAATCTCTCCTCACCTCTGCATTGCAGAACCCTAACTTTCCTTCAAAATACAGCAAATGTCTTTGGTGAATACACAAGACCTTCCCTGAATCTCTCCTGTCTCTGTCTCTCTCTCTCTCCCCCATTTGTCCCCCTTATTCTCCTCCCCCATCTTTCTTTGCCTTCCTTTCTCTTCTTCTTCCCTTTTCCCCTCTCTTTCCTTATTCCTCCCTCCTTCTCTTTTCCCTCTCTCTCTCTCTCATCTTTCTTTGCCTTCATCTCTCTTCCATTTCCCTTTTCACTCTTTTCCTCCCTCTCTCTCTCCTTCTCTCTCTCTCTCTCTCTCTCTCTCTCTCTCTCTCTCTCTCTCTCTCTCTCTCTCTCTCTGCTTTTTCTCTCTCATATTTAATGTTTTCCAAATAAGGCCTAGAAAAATATGCTTTGATATTTTCTAACAAAACACTGCTTTAAATTTTCCTTGTCATTTTATGATCATAAGGATAGCATTTATACATTTTATCTTTTCAGTCATATGATATTAACTGTGTTTATTACATAAATATTCTGAAACATAATATATTGAGGATTAAGGTTAATTTTTCAATACTTATCCAAAACAAATCTTATCTCTTTTTTGAAGTCACATTTCATGATATTCCCCATAACATTTTTTATCTGCTTTGATAAATTGCTGTCAAGATCTGTCTCTGTTCAAGCTTACTTTATTAAAAAAAAACATTCCATCATATATTCATATGTACCTTTATAAAAATAATATATGAGCCTGTAACTATAAAAAACTAAATACATTTAAACTATTAATACTATCATCATTACTATTTATATAAACCTAATTTGATGCTATATGCTAAAAGGAATGTAAAATGTTTCTAGTTATTAGGATATCACACAAACTCAACTAAAAAACTTGCATGCTTCCTCCGTGGAGTAGGAATGCATGATGTTAATAGCCATTCATAGTATATTTCAATGGCCTGTTTTGTTGCCTTTCAGATTTCTAGCTAAGTTCCAGATGGAGAAGGAAGACTTTACAGAAGTGAGCCAATACCATGTTTAGAATCAAACTGTTCTCAGGATAAAAAACATACATATGTACATACGTGTGCAAGTACATGTGTATATTATATATAACATATGTATGTATATATTAGCTATAAATTCAATATGTCCTATTTTTGTTAAAAATATATATTTTTGCATTGCTGATAGACTTGTGAAATGATTCAACCATTCTGAAAAGCAATTTGGAACTATGCCCAAAGGACTACAAAACTCTGCATACCCTTTGATCCAGAAATCTCCTAACTGGATTTGTATCCCAAAGAGATCATAAAAGAGGGGAAAGGACCCACATATGCAAAAATGTAGCATGCTTTTTCCATCAATTACGGAATGGCTAAATAATATATATGAATGTAATATGGAGAGTATTGTTCTATAAAAAGAAAAATGATGAGCACTTTTATTTCAGAAAAACCTGAAAGATTTACATGAACTGATATATGAGTAAAGAGAGCAGAACCAAGAGAACATTGTACACAATAAAAGAAGACTATGTGATGATCAATTGTGAACCACTTGTCTCTTCAAAATAATGTGGTGATTCATGGCAATTTCAATAGATTTGGGATGGAAAATGTTAATCGCATCCAGAGAGAAAACTATGAAGACTGAATATGAATAGAAACATAGTACTTTCATTTTTTGTTTTTATTCTTTCCTTTGGTTTTTTTTGGCCTTATTTTTCTTGCAAAACACAATATATATGGAAATATGTTTAAAAGAATTATACATATTTTTAATCTATATCAGTTATTATCTTGGGGAAGTGGGAGGTACGAGAGGAAATGAGAAAAATTTGCAATACAAAGTCTTAGAAAAACAAATTTTGAAAGCTATTTTTATATGTATTTGGAAAATAAAATACTATTGAAATTTTAAATATATTTGTTTATATATGTGTGTATGGACACAATACATATTTACATATTTATTTATTTATTTTAAACTTGGTTATTTTTAATGGTCTGTTTTATGTAGGGACTATGATAATTGCCAGTTTCTAATTGTCTTTCTTTGGTCTTACTGAAACATTACTTGAAATTATAGTAGTGAAAGGATTATGTTACTAAGATTTACATAGTGTTATTGAAAGACTTCTCTACGTCAGATCACCTTCAGTATAATCAGAACTGTAGGAAAATTAATGCAACAGTTCTCAAAGGTTGATTTTTGTGCCACATCACACAAATTAAATCTCTTTCCACTATAAATATAAACAAAATTGAATATAGGATTTATTTTTATTTTCCCCTACAAGTTTAATATGTATACTATTTTCCCCAAACATATTGTGTGACTCAGTTATTCCAATTAAGTTGCATAATTTCCAGCTGGAGGAAAACTTTCATACAAAATAAAGCCTACTATTTCTAAGATATACCAAATATGTTTAATGCCTCCAAACATCTAGACTTCATTGACTGAAATATCTCACTGTAATTTAGATATTTAACAGAAAATTATGCAATTAAAGAGACTTACTTTCTTCCTTCTTGCTAATAATGGCAGGCAAAGTATAAATCTGAAAAATAAAGTGTCAAATTAGTGATTTTTTTTCTTAAGAAACATCTAAAATATTGACTAATGGATTAGGTATAATTGATGAATAACAAGTATGACATCAATTCAATATTACCTAGTACTTATTCAATACATTAATAGTCATGCAATAACAATTGTCTCTATATTCCCACCTTTGAATATCATTCTAAATTCATAAGACACTTGTACTAGATTTAGCAAAAAAAAACCCTCAGAGGTGAATAAATCCAACCCTCTTATTTAACAGATTAGGAAAATGGGGTTCAGAGGTTAATTTTCTTGCAGAAGATCACACATTTTTCTCTGAGCCATTAGATAACATATCCTCCCATTTAGGTTTCAACTGTCTTGTCTCTGTCACACCTCAACTCTAATACTTAATTCAAAATATACCTTTTACTTCAGGAGTTCTAAGAGATGAGTTTGTTCCCACTCCCATTCCTCTGTATAGCATTTTTTTAAGGATTTGCAAGCTCAACATATAGAAAAGCAATTTGTATTTTTTTTTTCTTTTGTACCATTCTTTAACCTTACTCCTCAACATGTAGTCAATAATCTAGCACCAACACTGGTCTCCTTGCTGTTTCTCAAACATGACACTCCAAATTCTAATGCCCTCTATCTATTCTGCTATCTCTCCCCCATGCCAGATGTCTGCAATGCTCTCCCTCCTCACTTCCACCTCCTGGTTTCCCTGACTTGCATCAAATCTCAAAATCCTATGTTGGGCAATAAACTTGTCTTACTCCTCAATTAATGCTGGTGCATCCTGTCTGAAACTACTTTCTATTCATTCTGTGTGTGTGTGTGTGTGTGTGTGTGTGTGTGTGTGTGTGTGTGTGTGAGTGTGTGTGTGTCTTATTTGTACATAACTGATTGCATAGTCTCCCCCAGTAGACAGTGAGCATCTTCAGGGGAGGAATTATTCTTGCCTTTCTTTGTATTTTCCAAGACTTCCAATGTCTGGTATGCAGCAGGCACTTAATAAGTAACAGTTGATTACAGAATACTTTTCTAGTGGATATTCAGTAAATAACAGTAATGAATTCCTTTCCCATTGCTTCTTACTAGCCATAGATTTTTTTTATTCTATCATTTAGATAAAGGCTTTCCACAAATGTCAAAATAATTGCTAAAAAAATTAGCAATCTATTTTACAGGTTGCTTTGTCATAATATCAAAAAGAATGTTCCTTTTTCATTAAATTGAATTAAATTAAACAATTACTCTGGCACAGAAGGAAAGTTTGGAAATATTTATTTAAAATGATGCCTGACTATCCCTGAGAAATGGATTCTATTATTTTGATTTTAGAAGACCATGAGAGGTTAGAAGTTCCTCAGAGACACCACAGAAAAATATTAAAGGGCTTTGTTTTCCTGCTTTGACTTTCTATGTTAATAGTTTTAATCTACTTAGAAGCATATAGAATATTTAAAATATTTTATTGTTAATCAATCTTATAATATAAAAATTATGAAACATATAGTCTCTTACCGGTTCCTTTCCATCCATTGCTTCAAGCCACAGTTTCCTATTTGCTTCTGAGAAAGCTTGCAATGTAATGATTCCATGTCTATTAAAAGAATAATTTTTTTGCTTATTTTTCCATTTAAATTTCTGTAAGTCACAAAGGTTTTAAATTCTTAAATATCTGGATAAGCAAATCAAAAATATTTTTGCTTAGCTATTTTTGTGAAACGTAATAATGCAGAATTACCAAGGTAGCTAATAATGCGGTATACATAATGCAATAAGAAAAATCAGTTTGAATCCAGATTCTTCCACATATTAACTGTAGCTGGTTTGATGATGTATGGTCATATATGATGTGTATGGTCATATATGATGTGTATGGTCAAACATGGCAAGTCATGTAACCTCTTTGAACCTCATATGAACCTCGTTTTTTTTATAAAATCAAGAGTTTTTATTGGAGAAACTCTAAAGTCCCTTCCTACCCTAAATCTACAATCTTATGAAATTCAGATGAACAGAAACACTCTGAATTCTAAAAGTTATCTATTCATTGCTAAAACAAGTCATTCAATATTTTAAGAAAATGTTCGTTGTCTAGAAGGACTACTTCCTTGTCAAAATGTTTCATAAGATGTCAATAGTTTCCTTAAAAGAAAACACATTGATTTTTTTCTTTTTTTTAAAAACTGTGGCAGAAAATAAGGGGAAAAACAATAAATGCTTATTAATGGGAAAAAATACAAATTTAAAATATACAAAGAAAACAAAGTTATATTTCACTTGTGCTTAATCTATACATTTCAGACTTTGACCTAAAACCAAGATGAAACTGAGTCTTGAAAAATAAGCAAAGCAACTCAGTAATCTACATGACAAAAAATTTCTGATGAAGAAAGAATCACAGAATTGAAATAACTTTAGAGTTCACTTAATCCTACTGTCAATTTCATAGATAAAGCAATGGAACCATAGAGAAGTTAAGTGTCTGAAATCACCTTCAAGAGTGCAAGTACTAGTAGTGGAAACTGGGTCTCCCAACTTAGTTTAATGTAGTAAAAGTTTTCTAAAAATATACCACAATGAGTTCTTTGGTGACTATATTGGATTTTAGATAGCAATATAAATTCAATACCAAAAGTACATATTGTAAGAATACTGATTATCTACTTGGGAAATTGCCTGGGTTCCTTTTGTTTTGCTATACTTCTGCTTACCCCTGGGAATGTGTCAAAAGGAAGCAAGCAGTGAATCACTAACATAACATTTCTGCACTATATATCCTGCATGCGAGGAAAAGATTTTTACTGAAATAGAAGGAACAAATTATGTATTGAAAATAATTTATGTATTTCAATTACCAAAGTTATCACTACTAACACTTCTAAGGGATAATTCAAAGCTAAATTTGATCAATCCTTTTCTCATGCATATATAATTACGAACAAACACACAGGGAATACATATAACACAAGAAAAAAAGTGAGAGAAGGGGTATTTGGCTACAAATTAGTGATACTTTATAAGTATAGCTTCTACAACTATTCTCATTTCTCTCTAACTTTGTGGACAATTTTTTAAATTCCTTATTATTTATACATCTAGCCTTTTAAGGGACTATATAGCTATTTGCTAACATAATTCCTAGTACCTTCACCAAAAGGAAACCAATTTGACTCAGAAAACTATGTGATAGAGATTTTCTTTTCTTTCTTTCTTATAGATTTTCTTTTTTTTCTTCTTTTCCTTCTTTTATCTTTTGTTGCTTTTGAATGTTTGCAAATCAGGGTTAAATGACTTGCCCACACAGATTATAAATGTGAAGTATCTGAAGCTGAACCCTCCAGGTCCACCAGATTCCAGGGCCAGTGCTTTATCTATTGTGTCACTTAGTTGCCCCAATAGATTCATGCCATGTAAGAATGGCATGAAAAATGAAACCACTTTTTAGGCATTTGCTTTCATATAACTTCTTATTGTCATCACTATAATTTCCTACTTCCAGAAAGTATAAAAGAAGACAAGGATATTCAACGATTTCTTAATTCTTGGTGCTCTTGGCTGTTGCCTAAAAATTCTCACAAAATCAATTTTTGTCCTTGAAATGAGAAAGATAACAATGATCACACTTATTCTTCTCCTCTCACAAAGCCCTTTAAGATTCACATTCCAACAAAAGAATCATTTAATTGCTTAGATGCTATTGAAAAATATTTTCGTTTTTTCTAAAAAAGTTCAAGATTGCCAGTTACTCAGAAATGGTAATAAAAATGATGAATGCATTTTAACATTCTGTCCTGGTCAGCAAAGTTTGAACTATGAAAAAAATCTCAACTCTTCTTCACTAAATTTCAAATATCTGATTTCTGCATTTCAAAATATATTGTATTTTATTAAAACTCAGCGATTTGTATTTCATATTTGATTCTTTAAAGCTTTCAGCTTTTTTTTTTATACAAGTTAAAAACCCACATTATTTAAAAAACTTTGGCTTCCATAAATTGAGAGCTAAGCCAATTTTCCTAGAAAAATTCTTTTTGTCTAGAAAATGACTGTCTCTTATAGATGGAAATTACAAAACTATGTGTGTTAGCCCAATGATAGTCTTACTTGATCTCACAACCTAAAATTTCTGAAATAAAAATCACTCATGCAGAAAAGAGGAACAAAACAACCTTGCACACAGATAAAAGTTGGTTAGATAAAAAGGAGTAATCTCAAATGCATGACTAGTTTAGTCAATAGGCTTTTTTCAAAATTATGGCTAACAATTGTGACTTTACTATTTAATAGTAATAACTGTCATGTTTTCTGAACCTCTATGCAGTGTTAGACAATGCAAACCCATTAGAAATTCACATCTCTTCCTCAAAAGATAAGATTTTTCTTTGAAAGCAAGCATTTGAAAATTTACCTTAAATAAACCTAAGCACAATAAAGAAGGTATAGTGTACTTTTTATCACAATCATTATCATTAAGAACATATAAGTATATCTAAAAAGATGTGGAAGTCCTCTGAACATGTAGAAAAATTAGAAAACTGGAGGGGAGAGTTGGGGATGGACTTTTAGGGAGAAACTAAGGTAACAGGGAGGCAACAAAAAGAGAGATTGGAAAGGAAAATAGTGAGTAAAAATAAGATGGAGGTAAATTTACAAATAATAATTATAACTTTGCATGTGAATGGGATGTTTATAGTAGCTCTCAAAGAACTGGTGACAAAGAAATAGAAATTGCAGGAACTTCCCCCTGTCCCCCATCAACTGTGGAATGGCTAACAAGTTGTGGTATATGATTATGATAGAATACTACAATGTTATAGGAAATGATGAGCTCAATGATCTGAAAAAGGAATGGAAAAATTTGCACAAAATGATGAAGAGTAAAGTGAGCAGAACCAAGAAAATATTGTATACAGTAACAGCAATATTGTTTTAAGAATAATTTTGAGCAACTAAATTTTAACTATTATAATACTCAAATTAAAAATAAAGGACATGTGAAGAAAGACACTATCTGCAACCAGAGAAAGAACTGATAAGTAAAAGTATTTTATATATGTACATATATATAAATATGTAAACATATTCATATGTAATAACAGCCATCACTAAGGCATAGGGAAAGAAAAAAATTAAAACTATTACATGATAACTTTATAATATATTTATAAGAAATAGCAAATTGTATATAATAGATTTGCTGTTTCATGTGCAATCATCTTTTTATACCATGTTAAGGAAATGTTTGTTTTCTTCCATAAATTGAAAATAAATAAAATTTTAAAAATTTATTGTAATCAAAATTATCTATTTTACATACTATGAAAGGTTATTTTTTTTAAAAAGAACATTTAATACAATAAGGAGAGCAAGCATGGCACAGAGTTGGAAAGTCAAGCAGTGAATGTCAGTCAGTTTACTTAAACTCTCAGGACTACCAAGCAACTTTTGAAGACTCAAAACTTCATGGAAGCAGATTTCTCAGAGTTAATTCCCCTACACCACTGAAATTGGAGGTCCTGACCAAAACCACAAGTCTCTACTGAGAACCAAGCACTATGTAGATAGTGGGGGGTATAAGAGTTTAGGCAAGACTGTCCTGGAATTCAGGCAACTAAAAACCTGAGAAAGGGGAGAATGATTGAACATTAATATAAAAGGCTAAATACCCAACAGAAAATATTAAGTGTACAAGAGCAAACTTAAATAGAAAAAGCGTAGCCAAACCACACATAAATATCTCTGTGAGTCACACAGTCACTTTAGAAAACCACCTATTTGTACTATCTATTTTATTATGTTTTGTTAAATATTTCTCAATTACATTTTACATTCCCAATTACACAGGCTGCTGTCTGAAGTGTTATGGTATATATGTGGCTGGGGGACTGTATGTTTGGCCCTCATCACAAAGTAAAATACAAATAACATGAAGTCTTATATATGGCAGATTCTGACAAAAATCATGAAAAAGGTGACATTTGAATTCAACTATAAAGAACATTTAACAGGGCAAACATTAAAGAGATGGCATTCCAGGCCAAAAGTTCAGCCTAAAAAGCATGGAGACTTGAAAATATAGTGAATATTGATAAAAACAGACACTCTTTCAGTTTGTTTCGAACAGAAAATTTATAGACAGGAGAAATATGACAAAGTTGAAAGGATGTCAGATTTTGAGGGTTCTGAATGCTACTTAAAAAGAGTTTGGATTGGGGGCAGGTAGGTGGCACAGTGGATAGAGCACCAGCCCTGAAATCAGGAGGACCTGAGTTCAAATCAGGCCACCTGAGGTGGCCTGAGATACTTAACACTTCCTAGCTGTGTGACCCTGAGCAAGTCACTTAACCCCAATTGCCTCAGCAGGGGAAAAAAAAAAAAAGTTTGGATTTTACTTATTAGGCATTAAGGGAGCAGATAAAGATCTCAAAGAATAATGCTATGAACACATATACATAAGAAAAATTATTCTGTATATAGGCAGAGAGAGGAAATAGGAAGATATGTAAACAGGCTAATGGGGAATGATAATGAGTACTAGCAGAAGGGTGATTGTAATAGTAAAAGAGAAGGTATAAATGTGAGTAATGTTTCAGGGATGAAATTGATAAGTAGTGGTAACCACTGAACATGAGTCAAAAAGAAGGAATAAGAGAAGAAATAAAAATAGTATATGTTGTAACTATATATATATATATGTAATAATATATTATACCATTATAAATAATAATGGTAGTGTTACACATCTATATTGTAAGGTTTAAAGGAGAAGCACATTGAAAGGGTTTGTTTTTGCAGAAAACAGCTCAAATTCTCAAAACTAAATTTATCTTCTTTCCCTTTCTCCTTCCAGAATGAGAGGTAATAGACAAATGAAGTATATTTAAAATGGTAAATAGACATTCTTATCCAAAAGTATTCTGAACAAGGTCTCATTACTCAGTGACTATATCTGAAAAAAGAACAAATTCTGGTTTTAATTCATATAAATCACACTCATATCCTTTTTCTTCATTGGATTTAGAAAGAACACAGGCTGTTCTAAAAGACTTTTGGGACATTGTGCATCCTATTTATTCTCAGGGATGAGGAAACAGAAACCCAAAGATATCATAAGAATTGTCTGTATTTAGACAGGTATGTAGGAAAGCTGAGATTCAAGCACTTCATATTCAAAGACCTTTCCACTACAGCATACTTCTTTCTAACTGGAGGTCAAGAGACTTCATATGCTGTTGTTAGTTTCAGCTGAATGACCGTGTAGAATTGAATACTAGCCTAAAAAAACTTATGCTAGTTAACTCTCATAGAAAATGACAATTCAGAGATTGAGAAGGAGTTTTTAAGATCATATTTTCAAAAACACATAAATGAAGCAGATAGGTAGTGCAGTGGATAATGTGGAGTCTGGAATCAGGAAAACTCATCTTGAAATCCCAGGCCAGATACTTAACTAGTTGCTTGAACCTAGGCAAGTCACTTAATCCTGTTTGCCTCAGTTTCCTGGAAAAAAAGAAATGGCAAAGCATCCCAGTATCTTTGCCAAGAAAATCCCTATTAGGGTCATAGAGTTGTAGCGGACTTAAACAACTGAAAATGTGCATTTTTTGTGCTTTCAGTGCTTCATGCTATCAATTGTCACCCCTATCAGGGCTCTGTTGCACAAACAATATTTCTTTAAACATTGCTGCTCCCTCCAAAAAATACCTCCCCTCACAAAAAATTGTCCAAACAACAAAAAGTATATAAGTTAAAAAAAATTCACTTTTCCTTAGCATTTTCTGACATGTAGGAGGAAATCTGGATAAAAATTTGGAAGAAAGACAAACACCATCAGGAGAACTACACTTTTGAAATAATCGATCTGTAAATGTGGTTCAAAGCAGAAATTTCCATGAATTTATGTGGATACAGTCTAAATAATAGTTCTGGGAGTTTTGTTTTATTTTTGTTTTGGCTAGGACCTGTGATTTCATTGGCGTACAGAAATCCTGGGGAGGAAATTCCTATCATTTCAAGTCAGCAATTTTATGCAGCTTACAGAGTTTCTTTTCCTGGGGCATTCAGAGGCTTGGTGCCAAAGTTCAAGGTCATAAAATTAGTAAATGATTATAAAATCTTATGTGAGTCCAGAGTCATACAGCTAATATGTGCCTGCAATTAAATTTAAACTCAGGTCTCCCTGATTTCAGGTTCAGCACTTATTCCATTACACCACCAAGATATCCAATGAAGTAGATGTATTTCAACTTGTGTTATTCTCAAAACTAGATTTATCATCTTTCCCTTTCTCCTTCCAAAATGAGAGGTAATAGACAAATGAAGTATATTTAAAATAGTAAATAGACATTCTTATCCAAAAGTATTCTGAACAAGGTCTCATTACTCAGTGACTATATCTGAAAAAAGAACAAATTCTGGTTTTAATTCATATAAATCACACTCATATCTTTTTTCTTCATCGGATTTAGAAAGAACACAGGCTGTTCTAAAAGGCTTTTGGGAAACTGTGCATATTCCAACATCCTATTCTCAGTGATGAGGAAACAGAAGCCCAAAGACATAAGAATTGTCTGTATTTAGACAGGTATGTAGGAAAACTGAGATTCAAGCACATTCAAGGATAGAATTCCTAACTCTCGGCTATTGTGTTTCAAGTATGCCAGTCTAGAAGTTTATTAATACATGGAGATCAGTAAATTGTAATGACTACATTTTGAAAGTAAGAATCATAATATATCCTTTAATATACTATCATTGTATAACAGAAGGCTTCTCAGTCTGAGTTTCTCAACATTAGATGAGTGCATATGCTTTCTTTAAAGTACAACCACTTAACACTGTCACTATGTTTCTATTCTAGAAACTTAATATTCTGTGAATATATGTGTTGTAGCAATGAATTGCTTTATTTTCATAACTTTTGAATTTTACTATATAGCATTCCTCTTCCTTCTCTTCCTACTACCACCATCACCCCACCTCTAAAAATAATAATAGCAAATATTTATGTTGCTTTAAGATTTATAAAGCACTCAGCATATGCTATTATAGCATGTAAATTGTTTCTGCACTCATTTTTCAGCATAAAATAAAGTAAAAAGAAAAGTTCAAACCTTTCAACCACTTCGATGTCAAAGCAGAATCGTTTGTCGATTGAATCTGTCTTTCTTCGGATACAAGATTTTAATTTAAACATCTCTGGTGAGCTAGTGACAAGACCATTCTGTTAACAACAATAAAAATAAAAATCACATGCTATTAAAACAATGAAGCAACATAATCCCACAAGGATTTATTAAACATTTAAACATGTGTTTCTCCCTGTTCTAAGAGATATGGTTATAAAAACAAAACAAAGCTCTTGAAGAATATAGATTTTAGTGGAGAAGTAGAGATGAGAATGAAAACATCATTCAAGTTTTTAATCTAAAGCTGAATCAATTATTCTGAAACTTTTCCATGAAATCTGGAAATTAATGGAATTTATGCACATAATGATTTTCCTAACTTTCATTTTTTTCTCAACAATTAATAGCCAGATAACTCAAAATAACAAATTACTGATTAAATATATATATATATATATATATATGTATATGATGTCATATTACTATAAGTTGGTTAAATATAAATGGATTAGAATACATTGTAATTAATATTTTTATGAATTCACTTCTACCTATATACTTAGTTTTTTATTGTTGTTTTTAAGGGTTAGTACTAAATTGCCCCATAACATAGAGTAATTAGTTATAAGGTATGTAATTTGCAAGTGAATAATAACTTCCCACTCCCCTCCCTTTCCCTATCATTAAGACATTCTTCAGGCCTTTGTGATATACCATGACTGAATAAATTATACAAATATTGGAAAAAGCAAATGGCTAACCTGTAGCAGTCCCTTAGTTTGGTAACAAATAAAATTTCATGACTGTCCAAAAGATGGATAAACTAAATACTCTAGTTTTAATGGTGTTCTATCATCACACTTATTATACTGAATGATTATTGTCATGTAACTGCTATATAGGAAAGATAATAACATATAACAAATTCTGCCTTATAGCAACTAGTATCACAGTTAGGTTTTTGTGAATTTTTCTGGCAATGGTTTATCCCAAGATAATACTTGCTTTATCTGAACAATTTTTACTAAAAGGAAAATAGATTTCTTGACTTAGGTGTCAGAGAATACTGTTCTTTCTATTATAACATTATAGCTTAACCTTAAATGAAAATTTTTCAAGTGTAGAAACTGGCTTTTTAGCTTCATCTATACAATACCTGGATAGAATTTAATTTGCTAAATTTTTCCCCTTTTTCCAAAAAAAATTAAAGTTAAACACACAACTCCCTTGGTTTCTTTTCATTAATACATCCCTTAAGATAATCCACTAAAATTTGCTAATAATCAAACAGGATCCATGATAGTCTGCTTGTTTATAGAAATGCAACCAATTATACTGGACAAATTGTCACTGTGTATATAATATATATATATATATATATGTATACATATGTACATATATATATATAACATAAACCTCATTATTACTAAATACTTTGAAATTTATATTTTGAATTACATAGAATTCTAAAACTTAGTTTCATTGTCTTTAAACATTCCCAAAGTCATGGAAATGTGGGTTCTATAACTCACTTTTCCTACTAAATTGTCCCATTCACCATTTGAGCAAATGTAGAACTGGTGCTTACTTTGATAAGTTTAAATGTACAAGATTTTAATTCATCTTTACATACTTTTATGAGAAAGGAAATAATAGATATGAAGTCATCCACCATGACATGATTCCAGATTTCCAAGTCTGATCATAATCTACTATGCCACACAGTCCCTTTTTGTGATACAAAATAAAATTCTGACTATTCTATTTGCTTATGTTTTAGTAAGACTTTGGAAAACAAAAATTATGCAAAGTTTATTTAGAATAAATAATCAAAGAAAGATGTTTGTCAAAATTAAATGTGCATAGATAAAAGTTTAAAATGGGATTTCAAGACTTCTCCTACTCACCACTTTCCCACTGGACTTCATCTCTGAAATACTCATTGTGAATGTTTTGCTTCCCTTATCATATGTACAGTAATGTTTAATCCATGTGAAGCCAAGAGGACCTAAAATGAAGAGAAGATAAGTTAGATCCTACAACTGATCATATTACAAGAATTTGTGTATGTATACTGTTTCATGTCATAGACTATATCATTACATCTTATTACCACAATATTGGTTATAAGATTTGGGGTACACTTAAATCATACAGCCTGAACCAGTATAGGATGATATTAAGATGACCGAGAACATCCTTTACTCTTCTAATACAAACTAGAGGCAATTATGCTTTTATTAACCTTCTTATGTCCAGCCCTAGAGTCATACTGCAGATATGGGGACAGCAAACAGTGCTTCATTATTTCTGAGAGTTACATCAGAAGGGAGTAGGTGAAACTGCTACAAGGTGCTCTAACACCATCATTATATTGCTGAATGACTTAAATGACAGCAACCCTATATTCTTAAATTTGAAAGTCTAAATTGACATCTACTCAGGGTCCTAGGAGATTGCCTAAATTATTTCATCCTGAAATCAGATGGAACAACAAATTTAGTTATGTTTCTTGCCTACAAAAATCAATGGTATAGAGCAGCATATTCCTGGAAAATATCTTTGTAAAATGAGTTATTTGTTCAATGAAAATTTACAAATTAATGGTTTCTCTATTACAGTTTTACTTAGCCAAAAAGCATTTATTACATACCCATTACACTGAAGGTCCTATGCTAAGTATTAAGGAAAGAAAGCAAAAATAAACCAACCAGTCCTCACTCTCAAGAAACCACCAGGGACAAAGTTAAACATAATGCTGAACAATAACAACAACAAAATGGACATTCAGTGAACTGCCACATTTTCAATTTTGTTGTAAAAAAACCTGAACAATAGAAAATTTGATATATAAGATCCAAGGGAAACATAAGGTAAACATCAAAGATTAATTACAAGGCTATCAATAAGGATAGACTTTATTATTATTTTTTTTTTTTACAGTAGAAAGGTAAATCTTGTATCTAAGATTGCCATTAGTGATTGGGTAGTTTGAAAGACTGGGGTAGAGCTGAGTATGATGTGATTCTAAAAAGCAAAACTGAGGAAGAAAAGAAAAAAAAAGAGTAATTATCTTATACAAATGAGATGTGAAAAGAAAAACTGACACAGAGGAATAAGATAGGAGGAGTACTTGGTAGTTCAGGAACCTTATTCTCATCAGGAATGGATTAAAGAGGGAACAATAGATAGAAAACTTTTATATCTATCGACTCATGTTCAAAAAAAAATAAAGAAGACATGGGGATTGGGAGTGGGTAGAGGATAAGGGAGGGATCCTTGGAGTTGGGGTAGGTTACGTAATAAGAGAGCAAGATAAGTGGGTAGAAGTAAAGCAGAGGAATCAGGAGAGAGAGAAAATATGGGAGAGGGGCAGGTGGCCATAATAATTTTATTCAGGGTATAGCAGGACAATTTGAGATATAGCCCTAGCTCCACCTCATCTCATCTGCAACCTTCTATCATACTAAGTTCTCTTGAGTTGTAGTTTCTACATTTAGAAATAAAAGTATTCTAAGGCCTGACATATCACAAAAATTGTAGAGGACCAAATAAAATAGTTTACAAGAAAATTCCCTGAAAAAATGTTTTATTATTAAAAGCCATTATTAAAAAATGTCATCTCCACAAATCTTTGAATTCCTTATCTAGAAATGACAAGCGTTCATTTTATAGGCTTCTATTTCAAAACGAGAAACATTTTATGTTCTAAGACTTGAAAGACCAAAGTTCGGTATTGGACATACATATAATTAATGAAATACAAGTTGTTATTACTTTTCTGCTACATTAATGAAACATTACTAATGTCAAACTCAATTTTGCTATTGTAAGCATGGAACAATATCCATTGAAGGAAAAAAATGAATGAAGAATATGGAGAACTAGGTATCAACAATTAATATTTTAAATCATAAAACATAATCATTCTTCTGAATTTCAGTCTTTAAAATTAACTATGTAAGCCAATTATTTCATTACTTTGGAGACTACAGAAAAACAAAACCCAAGTAAATGCTATTATTTTTATTTAGAATCACTCTTTCAGGATATGAACAATTTTCAGATGATGAAATTAAAACCATTTCTACTCATATGAAAAGGTGCTCCAAATCACTATTGATCAGAGAAATGCACATTAAGTCAACTCTGTGATACCACTACACACCTGTCAGATTGTCTAAGATGACAGGAAAAGATAATGATGAATGTTGGAGGGGATGTGGGAAAACTGGGACACTGATACATTACTGGTGGAGTTGTGAACAGATCCAACCATTCTGAAGAGCAATTTGGATCTATGCTCAAGGAGTTATCTAACTGTTCATATCCTTTGACCCAGCAGTGTTTCTATTGGGCCTATTTCCCAAAGAGATCTTAAAGGAAGGAAAGGGACTCACGTGTGCAAGAATGTTTGTAGCAGCCCTTTTTGTAGTGGCTAGAAACTGGAAACTGAATGGATGCCCATCACTTGGAGAATGGCTGAATAAATTATGGTATATGAATGTTATGGAATATTGTTGTACTATAAGAAACGACCAACAAGATGATATCAGAGAGGCCTGGAGAGACTTGCATGAACTGATGCTGCGTGAAATGAGCAGAACCAGGAGATCATTATACACAGCAACAACAATACTATATGATGATCAATTCTGATGGACATGGTTCTCTTCAACAATGAGATGTTTCAAACCAGTTCCAATTGTTCAGTGATGAAGAAAGCCATATACACCCAGAGAGAGGGATCTGAATGTGGACCACAACATAACATTTTCATGCTCTCTATTGATGTTTGCTTGCATTATGTTTCCCTTCTCAGATTTTTTTTTCCTTGTAGATCCAATTTTTCTTGTGCAACAAGATAGCTGTATAAATATGTATACACATTCGAGTTGTCAAGTATTTTGACATAGTTAACCTGTATTGGACTTCCTGCCATCTAGGGGAGGGGGAAAGAGGGAGGGAAATTTGTAACAGAAAGCTCTGCAAGGGTCAATATTGAAAAATTACTCATGCATACTTTTTAAAGAAATTTATTTATTTATTTATTTTTATTAAAAGCTTTTTATTTACAAAACATATGAGTGATTTTTCTACATTGACCTTTGCAAAACTTTGTTCCAAGCTTTTCCCCTCCTTCTCCCCACCGCCTCACCCCTAGATGACAGGTAATCTAATACATGCTAAATATGTTAAATCATATGACAAATACAATATATGTATACATATCTATACAGTTATCTTACTGCATAAGAAACATCAGATCTAGAAAGAGAGGAAAAAAAAAACAACCTAACAAGGAAAACAAAATGCAGGGAAATATTCACAGAAAGCGTTAAAATGCTATGTTGTGGTTCACACTCAGTTCCCTCAGGCCTCTCTCTGGATGTATATGACTATCTTCATCCGTGAACAATAGGAACTAGTTTGAATCACATCATTGTTGAAGAGAACCATGTCCATCAGAGTTGATCATCATATAGTCTTGTTGCTGTGTATAATGTTCTCCTGGTTCTGCTGATTTCACTCAGCATCAGTTCATGCAACTCTCTCCAGGCCTCTCTTATATCATCCTCCCATGCATATGTTTTGCAAATAAAAAGCTTTAAAAAATAAATAAAATCAGCAAGCATTTACATTTAAAATAAATAAATAAATAAATCTTGTATGGGGGAAAAAAAGAATCACTCTTTCAACCTTATTTATGACTGAAGGGGTTTCTTGCTCTCAGGTAAAAGAAAGTCTTATTCTGACTAGTTAATATAATTCTTCTCTGTCACTGGGAAGAGGTAACTTCTAAATGACCAAAGCTACACTAATAATATTGATATAGGTGCAAAAGAGACTAAAATTGCTCCCAAAATAGAACTGAGAATGACAGTAGAGGCCTGGTAGATGAAGAGAGATGCATGCTGACCTCAAAAGAAAAGACCAGGAAACTCCCCCCCCCCCATTTTACTAAGCTAGAGAAAATTTAAAATGGTACCACCATAAGAACTACAATAAAAATAATAAAAAGCCCAATTCAATCAATCAATAAACATGTATTAAACACCTACTAAGTGGCAGACACAGAGCTAACTCCTGGGGATACAAAAGGAGGCTAGAGAGTTCCTGCCTTTAAGGAACTTACAACCTAACAAAGCAAACTATACATAGGACAAATAAGAAATAATTAATAGAGGGAAGGCACTGGAATCAAGAGGATCTGGGAAAGACTTAATGTAGAAGGTGTGATTTTAGCTGATACTTAAAGGAGTCAGGGAGGTCTGTACTATCACTTTAATAGTTTGAGGAAAGGTACATTTAAAAAAAAAAAAAGGTATCTGGTCAGCATTTTTCTACTGAAGAGGAATAAGAGGGGAGTAGAAAACAAAGCAAAATGCCACAGCTACCAATAGCAAAATGTTGAAATGATATTTAAGCCAAGAGTTTGATCACGTCTTAATTTAATCTTCCTTATTAACAGCAATGATTTAGATTTGGAAAGAATTTTAAAAATCTAGTTCAGCCCTTTCTTTATATAGATGAAGAAATCAGGTTCATAAATACAGATAAAGATAGAATGTATATAGATCTTAAAACACTACAAAACATATTACCTGTTGTTTTATATGATCCTCACAACAACTCTGAGAAATAGGTTTTACATCCCCATTTTACAGATGAAAACTTGAGGCTGAAAGAGATTGAGTAACCTGCTCTGAGTTACAGAGCTTATAAATGTCTACTTCAGGGCTTCTGATCTCTAAGTCTAACCTGATGCCATCTAATTCAAGAAACAATGGGACTCACCTAAAGCCAATTAGGTATTAAGTAAGTTGGATATTAAGAAATTGAAGTAAAATCTTTTGTCTCTAAATTCATGACTGTTCTGACAGCAACAATGATGTCTTTTGCAACTCTACAATTACAATGTAGAGAAAAGAAAAAAATCATATTTCAGGTCCAGTAGGACATCTTGCAGTGTTCAGAGAGAACACAGTAGCAGGGTTTGGATTTGTCTTTATGGTTGTTGTTCAATAGGGTCTGGCTCTCCAAGATCCCATGGAACCATAGTACATCTTATTTTAATGCCATCCATGGAATTTTCCCCTTTGCCCCTCCTCCACCAAGATAAGGCATTGATTCAGAAGGATACAAGGGTGGGAAGAGAGAGATGTAAATCTATGCAAAGGCTTCCCCTAACTGGGGTTAAGTAATCCAAAGCATATGCCCTATAGAAGATAAGAAAGTAGTCACTTTTGAATACAAAGAATGTTATAGAGTTGCAGAATTACAGCATTAAGAGGGACTCAAAAAAAGTCATGTGGTCAAATTGAAATCTGAAGTATTCCTCCCAGCTGTAATATCCTGATAAATAGTTAGTTATCTAGCTTCTATACCAAAAACTCCAGCAACAGGGAACTAAGATATTAGTAATATTAATAATTAATAGTCAGTACTATTAATTATTAATAACTAATGATTTGGATGGATTCAGAATATCTCCTTTTTTTCTATTTGCAAAACCTCAGTCTCTGAAGGTTGAGTTAGCTTTCTCTATATAACCCCACCCAATCTTACAAGGAATTTCTAATGTAAGGTGAATTCCATTCACTCAAACTTGGATAAACAGATAAGTTTTCTCTAAATTGCCCAAGGTGGGGGCTATAGAAATAATCTCTTGGTCCAAGGGTGACAAGATGTCCCTGTCAGACCCCAATTTCAATATTTATTTTTTTCTTTAAGTTGTTAACCAAATAGAGTTGATTCCCACCCTAGGGAATATCTGCTTTTTGAAGGGTCTATAAATTATGACCTGCCACTCTGATTGTCTTTGGTCTCAGAGAGACAATTGCATGGACATTATTGACTGGCTCTATTAATAAAATGATTAAATTACTCAGAAATTAGATTTCTTGAACTTTTTTTTAAACACCCACATAACTGTCTCACAAACCCAACAACTGTGTAGATATTTCAAAACAGTAAAACTGTGTATTCATAATTTGTGCTCACAGCAACAACTCTGTAGATTAAAGTAATCCCAGATATATGAAGGTATAAACTAAAAGAACCATTTTCCTTTGACAAACTAGTTTGGGGAAAGTTGTATTTATTGCAATTTTACCAACTATGTGGCACTCTAATTGATAAGGCAGTTTGGGTTTATGTGTAACTGAGAAGGAAGTTAAAAGTGTTCACAGTTGAGAAATTCCCTTTTCTGCAGCTTTCAAAAATTATTATTTTTTTTTGCAAGAAATCAAATAACCATCTTTGTTATAATACTTTTCCTCCTTATCTCCATCTCCTGGTTTCCCTGGCTTTCTTTAAGTTCAAACTAAAATTCCACCTTCCTCAAGAATTAATTCTCAACATCTTTTAATTTTAGTGTTTTCCCTCTGTTCTTAAATTTCCTATTTAGCCTGTACATGGTTTGCTTGTACATATTTATTAACTTCTTGTCTTCTCCTTTAAGCTTGTGCTGCTTGAGAAAAGGAATTGTCTTTTTTCTCTTTTTGTGTTCCCAGCACTTAGCATAGTGCCTGGCACATAGTATACACTTAATAATTGCTTAATGACTGATTGAATATAATGATATTAAGAGAAGATTGTTATATCCTGTGCCTTTCTATGCTAGGCAATAATTTAATAGCATTTTTGTAAATAAAGCATTACATGAAAAGTTTTATAATTAATATTAGATCAAAAATATATGAACTCTTAAAAAAATGACTGACCATGGAATAGCTGGACTTTTCAAACCACAAATAAAATTAATAACCATATCTCTTCAAAATAAGTGGTCTTTAGTTTTGTCTTTTGGTACTTAATGAAGCAAGCACATTTTTCTTTGGGTTTTTTTTTAACTTTATATGTCAAGAAGGTATACTACTTTCATTTATAATTCTACTCTTTAGAGGAGTAAGATGTATCTCCTACAATAAATCATATTGAATTTATACAACATTTAAGTTTTATTTTAGCCTAATTATGTACTAATTTTTCCATTAACAAAGCTGATTTTTTACCAAACTCTGTAGGAAAGAGAGTCCTTTTCATGGACTTTTAATTAAATGCACAAAGTAAAACCCTCTTCCTCCATCTTGGGTACCATGAAACTGAAAGTTTGTATTTTAGTCATCACTGTGATAAATGATATTACTACTTAGCAAAGCTTCAAAGCCACATGCCAATGAATTTATATATAAATATGTTTAAATGGAGAAAAACATAATGGAATAAAATATTTTTATTAATAAGTATCTAAGGTCACATTATTTTAATTCATAAATCCCTCCACTTTTTAAATTATGGGGCATAAAGTACTTTATAAAATACAAAGAATTATTGTATTTACTTTCTATTAAGAGTTGTAACAATGGTTTTCATAATTATTCACAACTTTGTAATATTTGTTAATAAATCTCATATATAAAAGAACTACATCAAATAGGAAATTTTATTACATAAGTTTTGAGTATATAGAAACACTTTTCATGCTGTTGCCATTTTGTGGAGATAAATTTATGAGATAATATTATCATTTAGATACAGTGTGGCATGATAGAGTCCTGATCTCTGACTCAAAAAGACAGAAAAGGAAGGTGAAACATTAAACAAATATGCATAGAATAAAAGTTCTACCTACTAAGCAGGTATTTCATGAAAAGATGTTTTTGTTTCTTTTCAAATTCAGTCTAAGTAGTATTTTTTATAATTTACAAGTTGACAAGTAATTTATAGCTGTTAATACTGCTCATCATCATCATCATCGTCATTCTTTACAGTGGAAAAGTGACAAGTTATTTTCTAATCAATTAAATAAACTCTTATTTATTGTATACAGTGTGCCAGCACTAGGGCTAAAAAACAATAAATAAATTAACATTTAATGGCCCCTATTTTGAAGAAGTTTATATTCTATTGGAAGAAAGAAAAAGGAGTAGACACAACACATATATAGTTAGGTAAATATATCTCAGTTTGGAAAAAAAAACCAAAACACTAAATAATCAAGATAAATTCAAGTAAGGCTTCCCTAAAGAGGTGACACCTGACTTGAGTCTTAAAAGAAGAAAAATATTCTTAACAAAAATCAGGAGTATGAGATATGTAGATTCATAGAGGCAGGAAATAGAACACAAAGGAACAGTGACTACTCCAATTTCCCTTGGATGTATAATGAATGATTGGAAGTGACAAGAAAAAAGCATGGAAATGTAGGTTCAATCAAACTGTGGAAGCTTTGAAATGCCAGACTAGAAAGTTTATATATTATTGTGTTAGCAAAATAAGAAGTTACAGGAGGAATGCAATAGATGGTATTATGTAATAAGAAGAGATACTAATGTGAGGAAATCCGGGACCCAGAAGGGTACAGTATAGATCAATAAAAACAAACAAAAAAAAGAAACAATTTTTGTATTGAAATAAACAATAGATCAATTGGACAGAAAGAGGAAAGAGATTACGAGCCTGGGAAATAGATCACAAGTCTGGCAAAGAGGCATTAGTTAGTAATGAGGAAAGATTTAAACTGCCCTGAGAACTACTATAATCCTTTGTCTGCCAAAAGAGCAGCTCATCATTTCTTGATTTGCCATAATGATAATTTCATCCTTCAAGAGTTGGAAGAATCAATAAAGAGAATTTTCTTTTTAATTAGATCTGATTTATACTAATGGGAAAGACCCAAAAGCTAGAAATAATGGAACTATTGATGGGAAATTATCACTCCCTGTTAAAGTTTGTAACAGAAAAGGGAAATAAAGTTGAATATAGTCTGGAATGCTCCCTAGATTTTAAGAAGCAGATTTCAAAGGGTTTAGATGAAGTATAAAGAATTAAAGTTCTATAGGGGATGATAGCACAGGTAGGGTGAGGAAGTTGTCAAAAATGGAACTATGAACACACCAAAGATTCCAATGAGGGGAAAGAGGACAGTTATCCATAGAAATGATTGTAGAGATGGATTTATAAATATATATATACATATTATGCATAATATATATATTATACATGTAATATATATGCATAAAGATATACAACTTTTATTTTTGAAAGTAATATATAGAGAAGATGCAAGTAAATGGAGAATGGAGAATGATCATTGCCTATAAATATTTGTATAAAGCATCTAATATATATTTTATATTAGCATGTAATATATTTGTTTTATACACACAAAAATATATACCCATATTTATGTAAGCATGCATATGCAGAGCACAGCTAGGTGAAACAGAATAGAGCAACAAGTTTAGAATCAGGAACTCATTTTCATAGTCTCAAACACTTAATATCTGTGTGGCTTTGGGAAATTCACCTTAGTCCTGTCTACCTCAGTTCCTCACCTGTAAAAATGAGCTGGACAAGGAAATGGCAAACCATTGCAGTATACTTGCCAAGAAAACTCCAAACAGGGTCACAAGGAATTTGATGTGACTTAAATGACTGAAAAAACTACAATATATATGCATATAGATCTATCTATCTATCTATCTATTTATCTATCTAGTCATTTGGTTAGATCCAGATGCTTATCCTAAAGCTATCTTAAATGTTATTTCTACTTCATCATATAGCTTGAAATTATAAAAATAAATGTACTGTTTTAGAATGCATTAGAAATATTTTTGGAAACTCTAACTCAGTCTTTACAACTAAGGTCATATCTCCAAAGCACTCTCCTTAAAGTATTCAAAATTGTAAAATGCCTTCCTTCCATTGTAACCACTGTAACAAGCATTAAAAAAAAAATCACTTGCATTATTGTTTGTGTGCTTTCTACATAATGGTTTACAAGTATAAGTACTCAGATTAGATCAATAAAATAATTTTTAAATTAGATAATCATTTCCTATCAAGCATTTCCCCTTACTGTATAAATATAATTTTAGTTGCTGAGTCCAAAGCTAACTCAGCTACCTCTTCTCAGGCAGGAATACATTTTCCCCTAGTGAGAAATGTTCCTAAAGTTAGTATGAGTTGTGGTGACCACATGCTCAGAAGAGACTTAAGAATTTAAAAAAAAAAATCAAAAAATTCTTCTAGAAGAATTAGAAGAGATGGTGCTGGAACACTGATATTTTTCTACCTGAAGCCATGTTTCCTCAGGGAATTTAAATAAGTTCAGAATTACCCTTAACATAATAAAAAAAAAATTTAAATGATGGCATGCCTTATGGAACTATTGGTGTAGTGGATTATATAGCGTACACTGTCCCGAATGACACAATGACAGTTGTTAATATATATCTCCATGAGTTAATGAATTTATGAAGAACAATTAGCTAAGATAAAGATCATGTATGTAGTAGGACTAGGCTTATATTGTACTGTCACTGTTTATATTATAATCAATCAATGAGCTAACTCTAGGGAACAAGAAGCTGAGTAAAGCCAAGGCCAGCTTATATAGTCTTAGGAATAGAAGCCTCAAGACTTGATCACATAATTCAGAAAAAAGCAGGCACATGTCGGGCAACTCAAAGACCTTGATTAGAATTGGACAAAAGATATGAGGCTTCAGGTCAGGCCAGTACAAGTGAGAGACAAACTTGGGGAAAAACAGATTTCAAAATCCTGAGTACTATTTTTCTTTCTTATGTCCTTGAATGAATGTGGCAAAGGATAAATCCATTTTAGAGTTTAAACTTAGTAGCTAAATTTTCATTTAAAAGTTCATAAAAAGTAAAAATAAAAGTCTGTCTCTAGAAAAGTCATCTTTATACTCACATAATTGTGGGCCTTCCTAATAGGGTACATTTAATTTAATTCTGTATCTAGTCATTTTTCAGGTATAAAATTGGGTAGTTATTTGGTGTCAAGTTGGCACTTTCAAACCTGAATGGAAGGTTAGGAAATAAGTGTCAAGAATAGTCAAGTACTATAATTGGGTCTCACTTGGGTTTTTTGTCACATATAGGTTAATAAAACTCAATTTCAAGTTTTACAGGTAAGGTCCTATCTCCACAGCATGTCACTTTGCCTAGCTAATTATATCATATTGCCATCTACCCTGGTACTCCACCTACACCCTTAATTTTTCAACTCTTGCTTTGGGAACAGTGAACAAATCGATACTGCTATTAAATTTGGAAAAGGCGTGACAATCTAATTCTATACTACTTTATTCAACATGCTTGTGATTGTCTAAACCTAAACTCCATTCTCTGGCCCCTTATCCCCTTTATGAATTTGACTTCCTTAGACCATAACCTCCATTTAGGGCAAGGACTGTCTCACTTCATATTTGTATTACTAGCTTATTAAAACTTAAATTTCAAGCTCTCTCTCTCAAGATGTTTTCACCCTGGTCAGAAGTTAATGCAATAGTTACTAAAAAGCAAGTTCCTTTTTTTTTTTCTTTTCCCTACTGGTAATTCATAAAATTTGACTCACGTTTCTCTTGTACATAAAGATATCCTTCCATTGTCCACTGACTTGGAGGACGATAATCTTGATTTGCAGATTTCATTCTCTGCATTAATCTCTCTACCTCTTGACGAGTGCTTTCAAAATTATTCCTTGTCTGAAATAGAAAGAAAAATCAATTTGATAGTTTATTTAGAAGTCCATAAAAACCAAGGGTCAGAAATTTTCAGCTGGAAAGTCAGATCAAACCTCCAACATTCATTTCTTACAGTCTATATGGCAATTAGCAATAAAAATGTTACCAATTATTCTTATAATTGCAAAGATGCAGCACAATTATAAGAATTTTGCAGTACCATTTTAACATATTAAGAGTTTATCTGTGTGTGTAATCATAATGTACACATATCTATCTTTTTGTATGTGCCAGTTTCTGTACCTACTTTACACACCCTCTTCTATCTCTCTTTCAGTATGCATTTCTCCATCTTTCTGTACCTTCTTTTCCCCATCTCTCCCTCCTTCCCCACCCCACCCCCCATCTTTACAATTCTAGTCCCCTATTTTGCCACAGTGATCACTTAACTGGCCTCAGTATAAACATAAATTCCATTTTGGAATTATTTGAAATATTTATTCTAAAATAAAATGAAGATTTAGTAGCAAGGTTTCCTGAGTTATATTTACACAGTCACAAACTGTTCCCTCTCTTATTTCTCATTTCAAGCCTTGGTGCAAGTCAATGGCCACAGATAAGAAAAAAAAAATCCTTATCTCAAAATTATACAATAGTTTTAAATCCGCATAATTCTTTGAGTTGATTTCCCCCAAAAAATATAAACAATGAATTACTTTCTATAAATGTTACTCTCTTTGGTAATAAACCAGACTGTAATCACTACTCTAATAACTGAAAGGACCTGAAAAAAATTAATGAATCTCCAAATGTTTCTGACTAATTCACTTTATGATTGAATAACTCAGTATCAATTTACAACTCATGTTAAGGTTGACTTGCAGTAAAAATAACTTCAGAATGGAGGCATTTAAAAATGGCAGCTATGTAACAAAATAGAGCATTGGACCTGATGTCAGGAAGACTTGAGTTCAAATTTGACCTCAAACAATTACTATGACATTGGGCATAGTGCTTCATTTTTCTGTGCCTCAATATCCTCACCTATAAAATGGGAATTATAATAACACAACCTACCTCCCATAGTTGTTGTGAAGACAAAATGAAATATTTGTAAAAAGCTCTTTAACCTTCAAACACTATGAAAATATTACCTATTATTTTTTTCTTATTAAAATGGCAAAAAGTATTGAAAATCATATAAAAGAACTAACAAATGCTACTCTCCCTATAAGGTGGTGTAGTTAAAGAAACTTTCTTGTTTTTTAAGAGAAGCTTTTTAAGAAAGATCATCAAAGCAGTTTTTTTTTAAACTATGCATGGTTTGGACAAAATTTTGTAATTATTTAAAATTTTTAAGTAGAAAAAATTGTTCCATTTTAAAAACATTTTTCATTTAAGTAAAACAGATGTTTACCAGGCCACAATGAACATGACTTTTTTTCTCAAATACTTCTCTTTCTAAACTGTTCCCCATTATGCATGTGAAATTCATAACATACTGAGACCTAGAGAGGAATTTAGAGATAGGCCATCTGGTTCAAGGACCTCACTTTTCAGAAACTGAGGCCCAAAATAGTTCACTGACTTGTCAACGTTCACCCAAGTCACAAGAAGCAATATCATGATTTAAATGAAGGCCCTCTGATTCCTCATAGTCCACTATGCCTTGCTGTTGCTCACAAGTTCCCTGAGATACTCTAATTCAGATTCTTTAATAATCCAAATGGCTCTTCTTTGTCATCTGAGAACTTCTAAGTTCTAATTATTGAGAAATTAATGTATATGATTTGTTTTTACAAAGTTCATGGTTTAAATGGTTTGTTAGAAAGTAGTTCTATTGACTAAAACCTCCATTTAGTTATAACATAGCATTAATATAGAGTCTTACATTCTGTAAATTGAACTGCAACTGCTGCTTGTAGGGTGCAAATTCCTGAGCCAGTTCATATCCTTCATGGTAAAAAGTGAATAATCCCTGAAGGAAGGACAAAAGCTGAAAGAACAAAAAGAAAGGTATAATGAAAATACTGAAAATATCAATAGCTAAAATGCCTATAACTTGAGATAAAAAATTTCAGTGTGAAGTATAAACCCTAAGGAGTATAAGGACAAAAAGAATGATTTTGTATATACCAAATGTATTTTTAGCAGTACTTTTTGTAGTAAAGATCAGCAAAGTGGATGCCCATAGATTAGTAAATAGCTAATCTAATTATGGTATATGGATATTACACTGCAGTAAGAAATGATGCCTATGAAGAATTCATAGAAGCAGGAAGAGCTCCAAAGAGAAGTAAGCAAAACCAATAAAACATACATAATGGTGACAACAATGTGAAATAAATGAAGAGAACAATAAAATGATCCACACTGCATTTATCAGTCAATAAGCAATCATTAAGTGCTTGCTATGTGAAATTATAATAAGCAAGTTTAGACAAAGATAATAAGAAGATGTTTTCCTACTTAAAAGTTCTGTTTTGGTTTTCTGTTTCTTTTTTTTTTTTTTTTTGGTGGGGAAGGTGAGGGTAGTTTGGAGTTTTTAAACAGATATAGGGAATCTTGGTTGTGGAGCACTGCATATCATGTCAGATGTGGTCCAAGTACTGATTAGTTTTGCTAAACTGAACTGGAGGAAGAATAAATTGGGAAAGATATAATTTTTCATATATATTTTTAAAAAGAAACTATTTCTTTGAAAGCATCACAGGTCAAGTTAAAAAGGAAATGGTCATCCTGTCAATTCCCTTGTATCAATGGAAGGTTGACTCCTAATATGGCAAAGAAGGTTATTATCAAACCGTAGCTATCAGAAACTTGATTTTTATTCCCTTTTCAGTGTTTCCTTGTTACTTAGTTTGTCTCAGCACTAGGACTGACTATGATTATGAAAGTCATAGGATAACCACTCTTCTCTGAACCTAAATACCCAATTAAGTTACAGCTCACTCCCAAACGATGAGCATATTTTAGGATTTCTGTGTTAGGTAATAATGGTTTAGACATTTATTTTGCCTTAAAACAAAGGCAAAATATTAATGCACTAAGTCTGGCTAAACAAGCTTTCATACTGGAACTCTAAGAAAGATGATTCCACAGTCTATCTCTTTACAATAATTTCCTACCTCCTTGCCCCCTACCAAGATTATAATCCTTCCCTTTCTCCATCTATAACAATCCCTAATTTCTTTCAAAGCTTAGTTCAAATATTATCTTCCCAATGAAGTCTGTGTTAATTCTCTCCACAAATGTTAGTGCCTTCTCCCAATCCCTCAAATTATTTTACATTTATCACACCTACACACATAATTGTAAGAGAGGCAGTAGAGTATAATGGCTAGAGATCTGCCCTTGAAACTAAAGATTCAAATGCTATCCTGGTTATGGGACCCTGAGCATGTCACTTAACTTTTATTTAGTCTAGATAGCTCTCTAGAAAAAGAAAATTGCAAAGAAAATGCAAAATTGCCATGGTAGAATACTTCTTTACTCAAGTTACCTATAGCAATGAAATCACAAGTTCAGTGCCTATCTCTATCCTGTAATTGTGTCTATACTTCTTTGTGTACATGTTATCTCCCTCTATAAAACATAAGTTCCTCCAGGATGAGATTGTTTGATTCTTTACATTTCCAAATTAGTATTGTGCTTGGCATGTAGCACATGCTTAATAAGTGCTTATTGATTGCTAAGTACTATGTTCTAAGTGAAAAAGTCTTGCAATGTAGTTGATAACTTCTGTGATATCCTTAATGAGTTGGCTACTCCCTCTATTACAAAGGATACAAAGAAAAAGGAACAGTACCTGCCCTCAAGGAGTTTTTAATCTATTAGGCAGATTCAACATGTACACATAGTAGGGGCAGAATTTATATTAAGGTGGTATTAGAGAAAGGGTGGGGAGAAAACCAAAATCTAAAATTAAGGACAGTTTGTTAACAATGTAACAGGAATTCGGGTAACATAATAGCTGATTAAGAAAGAGAAGCACAGTGACAGCAGAATGGCAGAGTTAACATAGATAGATACAAAGGAGCATAGAGGCAAGAAAGGAAGCTTTGTCCACCCTACACAGAAGTACAGAGATACTAAGAGAAACTACATAGAAACAGAGGGTCATAGATTATCACTCCTTATAGCAGTAAAGAAGTGGAAAGTGCAGGTGGAGATGGTAAATCTGGGTTCAGATTTCATCTCATGTTTGCTGTCTGTGTGTTCCTAGGTAAGTCATTTGCCATCTGTACCATAGCTGTCTCATTCTTAATATGATGGAGTTAGACTCAATGGCCTCTGAAGTCTCTTCCTGTTCTAATTCTATGATCCTAATCTTGATTCGGATTCAGACTAAGATGTAGCTTTCTCTTATATCCAGATACTACATTTGTTTCAATTAGTCTTCCCTGATATTTTAATATTAAATTTGATTAAGCAGATTCAGTGCACTTCCTATTCAACTTTGCTTCTTAGATACCTTTACTTCTTTTCAAGACTCAATTCAGAGGGGGTAAACTTTGAAAAATATTTTCTCACTCCTTTGATTTTGCTACAATACTTTTAATGAATCCCTATTTTTGCCCTATCATTCCCTGTTCTATACCCCCAACTCCATCATATGGAGATTCTTAACTGGACCACATCCAGATCTGTGGATAAATTACAGGTGCTTTTTGAACTTGAATAGAAAAAAAAGTCACATCTTTTATTTTCATTAACCTCAAACTGAAAATTAGGATTTCCCTCAATTATTAAAATAGTCAGCAAGCACTTTTATGATAAGAGTCCATATGCTTTACCAGAATGCAGAATAGGTCAAATAAGATTGAGAACCTTTGCCCTAGAAAAATGAAAAGTCTAGGGGAGGAACTGTGTTTTTTTTTTCCTAATCTTTCTATCTCTGGTGCCAAACAGTACATATCCTCAATTTATATAGGATGGGGGAAGGGAACAATTTTGCCATGTACATAGTTACAGGATAAATGAAACTTGAATTCATTTTCATATATAGAATGAATCCTGTCATTCATTTCATTGTCCTTGGGTAAATAACAAACCTCATGCTTCAACTGGTAGACACACTATAATTTCTAACAAATAAATATAGATTCGACTTCTAAGTACAAAAAAATTCTGCTTTTTGCTTCTCAGAGGTTGTCAACTATTGAAAAAGTATTTTGGTTCTCAGGATAGGAATAGTTTTCACTGCTTATTTAATTTCTTAAAAAGTTTTTTATTTTTATGATTTTTCTCCTCTAATCTGACTCTTACAGAACTATAATTACCTAAACTGAGTAGAATTGCATTAATGACTTATGAATAATATGTTGAGTTGTATTCCATTAGGAATTGTGCATTATTCAATGCATACAAGTTTACATGTATTATTGAACATCATATATAATACCATTAACTAAAATAACATTCCTTTTTAATTATACAAGTTTGTCAAAATACAAACACACATACACACACACATTCTACCTAGATGTAGAAACTATAGTGTATTCAAATCAAACCATTGCTTTAAAATGTAATCTGATTTTAAGAAAAACTCATTTAATAAACATATTACCATGCAGAAGGATAAAAATAAAACAAAGTATATATCCAAGATGTGCATACTAGCTACACTACTGAAATATTCTTTGTAGTTTTCTCAATTTCTAATATAAATTCCCTATGCCAATAAGGATATAGTCAGAAATATTACTATAGTGTCCTCTGAGGCAGAAATGAAGATATTAGAGAATGTTTTGAAGAAAGACTAGAGAACCTTTTCATCAAAACACCAAATTTCCTGAGATCTAATATTTTTTTTTCATTTGAGAGCTGAAAGGATGACAAGAAGCAAAGCATTGTAGCAGTAGAAGATTTTTAAAAACCACTAAAAATCCTCAATAATGTCATCTGCTTCTCTAGTCTTTGGCCCTTTATAACATATTAGAGTTCTCCAGATACAGATATATTTTTCAGAAAGTAGATAGTATAGAACAAATGTTTTTTTTTTTCTTTTCTTCAAGCACTTTTGGGGTTCTATTTCTGACACCCATTCAGACTGTCCAAATTGCATATGTTGGTCAATGGCCTTATGCTGAGCCTCATAAAATAATTTACTCAAGAATTTCAATATAAATTTCTTTAAACACATACCCCATATATTTTGACTTTAAATGTACAAATCAAGAATGACATGACTTTAAACACTTATTAACTGTGTGACTCTGGGTAAATCACTTAAAAGAAACTGATTTCAGTTTCACTTTCTTCATCTATAAAATGAGGAAAATAAAAATAGCATCTACATCATAGGGTTGTTTTTAGAATCAAATAAATTAACATATTTAAAGCATTTTTCAAGCCTCAAAGGACTATATGAATTATAAATATCATTACTGTTATTATTGTTGTTCATCTCTCCATTTTATTAACAGAAAAACCCACAAAGGTTTGTATATTTCAACTATATTACCCCCCAAAACCAAGATTTATTTTTAAAATCATTTCTATATAGAAGGGTTTCCCTAAGAGTTTAGTTTAATTCAAAAATAAGTTTTAAAGTGCTAATAAAGACATACGCATGCTCACACTGCACAACATATGGATTTGTGTGATTTATCAGTTTTTTAGCTAATAAAGTTCAACCAAATAACTGCCACAAGATGGCAGCAGAGTAAAACTTTTAGGGGCTCATTTTGCCCTTCACTGATGGAACTAAACGGGATCTTTGCATTCACATCCAAAAAAAGTCTCGTAATATCTCTTAACTACTTACCAGAAGGCTATGGCCTAGAATTTCCACGCTCCCCCCCCCAAACAAAACAAAACAAAACAAAAGAACACTTATTTTTTTCCTACAAGAAGAATTCCTTAACAAATCAAATTACAAGGTTAAATGGAAAGATCAATCAAGTACCTTCAGCAGCTAGGCAGCTCAGTAGATAAAGCTCTGAATCTGGAGTTAAGAAAAACTGAGTTCAAATAAGACCTCAGATAATTACTAGCTGTGTGATTTGGAGCAAGTCACTTAAGCTCTGTAAAAATGAAGATAACAACTAGCTCACAGGTTTGTTGTGATGATAAAATGACAATTTTTTTAAAGAGTCTTGCAAACTTTAAAGTATTATGTAAATGCTAGTTATTATTATTATTAGATTCAAATTTTGGCTAACATTTCAATTAAAGAGCAATTCAATAATAAGGACCTATGATATACAAGTTTGTACTATCTGATAGGATTTTTTTTTTTTTAGCGGGGGAAGAGGGTGTCCAAATAAAGTCCCTCTGACATTAGAGATCTGTAATTACTTTCTACTTTATGATCATGCAACATGCTTAAGCCATTGAGTACTTTACCTAGTATCTTTTCTGATAATATATTATCTATACCTATCTGTGCTATTCTCTGCCACATTATCTCCCACTCTGAAAGGTAGTTCTAGATGGCAAGTCCTAATTCCTTTTAATTATATATTCCTAGTACTCAGCACAGTACTTGGTACATTGCAAATGCATAATAAATACTTATTGGGTGAAAATGAATTCATACAGAAAATCTCTAAAATGCTATAAACTGGAATAAAAACTGTCAAAGTGATTCCATGAGCAATTTCATTTAGCATTTATCCTATGTCCCTAAATGAAGTTTATTGTTGAAAAGGTCCTTGTATTCTGGTAGCTTATGTTTTAAGATAACTCATATATTGATTCATCCATTCATATAACATTTTAATATTTGCTGACCATCTTTAATAAGCAACTTTAACTAGTATTTAGGCAGATAGACAAGGATGATAAAAACATTTTCTGATATACAGTTCCAGGTATCTAAAAAAAAGCCTTGATGAAACAGCTACAGCTTGACTATAGGGATGTTTTTGACACTTTGTGAGCTAGAAGAATTTAAGAGGGCAAAATACTCACTCCAGTCACTCTTAAGTAGAGGAGAAAAAAAACTGGGGGGGGGCAAAAGATAGAGAGAATCTAAGGACTTGCAAATTAAAACAACTCTGAGGTACCACCTCGCACTTCTCAGATTGGCTAAGATGACAGGAAAAGATAATGATAAATGTTGGAGGGGATGTGGGAAAACTGAGACACTAATGTATTGTTGGTGAAGTTGTGAAATGATCCAACCATTCTAGGGAGCAATCTGGAACTATGCCCAAAGGTGTATAAAACTGCACATATTCTTTGACCCAGCAGTGCCATTACTGGGTCTGTATCCCAAGGAAATCATAAAGGAGGGAAAAGGACCAACATGTGAAAAAAATGTTTATAGCTTTCTTTTTTGTGGTAGCAAAAAATAGAAAAGGAGCAGATTCCCATCAATTGGGGAATGGCTGAACAAGCTATGGTCCCATTACCTTATGGGATAATATTGTTCTTTAAAAAATGATGAAAAAGCTGATTTTAGAAAGGCCTGGAAGGATTTACATGAACTGAAGCTTAGAGAAACAAGCAGAACCAGGAAGATGTTGTCCACAATAACAGCTAGAATGTGTGATGATCAACTAAAAAAAGGCTTGGTTCTTTTCAGTGGTTCAATGATCCAAAGCAATCCCAAAAGATTTTGGACAGAAAATGCCATCTGCTTCCAGAAAAAGATCAACACATGCTATGTTCACTTCTTTTTTTTTTTCATTCTTTTCTCTCTCTTTCCCATACTTTTTCCCTTTTGCTCTGATTTTTCTTTCCCAACATGATTCATAAAGGAATATGCATTAAAAATAAACTTACTACAGTAAGAGAGAGAGACAGAGAGAGAGAGAGACAGAGAGAGAGAGAGAGAGAGAGAGAGAGAGAGAGAGAGAGAGAAAGAGAGAGAGAGAAAGAGAGAGAATCTAAGGATTCTCTAAGAAAAATGTACTAAGGGAACAATAGGAAGGTTAAATAGCAGTGGAGTGCAGTGCATCATAGAAGAGATGGGATAAATATAATGACATTAAGTGCAGTCATGAAAAGGAAGGAAATTATCAGGTCACCTCGTGTCAAAGGGTCAAGACAGAAGTCCCTTAACTGAACTATATAGGGACTCAATTCTATTTTTTTTCTAAAATTTTTGAAACAATAACAAACTCAGTATGAAATAAAACTATAAAGTAAAGTATAAAATAAAACCAAATGGACTGAGCATCAAGATAACAGAGATATGGTAGAAAAACAAAGCATATACTTGGAAAAAGGAGATCTGGGTTCTTAGTCCAGCTCTCCTACTAATTACCTGTGTGGTCTCAGTCAAATCACTTAACCCTTTTTGGGCCTTACCCTATTCTGTGCAAAATAAGAAAGAAAGAAACAATACTTGAGCTCTAAGCATCAGCACATTTCTAACAGCCTATGCTGCTAAGAGCTTTACCAAGGCTAAAGTCAGAAAGAATGGTGAGGAGTCAAGTGTGATAAATTATGTCAAGGGAAAGAAAAGATCAAAGGAACAAAAATTCAAGAAAAATCAATTTTAGCACTGAAAAAATGACAGGAATCTTTGAGAAAATCTGTTCAGTAGAGTTTGGAAACAAAAAATGAAATCAAAACAAAACATTTGAGGTTGAATGTTATGGCTAAGGAATAGCAGGAGTAACAGGGAAAGTATCACATGATATTAGTTAAGTCCAACAGAAATTTAAATTATCTAATCGCCACTGGGCCCTCACCATGGCAAAGCATTCCTTTCCCACAATAGTCATTCCAAACTTTCTCTTTTTTCTTCAAGCTTCCCACACCCTCATCTGTTTAGAAAGAGGTTTATTACTTCTCTTGTACTGAGAAGTGGACATCACTTGCTATGAGTTCTCTTTGCCCATAACTTACATTTTAAATCTCCATGGAATTGCCCATTTTCGTCTCTTTTATTTCAAATTCTGGTGAAGTGGTGGTGGTTCTTTCCACTAAGGTCAAAGGCCCTTCCTGTACTCCTGATCTCATCCTCTTATATCTCTTCTGAAAGACAGTGCTGTAATTATTTTACCTCAAGTTATTCCCCTCTCCAATAGATCTTTCTTATAGTTGTCATGTGGTTTTCCTAAAACATAGGACTGACTATGTCAATTACCTATTCAGTAAACTCTACTGATTCTCTAGACTCAAGAATGAAATGTTTGATCTTTACCCATTTTTTAAAAAAATTACATTTTCTATAAGTTCTAAAGTGTATGTTATTTAAATCAGTACAATTGTACTAAAGTATAATTTTAAATTAAATAACTATACACATTTGGAGCAAATGCTACAATTTTTTTTTCATTGATGGAATACATGATCAAAAAGTGTTTAATGTACTTTAGATTACAACACTTAGCTGTTACAGTCACTTTAACCTGAGGGACTCTTTTTATCAGTATAATTTCTTTAAGCAAAGGAAACAAATATAGACACCTTGAAGTAGAAGATGATTTTTAATTCAATTTACTTCAAGTCTCTGTATCTACTAATGACAAGCAGATTATGCTCTTGTTTTGTTCATTTTCCCCACAAAAAAAGCTAGACATACTAACTCAATTGATGAATCTAAAAACAGATGACCCAAATTTGTGAGCCTTTGAACTGGTGGTGGGAAATGTTTTCTGTTTCTCCACTAAAATATAATAAACAGAACAAATGTACACATTTAAAGGGGAACAGAACAAGTAACCTAAGAACTCTAAATGAAAATAATGATTTAAAAACTACTTGATTTTAAAGACTTCATTAAAGAATACTCTTAACTTCATAGAATAATCAATATCAAATTACTTGCCTTCTCAAAGAAGAGGGAAGGGAGGAAGGAAGGAAAGGAAAGAATGTAAAACAATTTTTTAAAAAGAATGTTGAAAAATTTTTACACATAATTAAGAAATATTTAATGAAATAAATAAAAATATACTAAGAAAAAAGAATACTCATTAAATTTCTATTAAATGTACATGTTCCTTTCTTTACCAAATGTTTACAACTCCAATTTTTTCTTAAATTAGTCAAAATCTTGATAAATTCAATATTATCTCCTTACTCTTCTGTTGTTTGTTTGTGGAATGAGGGGGAGATAACTTCATTAGAATAGAAAAAACTGTCACTGTTTTAATTGAAGAAATACATCGTTATCTGAAACAGATGTTGTTTATCTGAAAGTAAAAAACATATTTCTTATGCAAAGTAGCATTCCTTCCCAATATATCATCCTTGAAACTGACAGTCTCATCAACATGTAAGCACATGCAGGATTTACATCTTATATGTCTTTGCATTACTTATCACTTGTAAACACAAGAACTTCTGCTCTGGGGTCAACTAAGACAGGTCAAAGATTTTTCCAATGTATCAACATAAGAATTTCTGCTTACAAAACTCTCTTGAAAATTAAATATATAAATGATAATAAAATAGTATTTTTCTGATATGCTGTTTTCAGATTTATTGTTCTTAAACCCATAAAGTCTGTAGTCACCTACATAGAGTAAAGAAGTCCATATTTTTTTCTAGGTAATTTACTTGTTCTTAACTTAAGACTCAGGGATGTTTTCTTCCAGTTAAAATAGGAATATTATTTATATGTTTTTCATAATCTTAGTGAAAATTGGATCTAAAACCAAGCATGCAGAGACATTACAAGACTAAAAATGAGAATGAGATCTAGTTACCAAAAGCCTCCGTTTTGGCCAGACATACTAATAGGAAAATTCAGCAGCCAGGATAGGATTTTGAAAGAAAGAATTTAACATCAATTTCAGTTATAAAACCTCAGGAAAGGTATGCTTAGATTCAGAAAAACACACAAGTACATTCTACTATGAGGGAAGGTTTTAAGATGACAAGCAAGGGAAGAACCAACAAGTTTCTATATACTATTAAAACAGATTGATTTTGAGGGAAAGGCAACTGTCAAATTCTTAAGAAATATTCTTCCTGCTCTAATGAGGAGATGATGAACAGAAGGTCATGTCATTTAACCTCTCTCAATCTCATTTTTCTCATCTGTACAATAAGGATAATATTTAGACTGTCTTTCCTCACAAGGTTATTGAGAAGTTACTTTATAAGCTGTAAATCAAAGTATCTTTGTGATCATAGAATAACAGAATCCTCTCAATGGCATTTGAGTCTAATCTATAGCTAAAAAATGTGAAATGAACAAAAATTTCCAGAGGTTCTGATCAGAACCTTATTCCTAGAAGCAATGCCTCTCTCTCTTTCTCTCTCTCTCTCTCTCTCTCTCTCTCTCTCTCTCTCTCTCTCTCT